>WBMZ01002654.1:42347-412164 GCA_013400975.1 Atrichornis clamosus | reverse complement strand
GCTCAAACCAAAACACAGACAGAAAAGCTGTTTATATATTGCCAAGTACAAAAATTTCATTTGTCCTACAAAGAAATGGAGAATATGTGTTACATAAAGGGAAACGTCTAACCTCAAGAAATCAGCAGGTTCAGCATAAAGGAGGTAGCCTTTGCTATGTAAGAGGCTTCATCCTAAATGTTTTCAAATGTGTAGATCTTATAAAATTACCCTAGTAATTATTACTGACATTAAGAAATGAATGTCTTCTGCTGGAAACTTATTTTTCTAAACCCCACTGAATCCTGTTCCTTGACATCCCCAGATATTGGATGAGTTCCTTAGTGACTACTGTTCACTTAAGAGATGTCTAAAAATAAGTAGGAAATAAATGTTAAGAATAAGACTATAAAACATACATAGTAGAGTAACATCTTTTTGCTTTACACTGTAACTGGCCTGATGTTTCACAATTGCTATCAATGAAGAACAAGAATAAAGGTGATTAAACCAGTTACTTAGTACTGGTTTTGATATAATACTGCAAAGAAAAATCTATTGTTGTGATTGGCTATTATCATCTATTTCCCAGATAAACGATTCCTAACATGAGCAGGGAACATCATCATGTTTTCCAACTATTAATAGGCTACTGCAAACAAGTGTCACAGAGACACACTTATGTAGAATGTGACCAAAAATTTTAAAGCATATTATGGCTGCAACTTAACCATCACCTCCTATCAATCTTGCTCTTTCCGAAATATGCCTGCATTTCACTTTGATATAGCAGCCTCTTACATCCAGAAATCATTTCTATATGAGCTGTCCAACGGGAAAGTAAAGCTATAATTATAACGCATAAAGATCTCCATTGAACTCTTCATAATGACAGGATGTATTCATTATATTACAGACAGCTTAAATGCCCTGCATCAGATATTTCTAGCAGTACAGTATCTTACTTATGCTTACTCACATAAATATACTCCTTTAATTGAAATGCTTTTGGGCCATACTGATGCATTCCAATGAAAGATGAACAAATATTTAGCTTTTGGGGACCCTTATAATGTACTGTCTATTAAGTAGGCATCAAAGTACTTTCTTCTATTTTGAAGGCATGTAAATTTGGCAGTTTTGCACATTTTACATTAATGTTTTTTAATAAGCTTAAAGTATAACTGTTTAGAAATTGTCTTTTGCAGACTGCAATTTGAATAACAAGAGTTTTTTAAAATACACCTACCAACTTTTATACAAAAGTCTTTTCCAACTGGAGATTATCATTAATGATAACATAATCATCATAGGTATTTTCTAATGAAAAGAACATTTCATAACATGAAAAAGAGGTGCATTCAAAACTGTAGACAAAAAATTACAAAAGCAATGCAAGCAAACACCACAGTGTTTGACTTAGCAGTCAAAGTAGAACTAGAGAAATATGAAGAAAAATAATTCAGACCATTACTCCAAGATGTGATAAAAGAACTTAAAAGTTGTGGTGAATGATACAGTTATGTACAGAGACAGGTAATGTATGACATGCATGTAGAGCTGAGATAGCTGAGAAAAACTGCTAGATGGTACTAAAATAATGAACAAATATATCAATTTATTTTTATGCATCTTAGAAAGCAAACACAAGCAACAAACATGAAAGAATTAGAGAGGATACGTGAGGTATCAAGAGATAGATTTTTCTTCTAAAGAGATTCATTATGTTTATCATTATCTTGGAAGAATGTGCTTCAATGACTGTGTCAGTGCAAAATGAGACCAGAAATACAATGCAGAGACTTTCAAGGATTTCACTAACCAGGAGAAAAACTAGTCTTTCTCTACAAATAAGTGCTTGGTTGAATGTCTGTAAGACAGATTTCCCATCATGTGAAAATTATTATCTCTAAACAGGGAAGAGAATCTTTCCGATTTTCAAGACTTGATACTTAATGTACAACTTAATGAATTTTTAATAACGTATTATTTACTATTTCTTGTATATTTTTATAATGTAATTTTTCTTTTTTTTTCCTCAGTAACAAAAATTTCAGATTGTGATAAATAATTTTTTAGTTTCCACTGACTAAAACTAATAATTACAACATGATTAAAACCAAGAGTGATCCTGAAAAATGTGTTCTAGTCATGTCTGAGCAGGAGAATGCAAATCTACTCTCTATGTGAGAATTTTAGCCTACTGTGCATACACAGTTATATGCAGACAGGTTATAAATAATGTGTGAGGTCCTGTCAAGTCCCAAAGCGTTAACTCTTTTCTTCTTTTGCACCAGTTAACAGTAGAGAAGACCCAGTCTTCTGCCACCATAGAATAAAGCTATCTAGCAAAGCTGCTAGTAAAGAAACTCTAGTTGAAATAGATCCACTAGTCTCTGATATATCTCCACCTTTTTTCAATATCATGAGGAACTTTTATTTACCTCAGAAATACAAAATGTTTTGGTGTTCAAATTATACTTAGAACATTCTGCTCTTTTATTAATAAAGTGGGACAAGATGTATGCACCAGATAATTTCGGAAGGAAGAAAGAAGTCATTCACTAGAAGTTCCAAAATTCAACAGAAACTTCAGTACTACGCTTTGGAAACTTGCATGACTAAGATTAGGCTGATATCCAAAACATGTGGTATGCATAAGTGAAATAGCTGTACATTTTTCCCCCTTCGTTTTTGTGGTGGGAAGGAAGGTAGATGGGGAACAGTTGGAGGTCACAGAACATACGTTTCTTGCTACGCAGTACAGCAGGAAAAGTTAATTAAGAAAACAAAAAACAAAACAAAAAACCCAAAAACATTATAAGCATCACCTAAAGCTTTGCTGTTCAGCTTTTTAATATTATATTATCATGTTACACTGAGAAAAAAGTATCACTATGTTCTATTCAGACTGCTAGAAACCATCTCCCACTTGGCTGTAAGGGCAATTGGTCATCCTGTCACCTTTAGGCTGGTCCTCCACCAAAGCTCTGACCTGGGCAATGAGATACTCAGAGCTAAAGCAACTGAACAGATCAAGTAATGATGTTTTGAGAAATGCTTTGTAGTGTGTTGCCCACAAACTGTGAGCTGTACTACTGGCTGCAAATCAGGTAGTTTCTGATCTACCTGTCAGATCAACTGTGGGACTGGCAAGGAGGGAACCATGGGGTTGCTGGGGTCCAACCCACCACTTCCTTACCTACCCTTTCTACACTGATTTTCTCTGAGCTCTTCAGTGTGCTAAAACCCTGCCTCATCTTCTGTTCTGACGTTTTAGTTTTTTCAGCACCTCTCCTATGAAGACAGGCTTAGAGAGTCAGGGATTTTCAGCCTGGAGAAGAGAAGACTCCAAGGAAACTTTTAGCAGCCTCCCAGTACTTAAAGGGAGCTGCTAAAAAGAGAGGGAGAGTGACTTTTTACATGGGCAGATAGTGATAGGACAAGAGGAAATGGTTTTAAACTAAAAGAGGGGAGATTTAGATTAGGAGAAAAGTTTTTACTCAGAGGGTGGTGAGGCACTAGAACCAGTTTCTCAGAGAAGATGCCCCATCCTGGAAGTGTCCCCAAGGCCAAACTGGGTGAGGCCCTGGGCAACCTAATCTAGTGGGTGACATGCCTGCCCATTGTAGGGGGGTTAGAACAAGATGATCTTTAAAGTCCCTTCCTACCCAAACCATTCTCTAATTCTATTATTAAGTTGTCACATTAGGTGTGTTGCTACAAGCAGTCTGTGCTGCTTTGCGCATACCATACCAAAATAGCCCCTAAAGCCATGAATTTTTTAGTCTGATGTTGTAGGAAAAAATTATAAAAGTGCCAGATTTTGATAGTCCTCCCTCTGTCCCAGTCTTCTACTTTTAATTTCCAAGAGATTGTTTAGGTCATCTATTTTACAGTTTAGTTCCAAAGAGCTGCTGCTCTGCATAGTTCGGGGCAAGATGTGAGGTTCAGCAATACGGCAAGACCCTACAAAAAAGAGCAAGGGAGGACTGGAGTGGCTCACACCAGTCCTATGTTAAAGGCAATGTAATGTTAAACACTGTTGCTCCTTCAGGCTCATTTCCTACATCATTTCAAACTAATACAAATAATTGAGAATTTAAGTAGTCAAGTTAAGGATCTGCCTTCCCTTCTACCTGTTTCATTGTAGTCACTGCTGGTTAGGGATGAAATTAAATACTAAGAATATAGTATCTAAAACTTGTAAACAAAGTTTTCCCATGCTTGCTTCTTTGGGCTTTCAGGCACTTTAAGCTTTGGACAGATGGTGGGATGAAGATTTTAACATCTATATTTTGAGCATAAGGTCCTTGAGGGCTCCTCAAGTACTTCAGTCTCTCTGCATCTCATTTAATGGGAAATAGGCTTTTTCTTGACAACACCTATGTGTGCGAGAGAGAATAATAATTAGTAGTGGTTAAACATTTGTTGTTAGAACAGCATTCTTCAAAAGTACATTGATTTGTGGAAGTCTAAATGCCTTGCGGAAATTAATTTTAATGGAAACTTTGAATAAACTGTTGATAGGTTTTTTTAGATAGCATTGAAAAATTTCATTTTGACATGGTCAAGGTACTTTCCTCTTTTGCATTTTGATTTTAACATTGTTTTGTATAATTAGCATGAAGATAAATAAAAGCTGAAGTGTTGCAGTCAAAAGGAAGTACTACCTTGCATCAAAGAAGTGCTTTTTAATCTTATCAAAGTGAAGTACAACCATAAAACTCTTCAAGTGTTCTGAAATAATGTAAAAGGAAATCTCTTGATCAGAAAACATTTACTTGAGTTCCTACTTTAATTTCCACTCAATTGAAACAAAATATCAGAATATTGTAATTTCTCCCTGACCTCAAAGTCTGCTATTACTTTAAAATGGCTAGATAAGATTCAGAGAGTGTACTCCACAGCAAATAATGCAATGATATAGTAGGTGTGGTTTCTGTTGATATATTATGAAAGGGTAAACAAGTTTTTTCTTCAAAACTGGTGGCAAAGAAATTTGCCTTCTGGACATATATTAAAGTTTGCTCTACTTCTTCTTTCTTTACATGTTTCCATGATTTAAGGTATCCTCCATTGCAGCTTGTTGCACACAGTTACAGAAAGGAGAAAAGGAGCATCAGATGGAGACACTGCTGCGTGAGAAGAAGTCAGTTTGGTGAGGACTCATCAGGTGAAGATGAGACAGCTGATGAGAAAGACACTGAAGAAAGGTATAAAATCATGGATGACACAGAGAAGGTATTAGAAAATATTGGTAGTTATTCCTCACAGTAGAAAAACTAGACAAATTACTCAGAATTTTTCATACACAGCAAATTTGATTTGGGAGTTCATTGCCATTCAAGGCTTTATGTAACACAAGAGTAAATGGTTTCATAAACTACTAGAAAATGTCTCTCATGGAGGAAATGTCTTTCAAGAGCTACTAAATACACCGAGGCAAGTACAACCTCTGTCTCAGCTGCGTAAGATGATAGCTGGAAGCTGAGAGCAAATATGTTGTGAAATGTTGTTCTACCTTATCTTAGTCACATTCTCTCTTCATAAACACCTGCCTGAAGATTATGTGTGCTTTTGGTGGCTCTCAGTAGGGTTCTTTTAATACTTGGTGGGAATAAAGGTCTTCAACACAGAAAAAATAAATGTTCAGTGTTCCTATGGTCACTGGATAACCTTCACATATTTCAGAACCTTTCTGGCAAACATGAATGTCTGATGATACTTTGGAAGACGAAAGTCTATCAGCTTGTCCATGTACAATGATGAAACAGGAATGACAACTTTTTATGTGAAGAAAAGGTTCCCTTCTTTTTGCTTGCTTGTTCCTAGCTAAATGGCCAATTTCCCTTTATGCTTCAAAACAATTACAGATATCTCTTGTTAAAGTATGCTGCTAAATGCCTGAAATTATTGGATTCTGGGATGAAAATCTCTCTTTGTAGAAGCCACATGTGCCTATGTCTAACAAAATTAAAATAACAAAATCTTTTAGCAGAGACTTTTGTTGATAATTATAGAGAAATTAGACTTTTAAGTGGGCAGTTCACTTAAATTGCAAAAATGTCCTTTCCCCTCAGGTTACAGCTGTTACAGTGTAAAGTTAGAAAAATATACTCTTGAATGCATCATGCTGAGTGAATTATCATCATAATGCTGTTGCAAGTGATATAATTAGCGGTACTAGCAAAGGCATTGTCTGTGAGCTCAACTTCACCATGTTCTGGCTATTATAATTACCACCATACTTCTCTGAAAATTAAACTCCTTTACTGTCTTCTGCCCCCTTAGTCATGATGTCTTCCTTCTTCTCAAATCTGAAAATGTGAGTTCTCTAGTCACTATGTGTAACGTTTGCATTTCTGTGAAGCTAAACTCAAGACCTTCTGCCTCCTCAGTTTTCCCTCTTTGTACAGATTACTGGAGTTTAAGGCTACTGACAGGGCGTTTTAGTTAGTAGGAACAATGTCTACAGAGAATTTGACAGATGGATTGGTGCAAAAACTTCTTAAAAAGAGTGAAAAGTATCCCCTGGGTTGAAAAACCCTGTAACAAATCCCATTCAGAATCATGACTGCATACCTTTGAAAACTAATGAAGCTGGCTGTTCTCCTTGCTTCATTGGGAAGGCTATTCTATAATCACACTTTTTTTAAGGTACAGGAAAGTCTTGTAATTTTCAGCCAAGTTTTATTGAAGTAATAACCATTTCTGATTCAAATGAGAAACAATTGCACTTCCACAGAGGGCAGAAAGGCAGTGCCAACAATTTCACTGAGGTGCTATACTTCTATGGCAAGAGATTATTATAAAATCTTGTATACACAGCTTTTCTGTTTCCTTTCTGGTTTTCTATTCTTTTAGCTTACTTTGATCCAAGTTCTTTATATGTATATAAATATATATGTGTATAAATATATATGTGTGTATATATATATATGTATATATATATATATAATTTTTCTTTTGCCACTCATTGGAAAGTCAGGAATAAGCCATTACATTATGACCTTTCTGTAGCATTTTCCACTGGGACATTAATGGTAGGTTATTTATCATTTTGCTGGGAAGGAATAGATTTCCTGTCTCTTCTCCTGGGGAAACCTTATTTTCACTTGTTTCATTGACTAAATGTGCTCATTATTTAGTCTCAAGTGTATGCCTGGGGTGTAGCCCCAGTAATGATTAAGTTTTCCTAGCAAATCAACACTATGGAAAATGTTTATGATACTTAAATATGTCTCACAGTTCATTTATTTTTCTGTCCTCTCTTGATTAACTTCAAGCTTGCTTTCTCCTTTCTTTGTTTGTTTCTATATCCAGTGGTGACATCTCAGTTGTAGCTTTCACGATTAATTGTCACTGTTGTTTTTTCATTATCATAAACACCCAGGACAGAGAAGCCCTTTAATGAATAATTTCCTAAGGGTAACTTTTACATGTTACTTGTCTTTCTATCTTGAGCTTTGCAGGTTTTACAAAGAAGCTATTTAAAATCTTGTACAATGAAAAAAAAATCCTTCACACACTTCCCATATTCCTATCACATACACATTAACACACAATATGCATAGAGTATTACTCTGATATTCAGATCCACTGTTTCCAAGTACATAATGATTTAAATACTGTGCAAAACTTTAAAAAGCTGGATTTCCTCTGTTCCCTTGAGCCGACCTACATTTTCAGTCATATAAATTGTTGGTTTGATTTAATTATGCAGTTATTTTTAATAATTTAATGAATAATACAATTATTATCCATCTTGTGGTATGGTAGTAAGCCTGCTAAGTTCCCATTTATCCTCCTGGTTAGGTGTTTATTGTGGGCAGTAGTGGATTAGCTATAAAGATCTCTGCTGGAAATTACTTTATAAAGACAAATCTTCATTTACTTCCCAGCCCTTTTTCAAGTGCTTTCCACCTCAGATTGACATGCAGTCTTCATCTTTCAGTGTGTAGGCTCCCAGATGTACACTGCAAGCTTTCCATTACAGAAGTATGTGGCAACAACTGTAAAGACAAATAGCTTGTCCTGGAATTGAGCTTGTGCATGGAACCCAGAATTATCTGCACTATTTAATATTTAGCTCCCTCTTTCACTTTGTTTTGGACCCCTCTACCTGTATCACTACAGGATGAATATACTACAGATGTGACAAGTCTGCAAGGCTCTTGGATATCAGCTCACACACTCCACTTACTGTTGAGGGCAGAAATCAACCCCTGGACTTCTCCTATTCAGCATTACTGAGAAAGCACAGGTGACCGTAGGTGCACACAATAATATTTTCAAGGATTCTAGTAGAGCAGCAAACAAAGAAACAGTGTTAGAAGGCAACAAAGTAAAACAAAGGTAGAGAAAATGGTTTTACATTGTCATTTTTCCATTGAAACTAGAGCTACGGATTCTTTATTGTTGCCTAAGATGTGAAGAGGTTTTGAAAGACTGAGACTGTAAGAACTGTAATAAGCTACTAAGTTACTAAGTATTGTTCCAGGAAAACAGAACAAAAGTTTTCTATTCTCCCTTTTCCAAATGAATATAATAAAGAGAAACTAATTTGAAGGGGAAAATGTAAAATTAATAAATATACAGCTAAATAATTGAATTGATTGGTGCACCATGACACTCTGACCAGTATTTATTTTTATTTGTGATAGAAAAATGGATAATGATGTGTAGGGAAAAAAAATCCTTTATTTTTAATTTTTCATTCATTAATTCATGAACATTTTGGACTTAGGCCAACATAGTCTTGTTTTTCAGGACACCAAGATTTTTTAGGAAAGGAGACACTGGGAGAGATGAAATCTGAGATTTAAATATTTATTGCTGAACCTAAGTCCTTCCCTAAGAATACAGAAAGAAATAGAGTCAAATGCTTTAATCATAACCTGCCTTTTTCCTTTGTTTTCTTATAACAATTGCAGCTTCTTGTAAGAAATCATGTAATGGATTCTGACCCATAATGGATTCTGACCAGCAGTGGATTTAGATACAGAAATAAACTCAGTCCTAATCTGAAGGTAGAAAGCAGAAAATGAAGTTGCATACCTGTGATAGGGTAGCCATGTTGGGGAGCAAATGTCCCTGCCAAACCCCGTAAATTTTAACTGACATGGCAGAATCACAGAATCACAGAATCACAGAATGGGTCAGGTTGGAAGGCACCACAGTGGCTCAGTTGGTCAAGCCTCCCTGCTCAAGCAGGATCACCCCAGAGCACATGGCACGGTATTGTGTCCAGACGGTTCTTGAATGTGAGGGAGAGTCCACAATCTGTTCCAGTTCAGGTGGACCTTCCTGTGCATCACTTTCTGCCCAATGCCTCTTGTCCTATTGCTTAGCACCACCCATTCATTAATCACTGAAGCTGACAGACATAATTGGCTATGCTGATTAATTAAACCATTTATCTAAGGAAATAGACATGAAAGGGTTTGTAATCAATGCACTTTGAATCTAGGAAAAAGGCAGATAAAACCAGGATAGAGAAACATTAAGTTAAACATACCATTGATTTTTCTACACATTTTCAGTAGTCCTCCCTTTATCCACCCTTTTTGTTTGGTTGGGCATTTCACTAGTAATCCGTAAAAAACTTGAAAGCAACTGAATATATTGGTATCAAGTTACTATGTTCTGTTGTGATTGTTGAAGCAGAGAGAGAGAGGAAATTTTCACAAGACTGACTATTTTTTTTACTTTTAACACTCTTTGCAAAAAGAGTTGATTGTTTCCAGAATGCATGGGCCTTTCAAAAGCATAGTTTCCACACTTTTAGGTCAGGGAATTTGCAAAAAAAAAAAAAAAAAAAATTAGAAAAGGAAACTGAATTCTCCCCTTCATTCTAGAGAGAGCTTCCCTGGATATTCCACTGAAACAGAAAATATTGAGAAAGGAGAAATACGTGAATGCAGACATGGTTTAAAATAGGAAAACCATTAAAGCAAATTATATTTTTCATTTAACAAAATTTCCTATATTGAATCCCATTTGCACGAGGACTCATAGCAATGTGTTACCATGAAAGAGTCATTCTGTTTGGAAACATAAACAACAAAATTAAATGTTGGGTGGCACAAGGCATTTTCTAGAAATTACTTTTAAGCCAAAAGAAGTGAAAGAGAATCCCATGTTATGTATATAAAAAGAATTTCTGAAATCATTCAGGGGATCAAGTGGTTTCTTTTCTTTAGTTTGTACAATTTCATTGCTCTACATGCAGCTTTGAACACAGTAGCTGTATGCAATCCTTATCTAGGACAGCAATTAAAACACCTCTCCTCATCATACAATTATATCTCTGGAGATAATTATGAATTCCATACTTACATTTTTAACCTTGAATATAATCTCCTGGTTCATGTGTCTAGGTTTGCATAAAGTTCAAGCTGAAATTATTTTGTCCTTGTAAGTGTGTAGCAGGAGTGATATTGCCTGAATAAAATGCCCATAATATCTAAGACAAGATGAGCAAACAAAAAAGAGTAGTGCAAAATGCAAAATTACTTTTCTATCTATTGATAATTTTGTAATCTAAGCAAGAAAACCTAGAGGAATAAGTAATTATGTTACTCTGCTTCTTTTACAAAATTGATGTATGTGAGGGAAATCATTAAAGGGATAGACCATATCAGAGGATTTATGTTTTCTTTATTCCAATTCACTATATATAATCCACTGCAGTTTGAAATGACAACTTGAACTTCTAAAGTGCAGAGGAAATATTATATAAGAACTGTATTCTAGCACAGAAAAAATTTCCACAATGACTCCTAATGAAAAAAATGTTCTATTATAATTTATTTATGTAGTTTACTATTGGCCAGAGACCATTTAGTGCATGGGTTGAACAGATTTTGCTTAAATCTTTTGCAAATGTTTGAAAATAGAAGGCAGAAAATCATCTGAAAACCGCTGTTTAAAATTTTGCAAAACACAATATTGGAAGGAAAAGAAGACTTTAGTGGTAAAACCAAAAACCAGAAATTAGTCAAAATAGGACTGTTAGATTTAGTAATAGAACCATTATAACTTTTTCTGAGACCACCATTCTCCTCATCTTGGCAGTTTCCCTTGCCACACCAACTACTAAGTTCAGAAAGCGGCATAATACTTTCTGCCATTGCTTCTTCTGGCTATTCCCAAACCATTTCAGTAATCAGTGTTATCCAGGCAAACATTCCCATAGTGAGCTACCTGCTCTGAGGAGCTGGAAAAAAAGAGCACAAAGAAGATGTAGGAAAAGGGCAGGGGTTATTGCTGGCCAGAAGTGATGTGAATAAAATGAGGGTCAATGGTTCTTGCTTTAATAGCAAAAATTAGTGTATATTTTACCAACAAATTGCACCTTGCCTATTAAACTATGTTTAAAATAATTAAGTGCTATAAATAGACAAGATGGGAAGCATTTGTAATTTTTTCCAGTCTTTTAAAATATTTTTTAAAAAATCCTTTAAAAGTCCTTTTCAGGGAAGCATGGTAACTTCCAGATGACATTTAATATAGTGATTAACAGTCAAATCCACTACTAAACAATGTCCCCAAGTGTCACATCTGCATGTATTTTAAATACCTCCGGTTATGGTGACTCCACCACTTCCTTGGGCAGTCCATTCCAATGCCTGATCACCCTTTTGGTGAAGAAATTTTTCCTAATATCTAAGCTAAACCTCCCCTGGAGCAAATTGAGGTCAATTCCTCTTGTCATTTTGCTTGATACTTGGGAGAAGAGCCTGACCCCCACCTGGCTACAACCTCCTTTGAGGTAGTTGTAAAGAGCAATGAGTTCTCCTTGAGCCTCCTTTTCTTCAGACTAGACACTCCCAGCTCCCTCAGCCACTCCTCATCAATTTATGAGCTGTCTAAGGCCAGTGGCAGCAGTGATTTGAAGTATCGTAGACTCTAAAAGAGATTATTTGTAGCCATTTACTCATGAAAGCTGAAATTAGTGTATTTTTGCAAAGGAATAAATAAACCGTTGGTACTTCTGACAATACTGGAAGCATCTCTGTCAAAACGCACCTCTAGATCTTGTACTAGCAAGTACTCCTGAGTACTAGCAGCAGACAGTGGACAACAAGTGGGAGTGATATAGAATAAGAATTTAAAGTATTAAGGGTTGTAAACAGGAGAACAGAACTTTTAAATTTTTCCCACGAGGAAGGTTTTACTTAAATACACATTCATGCAGTAGCTAGGGGTTTTCCTGAATGGTACCATGGACCATATTCTTTTTTTTTCCCCTTTGTGGATAAAGGAACATGGTGCTTACAAGGAGTAAATATTACTTATTAAGAGAGGTTAATATATTTCCCTTACTTAAAGCATAAATCAGAAGAATTTCAATAGTCCAAGTTCAAGAGGTTACTGTTTGAACCTGCTCGTTTTGATATCTCATAGCATCTGGCAGGGAGGTAGCTTCAATAGCTAGCAGCAATTAGCAGTCTTCATTTTACCCACCCTTGTTAACTACAAGTTGTGGTCAGATAAGTTTCTGATGAATACCTTGATAAGCTGATTATGGCAGCATGCACACTTCAGTGAAGTAGCTAACATTAGTTACTGTTGGTGAGCAGTATCAGATCACAGAGGACATTGGATGGATGTGAATGAATGAGTAACTTTGACATCCTCAGGGCATGAAATGCAGTAAAATGCAGTAGCTGAGTATGTGCAGTGAGACAAGAACAAGATATCACTAGAGAACAAATCATCTCCCAAAGCAACATGTATCCCAGAGCAATACAATATTTTCCCTCTCCTTCACTGGCCTTGATTTAAGCTTCTTATAAAATGACAGAATTTGCAGATCTATTTTAATAAAAACTCTATTAAAACTTAAATGAGTGTTAGCATAAGATTTTTGTGGTGATTTAAATAATTTTAAAATTAGATACAGGTATCTAACTAAGTACCATATATTATGAGAGTGTGAGTCTGTATAATTTACTTCATCATTGAAAGATTTTTTTACTGTAATATTTAATGAAGGATATGTGCAAAAAACTTTTCTTTTCCCAGGCATATTATACGCTCATCTTTGCACCTTTTTCTCTTTAAATTAACTAAAACATCCAAGATTATTTTGGCACCATCAGGTCTGAAAGTAAAAGCACTTCCTTTTGTTGCAGAAAAGGAGAAAAATATAATCAATGTGATAAAAGGAACTGTCACATCTTTTTCTTTAAAAATGTAAGGATAATAACTCCTAGCTGTCATGTTTGCCAGAGTTCTGACAACCCATGAAATAGGATGAAATCAGTGTTTGGCCCAAACTATGAACCAAGGCTCTGGACTACGGGATGAGTATATCTAGCAATGTGCTTTGGCACCCCTTTAAGGACCTTTTCTGAGCATGCCACACTCACTTTCCAATATTATCAGATTTTCTTCCTCTGGGAGATACCTGAAAACTTTTAGTTTTCATTATAGAATTTTTTTTTTTCTTTTTATGAAAGAATTTTTTCCCAGTCAAAATCTGTGATCAGATTTCTCCTTAAGTGGAGCATGAATAGTAGGCTCAATAGGTGGCTGGCTCCCTCTTCTTCCTAAGATAACTATTCAGCCGTGTTCTGGAAAGTAACGACCAACATACTATGGATTATTTCAAATTATAATAACCTCTGCTTCTGATGCTATTTCTATTTCTTTTAAATAGTGTATTCATTTTAGTGAGATATCCCAAATGGTTATACTGAGAAGAGTGAGACTGAGCTTCCCTTTTTACTCTCTCTAGTGAGGAAAAAATTGAGTGGGATCAGAAGGATCAATACCTTGTTGATCAAAATGGAACACATTTTTCCATTCTTTTCATTCACTGACAAAAAATATTCACTTAGCTCCACTTTCAACAGCAGCATAAGTTTATGCAAATGTTTAATAAATGCAGTTTAATTTTGTTTTAACTTGTACTTGTTCCATGTCCTCAATTAATGGGCAGGTGCTGTTAGGAATTTCAGATTAAGACAAGCAACCTGCAGCTTCACAATCCAAATAGGTAATATTATTTCTCTGACAACTGGTTTATTATTCTGGCACTTCACTGACTCTTGAATACATTAGATTTGCCCTTAAAAAGCAAGAGAAATCTCTCTATTTCACAGTTTCTAACCCTGAATCTAGTATACAAATTTTACATGACAACTCCTTGAAGGCAGATTAATTTTTCCAAGCTATTTACTTGGATGAATATTTACCAAATTGGCAAAGGAAACATTTAATATGGATGGGTTTGACCACAGAATCTCAGCTTTTGCAGATTGTTTTACTTAAAGCACTATTAAATTCAAGTCTCCTCTACTTAGACTTGTACAAAAGTGATCTCAAAATTCAACTAGCCACTATTAACCAAAACTTGCTCAGTTTTTAAAACACCAGGGCACTGCATTTAGGTGAAAGTGTACCTTTAAGAACCAGGTCCAGATTTGGACTAAAGCTGAGCTTTGCTAGACTTGAGCTTCTTCGAGGGTAATCATGGTGCCAATACAAAAAGACATGATCCAAAAAGCTCTCACTTAACTGCTGCTAGACTCAGCTGGAAATGGGAAAATGCCTTATATGCCCTGTCACACTTAGGGGCCAATCCCACGCTAGGGAGAGAATGTCCCACTGCCAAGTCTGTCCTTTTGAAACAATTCTACCATTCATGGAATGTTTCAGAAGTGAATGAGGAAGCTGCAGTGCATGATGCTGCACTGAGGAGAGAGAATCACTGAACCCCTTGTTTTGCTCTCAGCTGATTGCAGTGTCCTGTGCTAGATGCTTTGCCCTACCCTGAATGTAAAACTCAGACCCTACTTATTTTGAGAAGTAGACACTTGTTTGGGAGCTGGAAGATCTGTGTTTTGGTTTCATTGCCCAAAAGTATTTCTAAATGTCTGTCTAAACATGGTAAGTCAGTGTAAAATGCATAAATTCTTCTTGGAGTGTCCAAACCCAGAACTGTACCTTCCTTTAACACCTCTTATCCAGCAGATATGCAGTAATCATCCTATTGATATTTTTCTTTCTTTGGCTTTAAAACAGCTAGTACACTTTTCTGCACCACAGTGCACAGCTGGACTGCAAAGTGCAGTAACACCCATTCCTGATCCCTTCCCTGCACAACAATGCTTAGGACAATTGCTGGTGGCATGAGAAAACACACAAGGTTTGCTTTATTCATAGGCTGAAACTGGCCTTGGCTCTCCAATTACTCAAATACATTTCTCAGCTGTGGTTAAAAGAAGAGAATGGTTTCTTGCTCAGCCAGGAAGCCACCAGTGTCTACAGGTATCCAAAATCTCTTGCATTTCCTCCCTGAGGTCTGAAAGCAGTGACAACTTCAACTCTCTTCTTCTACTCAGTATTTTCTGTTGGCTACCTCCAGCCAGCCTCCTTGGCTGTGCATATGCTGATTTAAGGTGCTGCTCAGTGTATTGGTTGGTTCTGAATTTTATTTCCAGGCATTTTTATTTTCAGACAGTATTTGTCAGGCATGGTGTGTTCCTACCTCTGTCAAGATTTGTATTCTACTGTTTAGCAAGAGCAGGGAGAGACATACACCAAAAGAAATCTAAGAAACTTTTATTTTGGCTCTGACTACATCTCTTAATGCAGGGATGTAAGTTTGATCCTTTCCTTTCACATAACTCGCTTGCTTTGATTAATGTTAATGGAATCTTAAATAACTTTAAAACAGAAATTGTTTTCTCCAAAAAATTGGTTGTGTGGCCACAACCCTTCAGTGTCTTTGGTAGCACTCAACCCTCGGGATGAGGTGCAAAGATCATTAATCTACTCTGGTGTCAAAGAAGTAAAACTTTGGATAGCGCAATTGCTGCACTATTTGCCTTCAATTTTTCACTCACACTGGAGGCTGTGGAGGATTCACTTTACCTACCATTAGAAAATCAGTAAGATGGCTTGCATACATAACTTACCTGTGTTTTCCAGAGTCTTTCTAGTAGTAGAAATGGAAAATATATGCCTGGGTATAAAATGAATCGGAGATGTTAAGAACTTTGTTTCAAATTTCATTTATGTTAAGCTCCCTCTCTGAAAACTGTCATGACCTTTTTACTTTTCCATGAGCTAATTAGGGGTATTTCTTGAAGAAATTTACTTTCTCCAGCAAGATGCTGCTGTAGTCTGATGATTAGTGGTAACAAATGAAAAGAAAGTCATTATCTAAGTGATTTAATAAGGAATTATATGACTCTTAGAGTAAATTGATATTCATAACAGTGGTGGATTATTCAGTGAACAGCTTTTTACAACTCTGAAGTTTCTTGCAGATCATAAAGAACAAAATAATTAGATAGCAAATAACAGCAATAATGGAATAGAATACAACAAATATTCTAAATGAGACTAACTTAGGAACAGCAAAATTAACTGAATAAGATATTTAATCAGATTTTATCAGTTGTCTGTATTATACAATCCCTTTTGCCATAATTTCTATATTATTATATGATTTTATAAGTCAATTTTACTATGGATCTATAGCCCATGCTTCTGCTTCTGTTACAGATGTGGCATAGAGTTAATTGAAGCTTTCACCATGCCAATGAACAATGACAGTTGTCCTGCAAGCACAAGAGTGATGGCTTTTCTATAATCCTCATTTCAGGAAAGGGTTCTGTGGGCCTAACATGGTACATATTCATAGAGTAAAAAAGACTTCAGTACTAAGGAATTCTTCATGAGTGCAAAATCTGCCCTTTGAGATTGTGCAGGCTCAGAATGACACATTATTTCTTATGCTATGCCTCTACATTTTCAATAGCTGTAGATAATGGCTGTGAACAACCTCATCTTAATTACCCTAGATAGGTGTCCACAAATTTACAGCACTGAAACAGGTAATCATTAACAGGGTATAATCTGCCCAGAGAGCTGAGTGAGCTGGATATGAGCCAGATGAAATTTTGGCTAAGCCAGTTACATGAGCAAATCCTCTTGGTTTAAAGGCTGATACTTTATATGTTCCAAAATCCCATACTTACTAGCTTCCCGTGAAATTTAGTGACTTTGAGAGGACCAATGATCTGGAAGGTTTCCAGGTCAAGTTCTGATGTCATATAAATAGAGTTTCCCTCAGATAAGGCTCCCTGTTTAAATTTCGTACCATAATAGATGCTGCAACTTTTGCATGAGAACATTAAATCTGTGGATCAAATCTATATTCACATTTCAAAAGTCTTTGTAAGGATTACAATCCTGCTGTTACCTGAGTTTTATTTTCCATCTTGCAAGAGATATTACGTCCAAAAATCCTTTCTGGGGTAGATTAGCACACATGGTACATATTTTCAGGCACTGGTGCACCAGATAGAAGATGAGAACATCCGGCATGAAAAAAAGATGCAAACTATTTTTTCAAGGCCGGTATCTATTATCTGAGATTAACAATCAGAAGGAAGAGCTGGCTGAGACACCTGTGTCTCGAGGGCAGGGTAGTATGGCATGCCAGGACTGGGGATGGGCAGGCAGGCACAAAGTTGGAAACGCCTGGCTAAAGCAGGGCAGCAAATCCAGCTTGTTGTGAAAGAAGGTAATGAACAGAGAGGCAATGAGGTTATGTAGCCAGGAAAATGCCCACCTAGACAGCATTTTTTGCTTGGCCACAACAGTGAAGCAAATACCAGAGGTAGAATTTATAAAGTTTCAGTAAATAATGATAGAGTAGAAATGCCTCTTCATTATCTCTTCTTCCTTTTCTTTTTGGAAAATAAAGAGTAAATGAAAAAAAAAAAAGGAACCTAGAATTAAATGTCAAAAACTTTGTTTATATGAATGTAGAATTGCAGAGTGTAGCAGAGTTCAGACCTCTGAAAGCTGTGAAACCTATGCCTTCTTTGATCTTTGCTATAAAGCACAAATAGCTTATATTCAGTCCCTTTGTCTTTTAACAGTTTTTAACTGGAGTACCTACAACTTTGTCAGTCCATCGGTGACAAAACTTATTCCACCAGATGCACACTGAACTAGGTAAATCTCACAACTTCTTCCTTTCCTTTTAAAAGCACACAACCACACTTAGTACTTTGTTTTCAAATGCCATGGCCACGGTCATCTCAACCCAAACTGCTGAAAGTCTCACTACCAATTCCTCTGTTAGTACAATCTGTAGGACACAGCACTGAAAGATGGAACATCAAAACACTCACATCATGTATAGTTCTTTCTTTTTGTTACACAGATGGAGGTTTGGTAGAAAACAGCCTTTTAAGCAGGTACAGTCCATCTCTTTAATTTAAGAACACATTTTTGCAAAGCAGCTCCATGACAGCTTTCAATCAGCCTTATCAAATAACACAGAGAATTGGATGGTGGCTGTGTTTTAATCCTTACAAAGAAATCTGGAGTTTTAATTTTTTTTGTGGAACAAATACTTGGGATTATTTTGAAGAAGTGAATTCCATTAAGGAACAACAAGACCTGTTTTGAAATTACTCCAATTGTGAAAAAATATACAGTGATGATTTTTTTAAACAATAGGTTGATTTACTTTAGCTATTTTCCTTCTGTATTGCACTTTCTTCACAAAGGCTCCACTTCATTTTCAGAAAAGTATATGGAAAACAATTTTCGGAGTAGCACCTCTGAGGAATCGTTGAAATCAAGCCTCAGCTTTGCACTTAGAAACCTCCGTGCCACATTGTGTTTATATAAAGGCACCACCTCAGTTATTGAATGAGCATGTCTGGAGCTAAATGTATGGACTGCAGCAACCTGTGCTGCAGCCATCTGTCCAAATTACAGTGCAGTACTTGCTCCCTGCACACTGGGGACAAGAAGGGAAATGCAGGCTTATGGAAAAGTGAGCTGGTTTATTAAGTAAAGGAATGGGAATAACTTAACATGGCAACTATTGGTCAAGCAGCACTGTTCAAATTTCCAAACCCATCAATCTGCAGGATATTATGATTTTGACATGCTATTTGTTCAATAAATGTGAAGGAAAAGAGAATCTACCCTATTGACTAGATTATTTGTTGTGATCCATTTACTCCCATCTATTACTCATTGACTGAAAAGCAGCTGTCTGGGTGTTGATGTATGCTCATAAGTATTTGGCATAGGTACCCTTTAGACCTGAACAGCTGAGCTCTTTCCTAAATTAAAGTAAAACAGAGAAATAAACAAGATTAAAGTAAATGTCAATAAGTAGCAGTTCATAAATAATCTAATATGTCAAATAAAATATGGGGAAATGAAGAAGATGGCAGAAAATTAATAGATGTGCTAAAAGCAACCTCATATTATCCAGTGCTGAAAAATATACAGTCATACAGATACTATAAATTTGTGACAAAACACAGGAATGGAAATAAACGGGAGATAAACCAGCAAAGTCAGTGCTGAAATGCTTGTAATAGTGGAAAACATTTCTACTTACCAGGCTACTGTGATAGATGCAAAAAAGTCAAGTGAATTCTATAGAAGCGTTTAATCATGAATATGTGTTTAATTTATATAGGCACCAATTTATGGTAAAAGAAACTTCAGGATTTTTTTTTGAAATTGTTTGTTTATATCTCTAGGAAATTAGGATTCTTTTTCCATAGGAATTCAGGGTTTTTCTCTCTGTCATATATGGAAACACTTTTGTATGCTTCTTATTTCTGGTATTGAATGAGTGTTGACATGTGTCAGTCTTCACAGATAAAAGGCAGACTGTTGGGTCCCTGCCACACTAACATTGGAAGAACAGGCTTTCCAAAGGTTTTACTTTGGCATGTCAATCATCTTCTTCACTAAATGAAAAAGACAACTGCCCATGTCTGTTGACTGTGCTCAAGGATAGGTTCCACTGCTCTAACACATGAAAGGTAACAATTCTGCTCATCTTCAGGTATTAAATTTGTCAGAAAGTAGTCTGATAGCCTCAGAAGAAGCTCAGAGTGGGTTTCAACCCACCTAACCAAAAATCTCCAATGTAGATGTCTGAATCTAGGTGACTCATCTTATGTTCCTTTTATAATCAGGGAAAAGAGAAAAGCAGTGATTCATCTGACATATTTCAGACATCAGCTTCATGCTGTAATCAGTCACATCATGCAAGAGCTTATGTCTCTTCATTGATTATAAAGGGATTGTAGGTGACATGCCCAGATATAGACATGTACAATGAATCTTACCTTAAGTTTCTTGATTCAAGTTTGAAGATTTCTCCTTGTAGGGCACTCAGCAATCATGGTGCCAGATGGAGTTGAGGCAATATATCAGAAGAAGACAAAACAACAGAAACAGAAAGGGGGTTCTAAGCCAGAATGTCTCTTTTGCCTAATCACTGGGTACTCCATATGGTCCTTGGGGGTACCATATTGTGGGATGACATGCCCATGCATTCATCAGAACTCTAAGTGTTATGTTCTGGTCCAGCAGTCTCTGGCACAGATGGTTTAGGAGGATTCCAGTTCCAGCTTAGATCATTACTCCAGCCCTAAATTTCCTATTGATGAGCTGGAACGTCTGAGTTAAAAACCAGGCCAGATTATCACATGGCACCTGCTAGTTTAAAACCTAGGAATCTGTGTAGAAAGGAAAGGAGTAAGCTCCTCATATAGTAGAAGTTGTTCTGCTTTGTGTCACTGGTCTGTCCCAAATCCTCCCCTGTGCTGTAGCTGTCTATATGGGGTTTGGAGGGTGGTTGTTACGCATATGGTTATAAACATATAGGAGAGGGTATTAATGTAGCTTGAACTAGCAGTTGCAGGCATGAAAAAAAGCCAGTGGCTTTCTTGGCTTTCTCATAGACTTTTCAGGTGTGCCAGAGAAGAGGTGTACTCTCAACTTGCTAGATTGCCGTGAAATGTGAGCTGCCATGTCTTCTCTGCTCCTGACAAAAATTATGGAGTTTCCCTGTATCTGCATTTCTCTGCCTGCAGAATGGTTAAAATCTGTCAGTCTAAAAGCAGTATTCTCAGTGTTGTTTTATGTTTATAAAATGCTTGAAGATATTTGGAAATAAGAATTTTTTTTTTAAAGACAGAGGTATTTTTTTCTTGTTTTTTTCTTCCTTGCTATATTAAAGAGAATTACACATGACATTGTTACATGTGTAAGATTCGCAAAACCACCAAACACAATAAATTTGCTGCAGTACATCAAATGCTTTGAAATCAGAGGAAAGAATGTATTATAACAGCTTTAAAATGAACTATCTGGTAGAGCAGTTCAGCTGTACAGTCTGCTCCGTCTGAATTCCACATCTGTGTGAACATACTTCAACCATTTTAATCGCAATCAATTGCTGACTGAGAGTGTATATGTCCTCATAAATTTGCCAGTCTCTCTCACATGAGGAATGTGTGACACTAATGCTTTAAGGTACTTCTTGTAAAAGCTGTACAAGAAGGGGATCAAAATAGGAAACCTCTGCTGATTTAAATGTCACATTCTTGGCACAGGTTAAACACCCATAAAAATTTACAGTCAAGATTAAAAGATGGGGCTTCGGATAGTACTCAGGAAAATGACCTTTTCGTACTTAAGTATGAGAACTAGCTTGGAAATGGGATAATACCAGCTTTAGGAGGACTGGATTTTCTGACTTGATAAATGAGGTTTTTTGTTCTGCATGATGTTTTTTTTTTGTCCTCATTTTTATTTCCATTTGATGCTGTTCAGCAAGTTGTTGTGAAAAAAACAACATACTTTCAAAATATTTTGGAATATCACATAAATAAGGATAATGCAGGTGGAACAGATGCATTTCAGTTGTAAGTCATACCAATAAAACTTAGGCAAGTCGGAGGGATTTTTATTGGACTGTGAGAATCTGCAGACTCTTAGCAATTAAAACCCTGGAACTAGAATTTACAGACTACCTTCTCAACAACTCTGCACAAGTACACAGTGGTATCTAGAGATGAAAGAGATGAGTAAAATAGTTTTATTTTACTAAATCTGAGTGAGTAAGAAAGTTCATTCAGTACAAAGAAGTGGAAGGCTGACTGCCTTGCCTTTGAATCTGAAAACAGCTTGAATGGGCAGTTGATACACTCCTGCATTTGTAAGAATTAAATATACAGAAATATTTCTAACATTAGAAAACCTATTGAGTTTAATGCCCAAGGGTGAACGCATATCTCTTTTGAACAGAGATACAGTTCATAAAGATATTTTCCTCATTATCTTCTGCACTCTAATTTTGTAAGCAAAGGATGTATCTGTTGTTCAGTGAGCTGATGATCAATAGAAATACTAATTATCATAATTTATTAAAAATTGTAAGTGTAGGAAACTAACATGATAAAACTTTTTGGAATCAGATTCTCTCTACTTGGCTCATTTTTAATTGTATATCTTTAACAGATATTTATAATTAGAACAGAAGAAAAAATTAATTTAATTTTTTTTTCCTGATAAGAAAACTGGAAAAATGACAACATTCCTACCAACTTGTTCCAGTTTTTAAATAAATGTTGTCAATTTTGACTTTTTATTATTTCCACGATATCTCTTTATGAAATTAATTTTTTAAAATATTAACAGCAGCTATCCTGGCTATAATCAGATTAATACATCACTTGACATCCTAGTTCTTAACTGCAGTAGTACCTATTTTTGGTATTCTGAGGGGAAAAGGAAATCTGAGGAAGGATCACTGCTGACTCTTACAGAAGTTCCCCGCTACTGCAGGTAGCATGGATGTGGACTGAGTGCACTGGTGGCCCTAGGGAACTTTGGGAGCTAACAGTGACTTCTGGAGCTACCTTCCTGGCTTGCTTCCTCCTCCAGCCAGGCTGCAGTGTAAGCTGCAGACTGCATGCTGGTACAGAATGCTGCAGTTGCGGGATATGGCTCCAGCATATAAGCCATATTTCATCTGCTTAAGAGCCATATGCAACTCCATAGCCACAAATCAGCTAATTTTGCCTTAGAAACAGAAGTCAACCGTAACTAAATACACACAGTTTCCAAGAGTAAAATGTAGCCCAATGTAACTACCAAAAAAAGTATTTGAATCTCTTTGATCCAAGGCTGAATGACATTTTGACATTGTAATGCTGTGAAGCACACTTGCAAAGGCCTTCATCCATAATATAAGCAAATCAAACTCCAGTCCTCTGTCTAGTGGTCTTACACATCAGTGCAGTGCCTGAAGAATTACCTCTCTGTATATAAATAGCATGGCAGTGTGTTCATTAGACTGGATATTCTGCATAACTGTAGCAAGCCAAACCATCATTCCAGGTCATATATCCTTTTGTATGAAGTAAAATCAATTTATTTCTCTCTCTAAGGAAACATTGTTGTAATAGTACATATTCTGGGCAGTAGGACAGAAATTGTCTTTTCCAACAGCTTTCTCATAGGTCATTCAAGTGGCTGGCAATAGCTACTTGGTACTTGATTTTCACCTCCAAAAATGCTATGTCTGATATGTTCAGCCTTGAAAAGAGAAGGCTTTGGGGTGACCTGATTGCAGCCTTCCAGTACATGAAGGAAACTTACAGGAAAGATGGAGCAAGACTATTTACAAGAGCATGTAGTGACAAGAGGGAATGGATTCAAAAGAAAGCCAGTAGGTTTAGATTAGATATTAGAAAAAATTCTTTACTCTGAGGGTGGTGAGGCACTGGAACAGGTTTCCCAGGGAAGTGGTGGATGCCCCATCTCTGGAGATGTTCAACGTCAGGTTGGATGGGGCTTTGAGTAATCTCAACTAGTGGAAGGTGTCCCTGTCCCTGGCAGGGGAGCTGGAACTAGGTGATCTTCAAGGTCCCCTTCCAACACAAATCATTCTATGATTCTGTGATTCTATGAATATCTTAAATCTGGGCTTTAATAATAGTAGTAAACCTACTGCTTCCATATTCCTCTGTAAATATTTTTTTTGTATTTTGAGAGGCAAGGCATTGTTTGTCATAATTATTAGTTATTCAGTGAATATTCACTGAGGCCCATAAATTATAGGGAAGAAGACAAAAGGAAATGTTGAGACTGTTAGACACGTTTTTAACCTTCATGCTGCATTATCGATACCTTATTTTATCAGTACTGATAAATTATTTCAGTGAGTTGGTTGCTCAGGTCATCATTTTTATAATGCAGTAGCAGAGTGAAGGAGTTTTAAAGTGTTTGTAAGCCAAGCAAACTGTAATGAACTTCAAATAAGCAAGCGTGATGAGTGTGACTCATTTCACTTTATAGTCAGTGAGAAGATATAGGGATATTTAAGGAACAATTAATTTTATCCTAAGTTAAACACCTAAAATAGTCCAGATAAACTGTTTTCTAAATGTACCCACTCCTCTCCATTGCCTGCAGTTGAGAATTTGATGACTAATGCAGGTTTAGTGTCTACTGTGTAGGTGTTCAAAGCTACATAAGTCTGACTCATTTGACTTGACTCTCTGTAAAGCAGCATGTTGCTGCTGGCATGGATATGCCAGGCTCAGGTTTTTATTAGAACAGGTTACTCCCTCTTACTTTAGACAGAGCGTTGTAACTTTACAGAAGGAAGAGGTTTTGCTAAACTTTGACATAGGTAAAGTCTAATGGGGTTACTACATCTACATTTTACTTGCCTTGCCTTTACTGGTTATCCTACTCCTAATCCGTAAGACTCCATGACCCAGTACCAAGACATGTCCATTAACTTGTTGGGGCTTTTTTTTTGTTTTGACTAAGAAGTTATATTTTGTAAGAAAATCTGAATGGGTAGCAATTTAAATATGTATTTAATTGCTTAAAATGCTTAATGACATTTGTTATTATACTGCCAACTGAGACAATGTAGGCAAGGAAGCAATTGCTAGTAGTGACTCTCTTGAAGTACAAAGGGCTTACAGAGTTAGACCTAGGTTTCAGGGACTAATTAAATCTATCTCTTGTCTTGAGCCCAGTATAAAAGCGTTGTTCTCTTATTTCAGTTATCTTCAAGAAGTAAAATGCTTGTTCCTGACTAAAGGCTGCATAGAGGTGCCAAATGAATGTAATAATTCTATTAATACAATGAGCAATGCTGAAAGGTTGAGTCTCTTTTCACTGGTGTAGGTCAGGAAGCTGTACTCAGAGGAATGATGGTGCTGCACCATGGATGCAAGTCAGGATGTTTTGGGACACACAATACCAAGGAGAAAAAGGCAGGTGTTCTATAGACCCCACTGACTCATGTAGCTGAACCAACACCAAAGGAAAGAGGAGATTTAATTTTTTTATGAGAAATCACTTTTTTCCCTTTCTCTTAATGCTGGATATTCAATATCAGGCTGTAGCTCAGTTGCTGCTAGCAGTCTCCCCTGCCCAGGAAAAGCTCAGAATCAAGGCACAATTGGGCTGCAGGAAGCTAAATAAATTAAACAGGAATAAATTAAGCAGCTGTTATTTAAGTCAGAAGTTGGACAAATTCCTTGGCATCTAGAAAAATTCACTGCTAGCCAAGGTTAGCACTGAGGAGCAGAAACTCTATTACCACAATCTTAACAATGGGTCAAAAATGAAAGGGAATTTTATAAGGAATTTCTCTGATGTATCTATTTCTGAATGTAGAAGCTTTCCCTGTTTATACTTGGGTTTGTTTCCTCACTAAATGCAGTACAGGGCTGCTAATTTGCCATGTTCTTCTCCGGCTGTGTACAGGTACTTTTCTCATGACTAGTTACAACCCAAATAACAAGAGGTTGCAGTGTCAGGTGGAAAACGCAAAGAGATCTCCCAAGTAGAGAACAGGGAGAAAGCATTACACCAAGAGACACTTAGAAGTCATACTGTGCTTATAACAAATGAGATACAGGTCCTATGAAATGTAAAGGTAACAAAATCTAAATATCTCAGAGCAGAGTTGGCTCCAGGTAGTTTGAACTTCATGCATACTGTTTTAATCAAGGCACGCTAGGACATAATGCACAGAATGTTTGATGGATCACTAATACTCATGGGAGCTGTAAAGCTAAATTCTTCACTAACCCCCTCATAAACAACATCCACGTTGAATAGTACTGTGAAAGTCGAAAGCTGGGTCAGCTAACACAATATTTTGAAGATTTAATGAGAAATTTCCACATATTTTGAGGAATATAAAAGCACATCAGAAGAAGAAAAACCCAGGTAAGAAAAAATTGACACCTGGTCAACTTTTGTATAATGGGAACTGTTTTACAGAATTCAGTAGCACTCCAAGTGATCATTTATACAATAAAAATTATTGCTCTGTCAGCCTTTCACAAAACAACTTATCCTCCTTTGAAAAAACTTCATTCTTCATAGAAGGACATAGTATATGTAATAGCCTGAGGTCAGTTTCTGTGGTAATGCATGAAATTCTATAGAACAAGAACCAAGTTTAAGGGCCAGCACTATACTGTATATTTAAATGAAGATTCTCAGGTGAGCTGTGCATGCAATAGGAGAGTAAACATAATATTTTCAGTCATCCCAAGCATTTACATCTTCTCTTTTCCCCTTCAGGTACAGTAAATGGTACATACAGAATATGTTGTAATCTATCAAACTTCCAGAAAAAGTTCCATCCTGCTATCAAGAGAGAACTTACAAAAGTCTTCATTAATTTGCTTGTCACCAAAACCAGAGTATGTTCTTGAAATTTACTGATGCTGTAAAGCCAAGAGCCATCATCAAGACAAAGGAGAATTCAGCTGTAGTACAAGTTGATGTGGCTGGCATTAGGTACTTCACTAACATACTGTCATGAAATCCAGCAGTGCAAGGCCTTGCTCTTATGGAACAAACAAAGATTCCTGCTTCAGACTCAGCATTCTTCAGCAGAAAAATAACCAAAAACACTGAAAATTTAGAGATTCAATTTTGCCCAAAAATTATGAGCTATGTTACAACTTAATTGGAAAAAAAAGTAAATCTCAAAGAAACAGAAAAAAAAGCACGAAAAGCTGTATTGTTTATTAGGCTATTCTGAGTTCTACCTGAAATCCTTAGAGTGACTGGTTTTTTTCCTGCTTCATTTTTCACTTTTTATACTGGACCTTTCTGTTCATACACACATTAAAAAGGTACCCTACTCAGAAGACTCAACATCCCAAAATAAGAATCAATAAGCTCACTTTTAGTTCAACAATGTGGGTAGAAAAAAAATTTTACTTTCATATCTAAGGCATGTCTATGAAATGTCACTATTCGGTATTTTGGACAGATTAAAAAATTATCTATTATAGGAAAATTACTTGTAATATTTATTTTAAGCAAATGGTTATTTTTCTTATAAACCAATAGTGTAAAAAAGCTCTGAGGTACAGAAATAATAAGCAGTGGATTATGGAAGACATTGTGTGAGTTTGCTTAGAATATTGATCATGTGGCCAAGGCAGCTATTTTATGATCCACAGACTTACTAAACTTGCTTGAGGGCTGCTAGGTACAAAAATATCAATCCTGACTCAGGAAGCCTCCCAGGTTTGGCCGGTAGGAGGACATACAGTGCAATTCCTGCTGTGTGTTTGCCCTCTCTTGATACTGTTCCCTTGGCATCTGTTATGGGCTGTTCTCAGACAATGGACTGGAAAGTTCAGTGGACTTTTGATCTGACTAGGAAGAGATACCCTCTTTCACAGGGAAGGTTTCTCACTCCAGGCTCTGTCAAGCACCCGAGAGTGCTGCACTGAACTTTCCTCCTATCTGCTGCTTTGCAGTGCCTGAGGAGATAAGAATAATTCAACTGACTACTGCCTTAGTGGGGTTGTGTGATTAGTTGCAGTCAAAAAATGTTATGAGAAAAGGACTGCATTTGCAAAAGACATGATCTAGACAACTCTAAGAAAAGAGAGAAGTTCATCTGGCTGCCATGAGGTTCCAGGACTGAAATTCTGAGAAACATATAAATATTATTTTCTTGTTACTCTTTATAAATTTCCTGAATTTTCTTTAAGTGTCTTCAATAGGAAATTAAAAAAAAAAAACCAGGTAGATTAATTTACATATTTAGTTATCAAATTAGATAGTCAATAGACTTTTTTAATGATACAGGAATTCATTGTATTCACTGTCATGCAATTAGTCACAGAATATTTTTGACTGTAAAAGTGTCTGTCCAATCTGTGTTGATGTCCACACATATTTGTTATGAAGCCAGATATGAGCAAACAGCCCACCAGTATAATTGAGATATTCCAGTAAAGAAAATAATTCAATATACTGCTCCTGTGAGAATTTCTGGGATATGAAAAGACGAAGGCCATTCATTATGTGCCATTGGCCATGACTGATAGCAGGTTTTTTCAGCACATTTTTATGATAGCTGACAGCTTTAGAAAGTGCAGTGGGAAGAGCATTGCAAGTAGGTCAAGGGAGGTGATCCTGCACCTCTACTCAGCTTTAGCGAGGCCATGTCTGGAGTGCTGTGTCCAGTTCTGGGCTCCTCCGTACAGGAGAGACATGGAGCTCCTGGAGCAGGTCCGGTGAACAGCAAAAAATGTGGTTAAGACCGGAGCATCTCTCTTACAAGGAAAGGCTGGGAGTGTTGGGCCTGTTCAGCCTTCAGAAGAGATGACTGAGAGGGGACCTCTCCAATGTCTGTCTATAAGTATCTGAATGGAGGGTGTCAAGAGGATAGGGCCAGACTCTTCTTCGTGGTCCCACACAATAGGACAGGAGGCAATGGGCAGAATCTGGTGCACAGGATGTTCCACTTGAATATGAGGATGAACTTTAACAGGTGACCATGCACTGGAACAGGCTGTCCAGAGACATTGTGGACTCTCCCTCACTGAAGATATTCAGGAACTGTTTGACACAACCCTGTGCCATGTGCTCAGGAATGACCCTGCTTGAGCAGGGAGGTTGGCCCAACTGACCCACTGTGGTCACTTCCAACCTGACCCATCCTGTGATCCTGTGATTCCCTTCATGTATCAGCCTGAATAAAGCCCCAAATTACAATTCAGGACTGGATCTTGAATCAAAACTCTGCCTCTCTTTCAGCTCTGAAGGCTCTTTTGAATCTTCATCTTCTCTTTGCCTTGCCAACACACACCAATGCCCTAGACACCCATACTTGTCCATTGCAAATTGGATCCTGTTCTCTTATGGAACCTCTCTCATATTTCCAGTTTTAGGGCAGAACTACATACGTCACTCACACACTCTTTGTTATTGAGAATATTGACTCCCACCATTGTTCTTCCAGAAGCATTCTTTTCTTTCACTCAAATAATTTTAGACAGTTGTACTGAATTGATTATCTGTACTTCATTCAGTCTGAGCATGCCTTTGCTTCCTCTCACATGGCAGCATTATTTTGTTAGATATTTAATAATTATTTTTAAATTTATGTGTTTTTCTGAATAGCAAGAGATGAATGGTAGTGGAAATCTAATTTACATCATGAGATATTTTTAGGATAGCCAGAATTAAAAATCCAAAAGAGCAAAAAACCACAACACCTAATTTTCACATTAAAAATTGTTATAAGTCTTGAAAATGACATAGCATATTAATGATTACAAGCAAAATCATAAATTACATTAATTTTACCCATCTTCACTTTATAGATTTTAATTGTGAGGCTTCCTCTGTTCTGCAGTGAAGAAGGCTATACTTCTACATTGTATTTATTAGTACCTGGTCCAAATTGATTTCACATAATCATAGCAGGCTAAAAATGAAAATACATCCTTTACGATGAACCATACACATGCATACATAACATTAACAGCAGAAGATAATTAATATTTCTAATTGCTAGCATAGGAGTGCAAGTAGCCTGGAATTTTTCTTTAACTGTTCTGACTGTCATGCCATTATGCAATACAATATATTATCATCAAATTACTTCCTGTTATGTCTAATCACTACAAAGCACAGACTGCTTTGCAACAAGACAGTGCTTGTCAGTTGATGGGTTGCTTCTTGACACAATCCAGCTGTGTGTTAAACAAAGACAAACCTATTAGTAGCAAGACTTCCCAATCTAGCGGTATCTGCCGATTACAGTAGCAGTTGTTTTTAACTGGCTGTATTTTCTGAATATCAAATATTAGCAGGAAGATAGAGAGGACTCCTGTGCATACTGCACAGGAATCACTGCCCATCATAGTAATTCATTTTCCAGTGATTCTGTATTAAACTCGTCTGCCTGTTCACAAACTATTCGCGTGTGTTGCAGTATGGCTTTTGATTAAGTCATTATTTAGAACTTTTTTAGTTATTTATTTGGATTTTTTTAAAAATTGATATGATCCTAAAGAATTCTATTTTCTTGCTTATCTTGTTCCTTATATGGACTAAAAACACACAGGCCACCAGGGGTTACTGTGATGTGAGAAAATGAAGGAAAATGGTTCTTGGTTTCCAGAGAGATGTTTGGGACAAACCACTATCTTGCCTGTAACTCATCATCATTTGTGAATTACCTTGCTCTACAGTGTGAGAGTTGTTAATGAGAGCCTTTTTTAGAGCTTGCAACTCCTCAGTTTTTACTTTCCAGCTGGATGCCAATGGCAGGGACTTAAAAATGCTGAGGAACACAAAGCACACTAAGACAGATGGGTTTTAACACTTAGAACAGAATAGCTAATTAATCTTCTGTTCATAGATTGGAGACCCTGTGTTGCAGCAGTTCAGACACATAAAATTCTTTCTAATCTTGGGGTAGTATCATGGCTCGGTAGGCCACTCACTGTGACCTCTTGCAGTTTGCTTAGGCTTCTATGTCTCCTTAGCTGCACAAAAAAGGCAGAACAATAGTAACATGCTCTGTATTTATCCCTTCATTGGCCTATACCTGTATTTTCTATGTTCTTGTTTAATTTTCAAGATTTCACAAGGGTTATAGAAAATTTGAGTGAAAAAATGACGCAGAATAAAATGCCTAAAGTAAAATTGTACTTTGAAATGTAAGATGAATGGAAGATTTGAAGTAAGTCTCTATTTTTTCAATTTTAAAAGCATAAATTGTAACTGTGAGTTTAGAAGTTTATTTTCAAATGATGTCCTGAGGAGGGGGAAGGATTTACATGAAAGTGCTGATATGTGTGTACATTTGAACATACAAGTAGCTGTAAACACAAAGTTTCAGTTAATAGAGTGCTCAACAGACAGTCTTCCCTACAGCTGTATTCCCAAGTCAACCAGAATCTCAAAGTTCTAAAAGGAGTTCAGTTTAAAACAATGTTTCTGAGGGGCTGCTATCTTGCCTCTTTAAAAAAAAAAATCACTCTGGCATGAAATTTGGTGTACGTAAAGTTCCAGTCTGGGACCAATTTTTTAGACAAAGTAATACACTTTCTTTTTTTAAAATTAAATTCTACAGGCTGTTAACCTATAATCCTAAGTACAGTTATGACATTTTCTCTACACGTATCAAAGGAGTGTTTAATTACACATGGAAAATGTCGAGCTAGTTAGGATAATGCACATTTCTGACTTTCAAAAGCCTGGGAAAAGGACTTTAGTCAATCAAGTACTAGAGAAAATTGGTTGTTTAACTGATAGGCAAGTTAATTATTAAGCTCCAGATAAAAAAAAGAGAGACCTTTTTTTTCCTAAGTCTAGTCCTAAATTCACAGTCTGATAAGTTGTGTCTTCTTTCCTACACAGAACACAGTAGATATGATCAGAAATATTATAAAAAGTACCAGCTGGCTAAAGCAAATGATGAATGAGGTACTCCAAATTCTTCAGAGATGTCTTGGATTTGCATTGCAGAAGTAATGAATCTGACAGAATAAACATACATAATACTAAGTTTTAGTTTATAGAACCTCTAGGCCTTGGACTACTATTCTTCCTTTATTCTTGTTTAGAATTCTCAGGCTCTAGATGCCCTAACGTATTTCACTAATAATGCTACAAAGTCCCAGTTGCATTAAAGTATTTATTTTACTAGAAACAAAGCCAGACACTCTTTTACCTCACTGCACTACTGGGATACAATATAACTTTAGTGTTCTTCAAAGAATCAGGAGCTCTGAGATAAGATGTGTTGGAAAAAAAATCAACTTAAGTTCATGCTTTTGAAAATCACTTGATTTATGCTTCATCTCATGTTATGTAGTGGAAATTATCTGGTGGAAGAAGAGTAACTCAGATTACCTCAGAGAAAAGACCAAGTATGTTTTATGTATCAGGAACCTTGATTTTGCCTCAATTAGAAGATGGCTGGAAGAAAATATTAATTTCCCATACTTGTGGCCAGGTTGCAGAATGCATTGAATTATTACAATTCACCAGTGATAGACACTGTGAAAAGCTCCAAATGAGATTTAAAATTACTTTTCTGAATTAGAAAGTCATCAACTTGAATTTTTAGACGTGTGTGAGCCATTACTGAATGATTCATTAAAGTACAAAGCATAAAAAGCAGCATACTCTTAGCCATCCCCTATTAATGTCTATGAGAAAGAAATAGCTTTGTTGTTCCTCCATAATTCCTGGCAGAGCCCTCACTGGAGCTGTTAGGAATAAAGGACATCTAGGAATGAGCCTCAACTCCCTGGTACATTTGCTGAATTCCTTTCTTGTTACTGACTAAAAGTCTAGACTTTTAGCTATGAGATGGAACATGCAAACCCACTGATATCAGAGGAAGAAGCTAACAAAGGAGAAAGCAGGTCTGCCTGTGACACCACTAGACTGCTGAAACTAGATTGTTATCCTACATATGGATGTTGTGAGGAAAACATTGCATTTCAGCACAACCATCTCGGAAGGACACCTGCCCTTTTACCCTCAGTAGTCTGGAGAGTAACAGAACCTCATAACCATTGTGTTAGCTTCTCAGAAACATGGCTTACTCCTGTCTGCACCATTTTCATCACACAAAGCCATTCTGCAGGGAGGAAATGTTGTTCCAAGCCTCACTCAGTCACAGAAGAGACGACTCAGAGAGTCTTCAGGTTCAGCTCAACAGCTATGAGAACTTCAGAGTTATTCCATCTGCAGCACCATAAGGCTCGATAATCTTCTGGCACACATTATCTTACAGGCTTGTACTCACATAGTAAAACAGAATATCTGTCCTTAGGGCTGAATTCCATATTCAGAGATTATTTTTTCCACTTTTATTCAATAGATTTTTATTTCAATTTGGCTTTACTGAAATCCAAGTAGCTGTTTACACTAGAAAGCCTCAGATCTGCCAAGACACCAGTATGTCCTCAGCCCTGTACTCTGTGCTATAGTGGGTAGTCCTATTCAATTCAGAGGAATTACTGACAGTAAATATATTTTAAGTATGGATATTTGTATAGTCATAGAATCAAAGCAGATCTACCCAAGGTATGTAACAGTAACAGTCTGGCCATACTAGGCACTGTTTCATGCCTATCCTTCTAAACAGAATCACAGAATGGGTCAGGCTGGGGAGGACCACAGGGGGTCAGTTGGGCCAACCTCCCTGTTCAAGAATGGTCGTCCTGGATCACATGGCACAAGATTGTGTCCAGACAGTTCTCAAATATCTCCAGTGAGATTCCACAACCCCTCTGGGCAAGCATTCCAGTGCTTGGTCACCTGCACAGCAAAGTTCTTCCTCATGTTCGGGTGGAACTTCCTGTGCACCAGTTTCTGCCCATTGCCTTCTGTCCTATTGCTTGGCACCACAAAGTGCCTGACTCACTCCTCTTGACACTCTCCCTTCAGCTACTCATGGACAGTGATGAGGTTATTTTTAATTAAATTGGATTCTCTAATGAAAGCAAACTCAGAAAAAAAAAAGGTTTTATCCCCTCTATCTGGACTGTAGTGATAACATATTTGGTACAAAGTAAAGAATTCAAGAAAGCTGAATGACAACAAAAACAGAAGATTGGGGACCTTTCAAACATATGATCTTTTTGTAATTTCACAAGTGTCTTATACATTTACGTTTATATTTGGATATCTGTGACTTCCTCAGGCTGACTCCCTCCATTCCTATTAAAATCTCCTATTTTTTTATCCTTACATAGTTGTGAGAATAGACATTCTATCCTTGAAAATAATAAGCCTATTTTTGTATGTTTTGTAGTATGTTAGACTTCTAGTTTTTCACTTTCTTGGAAATTATGAGAGTCCTTTCTGTAATTTTTGTACACCAGTGTCAGGAACTCAAAACCAACAAAAAAGTGATGTTTAGTTTAGATTCCATACTTCTCAGAGGTTCTGTTGACAACATTGGTAAAAATCTTATTTTCGTTTGTTTTTTGGTTTTGTGGTCTTTGGTTGTTGGGGGTTTTTTTAATGCTCGCTGGTTAGGCTTGAAAAGTTTAATTAAATAAGATTTAGACAGGTCTAAAGCAGATGGCATAGTCTGATGATTGGATTTCTGGCAGGTCCACACAGACACTAGCAACTGGGAGCCACCATGAGGGTCCAGCCCTAGGGAAGAGGTGCAAGCTGAATTGTCCCACAGTTGGAAACCTGTAAGTCCCATGTAGTTGCTCAAAGAATAGGCTGGCATCTTCAACAAAGCCAAAACTGTTTCATGAATCTGCTGTAGAGACTAGTCAATTTTGCCTTCGCTGCATATTTCCAGCAAATACAGGGACTGAATTTAGAATACATTTTTCTTCTGGAAATCATAGGTTTTAAGCTAACTTTAGCACTAAAAAAGTTTCCTGACCTGTGGCACCACCTGGAAAGAAGCCAATGTTAACTTGAGCTGGAGGAACTGGAGATGAAATCACTTTGACAGACAGTTTTTCAGAGCAGTAACAAATAGTGATATTTGCTCAAATAGGAAGGCAGGAATGTTGACATGGATGTCCTGGGTCTGCTGCTAAAAATCACAGAATCTGTGGCTTGTGATAAGGATGAAGAAAACTCCTGGAAATACTAAACAAAAATATCGATTGTGACAATCCTCCCCTCTCCTATTGTCCATCCTGGCTCTGATAGATTATCTCTAGCAAAGCTAGGATATGCTAACCACGTAACATCAATGTCATTTTTATCCATCTCTTTCATTTTGGCTTTATCTCATATTGAAGCAGGCTTGCCATGAACTTTGAATGCACATTGTTCATAGTGGAAAGTATCCTTTTTTCTTTTTTAATGACATAGTCCTTTTTCTGGACATGAGAATAATGGACATGAGAATAATAATCTGAATGATGTTACATAATGAAAAGCTGCATTTCTTGCTCTTCTTGCTCTTCTTGCTGCAAAGTTATTGCAGGAGCCTTCAAATGCTTTTTTCTCTGCAGTGATGTGCTGATAACATCGCTACAAACAAAATGCTATAGATTAGCAAGGAAAATAGTCTGGTAGAAGGATAGGCAGATAAAAAAGCTTGAAAAAGTGTAAACAGGTTGAATGCACTTCTTATTTTCTTAAGGAAGAAACTAATAATGCAGTAGAGCTCCACACAGCCTTCAACTGATCTTTTTGGAGCTAAATCAATTAAAAAGATGTGAAAGGAATATTATAACCATTTAGAAGAACATTCAAGGAGAGAAGATTAGATTTACTTGGCATAGAGTTCCCTTGTCAATGTACTGCACAGAGAACAAAGGACCTCAAGAGGATTGAAAGACTGCAGAAATGTTCCACCTTTGGCTTTTAAAAATGAGGTTTTCAAACAGGAGTAGGAACAAATTTTAAATAAATGATCCCTAGATTTTTTGCTGCTCATTAATAATGAAACTAGGAAACTAGTAATAAAGGGCAGATATCAATTTTCAGGGAAAAGAACTTAGATCAGAAGCTGTCAATTCAATTGAACAAAAATTTTGGAAATTTCAGAAGAATCAGAAGCATAAAATTTTATCAGCAATCATAAAGAGGAACATTAGACAGCATCAGAACATGGATGCCCAGAGTCAGAAATTACAATATCTATTTAGGAGAAGACTGGTCAAAATCATCCTGAAACAGTGAGATGAATATACATACAAGAATATGTAACTGGGCAGATTTATTAGCAGGTCAGACAATAATGTCATAATATTACTGATCTTTTCTTAGAGTATCTAATTGGATTCTTTTCTGAATTCTAGATGATTAGCAGCTCCTTGTCCAGGAAAATAAAAGCCAAAAAAACCAAAGATGCTGGAAGGAAGAACTTATATATTAAAATTATAATTTGGATCATTTGAATGAGAATGTAATTACTAGAATTGCTTTGCAGTTTGATTGCAAGAACTAATTGAATCAACATCTTCAGATTGTATATAGGTATCCTTCATATGTAATTTTAAACTGATAATATATATTATATAATTAATTTGTCTTTAAAGGTTTAGGTCAATTCAATAGTCTGTCTAATTCTCACTAGAGGATTCTTGTGATGCAGAGATCTTCTGTCATGTTGAGAGAAGATTACCTTTCACTTTAACTAATCTCAAAGAATTAGTTTCTCAGTGGGTTCTCAGTGAGTGAGGATGATTTCTGTCTGACGAACAGATGGACCAAACAAAAAACCAAAACAAATAAAAGGAACCAAGAAGACATCTGCAGAAAGCTTACTGGATAGTACAGGGAAGTGACATGACACATAACAATTCACCTCCCCTGATGCTTGTATCTGCTGTTTAACCTGATCTGGCAAGTCCCTCAGTGGACAAACAGACAGACATAGCATTCTATTCTATTCTATTCTATTCTATTCTATTCTATTCTATTCTATTCTATTCTGTTCTGTTCTGTTCTGTTCTATTCTATTCTATTCTATTCTAGCTTACTTTCATTTCTGAGAGCAGAAACTCACGAAATTAACTTATATCTAATAAATTTAAATTAAATTAGTGGAATCCTGAAAGTTTGCCTCACTAGTCACTTAGTCAGAAATTCTTCTCTGAAGTCCTATTTATATCAGAGCAAAATATACAAGCCTAAATGTGACATTTAAAAACAAATTTACATTGTTGGGGTTTTTTTTAATTCCAAGTCTCTTAGTATTTCTTCTCAAGAACTTGAATTAGTGAATTTCTCTTGTGGCAGTTGCTCTTTTTTTTTCAGCTTGCCATTTATAATCTAAGGGTTTATTTCGCAATGCACTTCTTTCATTTGTTGCATTACTGCTTTAGGATTATTTTCATTTTAAACAGATTTGAAAGCATTTCGTGTTAGAGTATACTTCCATGTTAATAAACACTATTTCAAGTGGCTTTTTACCTTATACATTGCTTTTGCTCTCAGTGTAATCTTGAACATCACTCAGGGAATTTAGGGCACTTGTAAGGATGTCTGAATGCTTGGAAGTGCAGCTTGAGAAGCTCAGAAGTTAATTGTGTACAGATTTCACTTCCTAGTACTAACACTTATAGTATCCCTGCACAGAAGTAGCAAAACTTGATTATCTTGAAGGTCTCTTCCAACCTTGATGATTCTATGATAAAACTAACATTTTGGAGACATGGAAGCACTGAAATTTGATAAGCAAATGCATCATCAACTTTTATAAGTAGTCAAATGTGGACAATATCTATTCCTATGGGAATGGGTGAGTTTTTATAATTTACAGTGTAGTCTAAAAATATGTGTATATTCCTACAAAAGCCAGCATCAATGTTATGATGTTTTGCAATGCTGACTGAAATAATTGTCCTTTTAATGCAGTGGTCTATCATGGTTATGGGATTACACAGGCTTATTTTTAATGAGCAGAATAATACAATTACATTATAAGGGTGCAATTCAGAGCTGCTGAGATAACTAAGAGGTCTTACAAACATCCTTGGCATTCTGAGGTGTTGTGCCATACCTAATGATACAATAGCTTCCTTTATGGAATTCAACACTTGCTCTCATTTTTTTCCAGGCTTCTATTAAGAATACAAAGTGACGTCTTCTGAGATTGATTTTTTTTTTAAGAGAAAGTGTGCATAAGATTGGTTTGAAATAACCATGTTACCAGGTCATAATTTGAAATCATGGAAAAGAAAATTTTTATTGAATTTGATTTCATTCTTTTGTCACTATTGAAAGTAAAGTTCTTTAATACTAGGATTTGAATACATTTGTCATTTAACAAGATGTGCTCCTGAATTGGGAAATTATCTTAAAGATTTACAGTGTTATTTCTGGCTTCCCAAGTACTGCACAGGTTTAAAATATTTCCTTTAAGTATTATGAGTGGATATATTTTGCTTTCATTCATTGAGTATCACAGAGAAGATTGGATAGAAAAGCAAGATTCACATTCCCATTTTAATAGAAATACTATCACAGTGATTGACAGATAATCATGGTGTAACCTGTGTTGTCATCTTTCAAAACTGGAGGTTTCCTTTCCTGAAAAGGGGGATGATTCTCTCGCATAACATTTCCTTGAATCTGATGAGGCAGAGACTAGAGAAATGGATAGTGCAGTGGACAGAAAACTCTCTGCAATCCTGGGCTCAAAACACTGTGACCAGTGGTATGAAGATCAGCTGGCAGCCACTTGCCAGTATACTCAAATATCAACACTGGCTCCAATAGCTTACAAATAACACTTTCATTAATGAACAGAACATTGCAGACTTGAAACCTAGACAAAACTGGGAGCAGTGGCTGATGCACAAGACAGTTGTGCTGCCTTACAATGACAGGCTGGAGGAACGGGTCTACAGAGACTTCATGAAGTTCATCAATGGGAAATGCAAAGCCCAGCACCTGGGGAGGAATAACCCCCAGCACCAGCCCAAGCTGAGGACTGATCTGAAAAGCAGCTTATCAGAAAAGAATCTGGGTGTCCTGGTGAACAAGTTGACCACGAGCCAGCAACATACTCTTGTGGCGAAAAAAGCCGACAAACTCCTGGGCTGCATTGGGAAGAGTTCCCAGCAAGTGGAGAGAGGTGATCCTTTCTCTTTTTTCAGCACTGATGAGGCCAGTTCTGGTCTCCTTGCTGCAAGAGAGAGATGGAATGAGTCAAACACTAAGATGTTTAGGCACTGGAGCATCTCTCCTATAAGAAAAGGCTGAGACATCTGGAACTGTTCAACCCAAAGAGAAGGAGGCTTAAAGGGATCTACCTGATGTGTTTAAATAACTGATGGGGGAAAGTAAACAGGGCAGAATCAGACTCTTCTCGAGGGTTCCCAGCAACAGGACAAGAAGAAGTGGGCACAAACTGAAATATGGAAAATTCCACTTGAACAAAAGAATAATTATTTTCATTCCGACCACAGATTACTGAGAGGCTGTGACATGTCTCTCCTTGGAAATACTCAAAACCTGACTGGAAACAGTTCTAAGCAACCTGCTGTAGTTGATGTTCCTTTGATTAGAGGATTGTACTAAATAACCTCGTGTGATACTTTCATTCAAGTGAAAAGCTGGTCCTGATACACTGCAAAATTCCAGGATGAACTAGTGAGATTATCCCTTGGGAAGATTTTAAAAATGGTTTCACAACTGCATCTTCCATACCTATGGTGCATCTTCGCAGACTTCCACAGGTATTATGGTCGGTTGGTATTTCATACATTTCTCACAAACTGTCACAAAAAGTCTCTTAGTACAGAAGTGAGGAGTGAGAACTACACCACCAAGTATTATGGAATAAGGAAACTTTCCTGTTTGGCACTGCTCACAGGTTTCATCATCCCTGTGATGTCACAGCTAACATATGTCAAAGACACAGCGTGCAGCATTGCTTTCGGAAAATCACTGATTGCTTAAACTGTACATCTTTTCCCAAGCCATCCAGAAGAAGTGTGGTCTTCCAGCTTTTCATGCTGTAAACTGTGGCCAGCACTTGTGATGAGGTAAATCAGCTTACCACCACTGAATTCAACAGATCTTTGACAATTTTCAGCATCCAAGCATCTGACTGAAATCCTGCTGCTCCTGTTTTACAGAAATGAAGAATTAAAAAAGAATTTTTTAAAAAATGAGCTTGACAAACTAATTTTATAATTCACTGAATTTTCACATTATCAGAAATAAACAGCATCTAAAAAGATATATATTAAAAAGTCAGGGGTAATATTCCTGGGCCATCCATGTCTTTTTCTCATGTAATGCGCAATCTGTTCAATTTACAGATCAGACATTTTCAGACATAGCAGAAGTCTATGCTCTCCACTTTTTTCCTGTGACAAACTGTCAGTAGGAAAGCTTACATGACAGAAGCTCAAAAAATGCCAATCTGAACAGAATAAAAGTGACAGTTTGAAAATTACACTGGCACTACCTCTTGCTTAAAGCCAAATGAGTACATTTCACTCATATTGTCAAAATACACATTGCAAAACAACTGTTTCTCTTCTGTCAGTAAGAAATAATTTCTTTCCACCTTCCTTCCTCTTGGAAAATAGTGCTATATTTTTCTCACCATCCTGATGCAGTTGTGACCTACAATGAAAACTTTAATAAAATAGCCTCCTAAACAGCACTATTTTGATTGGCATTTTGTTTCACATTTTGCCAAAACAAACTAGTACAAAAGAAGGTCCTTATACCATGGAGATTACTTGGGCTAAGAAAGGGATTGTACAGCCAGCAGAGCACTTGCCCATGAGTGACTCACAGAATAAGCTGACTTGGAAGGGACCCATAAGGATCATCAATTCCAACTCCCAACCCATCAGAGCACCATTCCCAAGAATCACACCTTGTGCCTGAGAGTATTGTCCAAACACTTCTTGAACTCTGTCAGTCTTGGTACTGTGGTCACTTCTCTGGGGAGCCTGTTGCAGTGCCCAGTCACGCTCTGGATTAATAACTTTTTTTTAATATCCAACTTAAACCTTCTCTGGCACAACTTCAGGCCATTCCCTCGGGTCCTGACACTGGTCACCAGAGAGAAGGGCTCAATGTCTGCTCCTCCTCTTCCCCTCATGAGGAAGCTGTAGACTGCGATGAGATTTCCGCTCAGTCTTATCCAGGCTGAACAGACCAGGTGACTTCAGCCACTCCTCACACAGCTTCCCCTCCAGGCCCTTCACCATCCCCATTGCCCTTCTTTGGACCCCGTTGCTCTGCTCTCCAGCATCTCATTCCCCAGTCTGTCTGTACATCCAGGGTTGTCCCATCCCAGGTGCAGAATCCAGCACTTTACCCTATTGAACTCCATATGGTTGCTGATTGCCCAGTCCTCTGATTTGTTAAGATCTCTCTGCAGGGGCTCTCTGCCTTCAAGGGAGTCAACAGCTCCTCCCAGTTTTTGCATCGTCTACTAACTTGCTTACAGTGACTTCCAATGACTTCCAGTGTCTTCCAATGACATCCAGTACTGTGTCCAAGTCATTTCTGAAGAGGTTGAGGAGCACAGGGCCTAAGATGGAGCCATGCTGAACTCCACAGTCTAATGTCACCCCATTCACTATTACTTTTTGTGCCTGCAGCATGTCAGTTTCAAACACGTACAAAACATTATGGAAGTTTCATGCTTTGAAAAATACCATGTTACTGAAAATATTCCAATTAGACAAGATGGCTGAAACTATTTCATTTGGTACTTTAACAGACTTGGGAGAAATGCGTTGGTAATAAAACGGGACAAATGCAGAACTGTGACCAACCACAGAATGTTTGACAAACTATTCACCGGGAAGCTGAGACCTAAGGTGTGATTTTGATGCTTTTGTCTAACAGCATGATATATAACCAGTGTTCTTTTTGTTCTTTCCTTTTAGAGGGTGTCCTTTCAAAGCAAGCCTCCTATAATGAGTTCTCCTGCAGCTCTTGCAACATTGAATAAAACAAAGAACAAAGATTCACAAAGAATAAAACTCTGTGAATACAGTATTATTAATGATTTTTTGGTCTGTCTCTCCATTGACAAGCCTTGTGCTAGAATACTCTATGTTGACATTTGTAGCTTGCTGGAATAAAAACATCTCAGTGTTAGGATTTCCAAATTTATCCTTTTTTGCAAGTATTCTAAACATCTATTCTAAACACCTTTATTTGAATTCTTCCAAATAGCGCAAAGATCTGGACTGGATGCATTGAAATTCTTAAATACTATAAAAGCCCAACAGTATTCTTTTTAAAGAATTATGGTTAGTATTTTACTTAATCAAATTATTACAGTCTTTGCAAATGTGGAAAAAAAATTCTAAGAGAACACACACAGAATAAACATTATAGCAGTCTCTCATCCTGCTGTGTCTTAGGACTTTAGGCATCTCTTGATTGAAGGATGTGAGCAATAAACTCAACAGTACTCTCTATTGGGAGTTTATTTTGCATTACAGAATCTGTATTTTGTGTTCTATTCCCAGTAATAGAATTATATCAGGTTACCACCGACTGCAAATTGATACGAAGAGTAACAACTGGAGGATTTGTACCTTTCTTTTCTTTCTGATAATTAATCTAGTGAAATTTCCTTGTGTAAGCTGAACTATGCAGGTGACAAAGAATCAGAAAAAGAAAACTTCATGGGATGTCTCACTTGGAATGTTCAATTTGGGACATTTTCTCTTGGAATAATAAATGTGAGGTTTCCTTTTTATTTCAGCATGACAATTGTTATTGGAGGACTGACGTCCCTTTCATAGTACTGTATTTCCCCTGCTCTTACAACCTTCAATGTCAGTGAGAAGTACTTTTAATTATATTACAGAAGGAACTGGCACATATGATAGTATAGTTGCCTGGCTAAATTGAGTCTGTATTGAAGTTACACACAGAAGAATCCTATTGTGAAATCTGCTGTGGCTCTCCCTCCTTGCCCACCCCCTCTTTTCTGATAGTGGTGTCTGTATGCAAAGAACTAAAATAGACTATCTCTTCGATTCTGATAGGTCATTTTTTTCTCCTCTTTGGATCCTTCGGTTAACTTACAATAGCAAGTCATCTCAGTGAATCAGATCTGTTCCTCTGTTCTTTCCTGATAATTAGCTCATCTGAGTTTTCTTCTGAAAATCTCTTCCATACACCAAGTTCTGTCTGCTTACGATGATGCAGGAGTATAGCTCTTCCTATGCTAAATTTAATGTCTGCTTTTAGGGCAAAAATCTTGCATTCTTTGCACAATTAAAGCAAAGATATAATGTGGACTCTGAGTGTGCAGAGAATACAAAATCCAGTCCCTATATTGTAGTTCAAATATCTTTTTCTCTTCTTTGCATGAAAAATTCTTGGCCAAGTTTTGGCAACTTGAGTCTACTCCCATGAACACCCTCGTGACCTGCAGTGAGAGTAAATGACATAGAACATGATGCTATTTACACTCTGTCTTGTCATAGGGTTTCCTGTTTTCACTCACTACCACATACACACACACACCCCCTTATACTCAGACTAGTCCAAGCTCAGTTACTTCGAGTTACTAGCTTACAACGCATAAACTGCAGGCCAAAATTCTCTTAAACACTGAAGCTTTTGAATCTGGTACAAATATCCAATTTATACACTGGGTTTAAGTATTTGTCATAAATTTTCCTGTGTAAATGTGCACTCTTTGATGATAATAGAACTTTTAAAAGTCTACACTTAAAAATAAATATTTTATATTGAATTTATACTGCATTTTTTTATATAGCATAAAACATATAGTAACCTTTAAGTACATAACACGCCTATCTGTATGAAATGATAAAATATGTTTTCAGTATGGAATAAATTTTTACATCTATATTGTAAACCCACGGAAAATAGAGACTATCACTGAAATGCTGACACGATTTAAAATGTAGCAGGATTGGTAAGGTACATAAAACAGTTGAATATTCCAGAATTTAATCTTTTGGATTCGAGATAGCATGTCCTACATGATACACCCAACATAAAAGGGCACTGTACAGAATGAAATGACTATGAAACAAGCATTTTTCTTATATTTTATCTTATATATGTTTTTTAAGCTAATACAAATATTCACAAGGATTTAGTGATTAGATATTGAAAATATTTTACCTAGTTGTTTGTTATCCTTTACATTTAGTTCCACTTATTTCTTTAGCAATATCAGAAAAAAAAATTAAATAATAAACATTAAAAATAAATGCTCATTTATCATACTTCCAAGTAAGTTAATGGAATGTTTTCCATAAATATTTCATGATGGCTCTGGGTAAATCATAGTTGTATTATTTCAGAGTAGGCAGTATTATTTACTCTCATCTGAGCAAAGTTCTTATTACGGCTGCATAAACAAAGTTATCTTTTGAGTTCTAGGAGGAAAGAAAGCATTGAAGTTTACACCATCTCTTTTAATGTACAATGTGAAGTTTTCTATTAGGATTAGCACTATTTTACTTGTTTCTCCACTAGGATTGGACATCAGCTACGTGGTGTAATCCTTAGCAGTTTTAAGACTCCTAGCAAGCAGAACTACATTACAGGAGGATTTGGACAACTTTTTCCTGCTGCTATTTCTGTAATGTACTGCAAGCAGAGTGAGGACTGTTTGGTCTTGCCATGAACCTGTCTCTTGATGCAGAGCCCAGATGAAACAGACTTTCACATCTATGCCTTGAAGCAGGAGAATCATTTTGCATATGCTCCTCCTCTGCCCTCTTTTGTCTGTCCAGTGTATTTAGACTTAAAACACCTTATGGAAAAGAATGGCACTGTCTGCCTCTAGAAACAAAGCAGGAACCCCAGCTGTAGTTGACTGAATATAAGTAGGAGCATAATCAAATATGGCTAATGACCAACTCAGTGCAAAAATGAGCAACACTCACTGAGGTGTGAGTATTGCATAGATATGGCATGCCAAGACTGAGTTTCTGACTGATTATTATTTTAGAGCTCAAGTAGAGCTTGTGAACAGCTTTAACCTTCATCATTTTCTTGTTCATTCTGTTTGAATCATAGTGTCACCAAAGTCAAAACCAAAAGCCAAGAATTCAAAGAGGGACAATGTGCAATGCTGCTATTTCAGTGCACGATCGTGCTTTTTACAGCAAAATCAAATAACAGCTGTAAGTCTACATTTAAGCAAAAATATGCTTCTATCTGAAAATAACACGTGTCAGGGCAAACCCTTATTGGGTCAACTAGAAGGATGATTAAGTTGCCCACAAATAGGCACTTGGCACTGTGTTAGAATGCTTAGGACATTCCACCTAGACTCACCTGTCAGTCTAAAGGGCACAAGTTTATTGGAGGATATCTTTTTTCCTTCCCAGGTCCTTTAGACCTCTCAGATACCTTGCCTGGTCCCATGTGGCACCAGAGTCTGATATTGAGGTAAACAATTCCTGTACTGAACCCCTAGCTCTCTATTAAACATAGTAAAGACTATATTCCCTGTTGGCATAGACACCTAAAATTAGGGCAGATTGATTTCTATTCTATCTCTCAGCTCCTAAAATCACTTATCAAAAGAATCAAACCACAGAATTTGGTGCTGCTTTTTGTAGGAAAACCAATCAGCTAATTCATGTGTTTATGAATTGTATTCTTTGTATTAATCCATTCAAAAATCTCTGTGTGGACTTGTGGATGAAACCTGGAGATTGTGCCAAATTTAATCAAATGAAGGTCTACATAAAGATTTGCAAAACAGCTGAAAATAGGTTTTTGGTTGTACACCTGACATTGGCTTCATTCAGACTTCCACAAGCAAGCCCTAGTCCATCTAAAGTTTCCCTAGACGGTATCAGATGGCCTTATGTCGCAAGTACACAAGGGCATTGGGGTACTATGGTTCTTCTGTCATATCTGTCAGCCCTATACAGACATCTCATAGGACACGAAGTCTACATCTGGAGATTTAGAGTTAGATACCTCACTGTAGAATTTCACCCCACTTCTGGTTTAATTCATTGCTCATAAAACCTTGGCATTGCATTTTCTGGACTAAAACAAAAGAGTCAAAATTCCAGAGGAATACTTAGAGTCCAGATTCTATAAGAGTTGTTTTACCATGGCTCTTAGAAAGACTGAAGCCAAGAAGATAGCTGGAGAAACTGTTTGTATCTATTAAAGATTCTTAAGAAAATAGCTTTTAAAGAAAATAGACACCTTATGGTTTTGCTGAAATAAGCTTTCCCATAAAGTTGTTACAAAAATTCATCTTCCAGAAGTTCTGTCTTAATCCATTCTGAATGAAATGGCTGGCTAGAGATATCAGAACAAATAATTGGCCTACAACATCATTACACTTGATTTCTGGTTGCCTACAGGGCCAGATTACCTACAATTGTTCTCCTTTGTTATGAATACAGTTTGATTCCATTAAATTGCCATCACAGTTGGTGCATTTTACCTGTGGGTAAGAATGTGAGGATTTCTGCTTCCAAGATATTTGCTTCTACTTCCATGTAGACTGCAACTCTTTTCCAGACTCTGTGCTATTTTTGATGTTATCTGTGCAAAAACTTAGGAAACATAGAATGGGCACACAATGCACTTTCTGCAGGCAGTTCTGGATTTGATGTCAATTATTTCTTTGCTTTTGTCTTGAAAGTGCCTTCCAATCTTCTGCTTTGAAGAAATAAGTTATAATTAGAAATGTGTTAAACATTTTGGTAGATTTGGTTTTACAGACCCTGTGTAATGGATCATAGAAAAGTTATAAATATGTTCTCCACATTGGCAGCCTCATTTTTCCTGTTAGGACCATGGAAGAGAACAGTTGATATCCTTCCTCAGCTCTCTACTGGAAGGGGATTCTTTCTCATCCTCTCTAAATACCAACTTGTCTCCTTTTCCACTGTTGAATTTAAAGTCATGGGTGATTCAGGGAGAGGAAAGTAAAGATAATGACACGTCATTGAAGTCAGACAGAAGAAACAACGATTTAAAATTCTTTGGACTTTTATACTTGCACATTTCCAAATTCTTTTATTTCCAGGAAGGTGCCTGCCTTAACAGGTATTGTTCTCAAAAGAGCCTTTCAGCAAAATGTAAGTACTTCCATAGGCAATTTGAAGTTCTTAAACAGGCAAAATTCCTGTTAGAAGTTGTAGGAACTTCACACCTTGGGTTAAGCAAGTTCCTTAAAATGATATTGCACATAAAACAAAAGACCCATCCAGACCTTGAGTGATAGGTGTTTCGCATGCGATGTATAGAGTCGTTCCATATTGTGTCTATTTTCTTATAAAAGTATTAAAGGTGATAGGTTCTCATCTGTAAGACTGAGTAATGACGATTTACACCTTGTTACACCGTGATATGAAAGTAATTATTTCCATCCTTTTTAAAAGAATACAGCTTTCCTTCTCAATTTTTATTAAGGTAAAGAAAAAAAACCCACTAAGATTAAATGAATAATTTTGCACACCATTACAGATTGAAAGGATGAAAGTCTAGTTTCAGCACCAATGTGTTCTTTAGCAGAATTTACTGAGTTTTATTAATGAAAGACATAATTTTCTGCAATCAGTGATTAACGTGAATTCTCATTTATTTGCACAAAAAATTGTAACTGCTTTGTCTCACAGCGAAAAAAAACCTATATAGAAAAAAATCTCAATACTTGCTAAGGAATAAGTTTGTCTCTGTTATATTGAAGGATTTTGCAAAGTGTCATCACATTAAAATGAGTCTCAAAATCAAAATGCTTATGAGATTGTATTAGGAGTTTTAGAGCATTTAAACTAAGCAGTAAAAGAAATTCCAAAACATCAAAGTGAGCAGCTTTTATAATGTGTTACTCCTTTATATCCTTTGTTGTCTGGATGTGAATATTTTAATCTAACAGTTATGAAACACGATCAAAGTTTCAGATAGTCCAGACATCATATAAGTTCATTTTGTAACTGGATTTTATGAAAAATACTATTACAGCCAGATCTACTATCTGAACTGTTTTTCACCACAACTGTATCAGAACACAGCTAATTCCCTTTCAAATGAATTTTCAATAGATTTGCTAACAGATGTGCACTTCTCTTGGCTTTCTAAAACTGTTGAGGATGGATGATCCAGACAGAGTTATAACAGAAATAAAGAATAGGAGACATTTTGAAAGAGAAATGAGTCTTTGCTGTCATGGAGAATATTTTATGCAAGAACCATGGATAAAATTGGATGTGAAAGCAGAGGTACATATTCACTTTAGCAAGCATTGAAACATCGTCAATAATTAGTATTTCTGATGGTTAATTTTGCAAGCCCAGAACACACCCAGACTTTGTCGTGCTGCACACATCTGTACTGTTTGAGGTAAATATTGTCTTAGTGACTGTTCAACATAGAAGTTAGTTCAAAAACAAATCAAAGCATAAAGAAAATAGAATCCATATTCAGCTCCCAGCAATCTGCTCAGTAACTAGCATAGCCCTGGGCTGCTGGGATATTAACTCCCCATTTCCAGTGGTTAGGTAACAGACCTTTGTCAACTTTTCTAGACATAAGAAAAGCTACTGTTTAGCCATTTCTTTCGTGTATGTCATGGTAAAGTTTAATATTTCAAGATTCCACAATCCAAATGTCACTCAAATATCAAAACACCTGACATTTTTGGGGCTGTTCCATCACCACTGGAAGATGACAAAAATAGTTCTGTGATTTGATAGCCAGTTCTGGTGACAAAACATAGCAAAAATACATACACCACAAAATAAGAGGCCCTAAGTAATTTGGTTCCTATAATGATTGATAACTAAATAAATCTCACCTTTTCATTATTTCAAGTGAAATATCGTCAAGATATTTAACTCTTTTTGTAAATAACCTTGATGCTTTATTTGCATAGCACAGAAGAGAACCTGAGATAAACTTTACACCTTATTCTTAAGTGCTGTGCACTGAACGGAAAAACTGGTAGAAACCTGTATACAAGAACTTTCAATTAAAACAAACAAACAAGCAAAACAAAAGCATAAACAAAAAAAATCAACATAATCACTTCAGGAAAATATTAATGCAATGATTACCTTCTTTTTTAAAAGATAAATATGTCAATTACCATAGTTATAATTCATCTAGCTTCAGACTTCAAACAATGTCTTTTATTACTTTATAGAAGGCAATTGTAAGAATATTGTTGTCCAGATAAATATCTCTGAACAGTGATCAAGTCATCTATTAGTCTTCTCTTGAAGAAATGAAATAGCAGACCGAGATTATTGAAATATTCATTGTATTATACATTTCTCAGACCTTCTTGGAAGGTCATCTTTATCTCATCATGCTTTTTAAAAATTAGGCACACACTACCATAAAAGAAGCTGACTCTCCCTGCTAGATATTCACCTATCTTTACTGCTAAACATTTTTCATATCTTTTTTTTCATTGGTGACTCTAAAGGGCTCTACAAAAGAAATAGAGAATTCTTCCTCTTAGTCATGGTATCACATTGGAAGACTATCTTAAATTAGTTATCTAAGACTATCTTTAGGTCTTCCAGCTATTGCTGGATTCTTTTTTAAACTTCTCATTTCTTCTGAAATAGAAAGCTAGTTCAATATTGAAATTCAAGAATAAATTGAAAGTAAAAACCATATACATAATTATTTTGCTCAAATTTTTCCTTTAAATATTTATCAGAAGAACAAAAGAGGTGTAAAATTGTTCACTTTTTTTGTATTATTTTATGATATTTTCTCTTCTATAGATGTGACCCTTTACGTTTTCATTTGGCCTGAAGGAAACCAGTGACTTTCCTGTCATGCTAATTTTCAAACACTCGGGCTTGTGTTGCAAGAAATACTATAAAGGAAAGAATCTTAGAGAAATATAGGTCAATATCATATATCTGTCAATAGCTTTAATTTCAAGTCAATTCTCCATGTAGGTCTAGCCTGCATGTAAGGAGGAGTCTCCCCTCTTCATGCACACTGTGCTGGGAACCCCAGTTGCCCGAATTCACAAGGCGCAGGTGCCACTGGGCAGCCATACATTTCCTTCTGAATTGTATAATAGGTACAGGCATGACTACTGCTCCACTTCCAAAAGGAGATACTCCTTTCATCCTTCTACTCCAGCATAGCATCCCAGTGATACATACTAAAGAAATATGATCTCATGGGATGTGAGCTAGGTGAGTGTGAACAATCTCCTATCACTCCAGTGATTAATATATTGAGCTAACAACAGCATATGGATGGATAAAGTTTCAAGAATAAATGCCTTATGTAAGAGAAAACCATAGCAATTTCTCCTAATACTTCCAAATAAAAAATAGCATAGAATACCTAAGATGTTTACCTTCTTTTCCTTAACTAACCTATTTCCAGAAAAAAAAAATTGAAAAAGTACTGTAGCTGATTTTTTTTTTTTGAGAGACAAAAGATTGTATAACAGAATAAGGTAATTATACACAATGCAAAAACCCTGTGCAGTGGAACAATCTATGTGAACAGTTGTGTTTTGAATGCTACACAGGGTTTCTGCAGCTTTCTAGTTAGTTAACAGTCCTTTCCGGTATTTTTATTACAATTAAAATTTGAAGACTTGGAGGAATACTGGAAAGAGATTATAAAATGGAGCATTTTATGTGAAGGGATAAAAAAGTTATCATAAGGATGGGTGTCAAGAAAATGGGGCCAGACTCTTTTCAGTGGTACCCAGCAAGAGGACAAGGGGCAAAGGGCACAAACTGAAACACAGAAATTTCCGTCTCAATACAAGGAAAAACTTCTGGAACAGGCTGCGCAGAGATGTTATGAAGTCTCGTTCTCTGGAGATACTCAAAATCCACCTGGATGCAATCCTGTACAACCTGTTGTAGGTGAACCTGCTTTATCGGGGAGGTTGGACCAGATGATCTCCAGAGGTTCCTTCCAACCCCAACCACTCCATGATTCTGTGATAAAATGCCACATCACTCAGCTTGCTGGCGTCTGCAGATTTGCTGAGGGTGCACTCAATCTCTTCATGTCATTAATGAAGATATTAACTAGCACTGGTACCAATACGCCCACCTGAGGGACACCACTTGTCCCTGATGTCCATTGGGACTCTGAGCCATTGACAGTTACCTTCTGTGTGTTCTCATTCAACCAATTCCTTACCCACCTATTAATCCACCCTTCAAATCCATCTCTCTCCAATTTACAGAGAAGGATGTTGTGAGGGACGCTTTCAAAGTCTATACAGAAGACCAGAGGAAGACAAATCTTCCTTCAGCAGAAATCTATTCAAAGTATTAAGCAAAGTAGTAAGGTCCATATTGGGACCAGTGACCCAAGCTGAACAGTGTGGTTGACACGCCTGGAGGATGGGACACTGCTCAGAGGGCAAGCTAGACAAGCAGCTCCATGGGAATCTCATGAGGTTTAACAAAACCAAATACAAGGTACTGAACCTGTGTTGGGGCAACACAGTATCAATACAAGATGGAGGATGAACAGATCAAGAACAGCCCTGTCCAGAAGGATTTAGGGGTGCAGCTGGATGAGAGTGGAAGTGATCTGGCAGTGTGCATGGTGAGAGAGGAGATTCTGCCCCTCTACTCAGCTCTGGTGAAACCCCACCTGGAGTGCTGCATCCAGCTCTGGGATCCCCAGCACAGGAAAGACCTGTGGAATGACCTGTTGAAGCAAATCCAGAGGGTAATGACTGTCGTAGTATTGCAAGGCCTGGTTTTGGTAGCATGGGGGCCTACAGGGGTGGTTTCTGTGAGAAGCTGCTAGCAGCCCCACCATCATGTCTGGCTGGTTGTAAAGATGGACATGTTGTTAGCCAATTAAAAGTGGTAACGCCTCTGTGATAACATATTTAAGAAGGAATTCAAAACAATCCTGGTGGCGCAGTTTTAATTCCAGCCAGGGAATAGGGGGTGAGTGAGAAGACGTGAGCAGAAAAAACAACAAGGAGGCACCGAGGTCAGTTCTGAAGAGGTGGGAGGAGGTACAGGAGCCGGAGACGAGATTCCTTTGCAGCTGGTGGAGAAGACCATGGTGAAGCAGCTGTGCCCCTGCAGCCCATGGAGGCCCACAGGAGTGCAGAGATCCACCTGCAGCCTGTGGAGGGGCCCATGCTGGAGCAGGTGGATGCTTGAAAAGGACTGCCGTGTGTGGGGGAGTGACCCATGCCGCAGCAGTTTGAGGGCTGCTGTTGCCCATGGGATTGATTTATGTTGCAACAGTTCATAGAAGGCTGCTGCTCGTGAGATGGACTTTCTAAAGGGAGAAGTTCCTGGAGAACTATCTCTCAGAGGGGACTCCACAGAAGCAGCAGGGGAAGATGGTTCCAAATCTACAGCAGGAAGAAGCCACAGATGATGAACTGACCAAAAAACCCCCATTCTCTGTCTCCCTGTGCCATTTGGGTAGGAGGTAGAGCTGAGAGGATGGAGTGGCAGGGGAAAGAAGGTGGTCTCCAAAAGCTCATTTTACTTTTCATTATCCTGTTCTGTTTCTGTTAGTGTAGTGTAATAAATTTACTTTCATGTCTTTTAAGTTCGAGCCTCTCTCGAATCCTTATCTCAAACCACATGAACGCTTTGAATTTTTTTTTTTTTTTCTCCTCTGTCCAGCTGCCGGGGAAGTGAGAGGGTAGTTTCCATGGGTGCCTGGCCTCTGGCCAGGCTCAAACCACAGCAATGACCAAGATGACTGGAGGGATGGAGCACTTCTCCTACGAGGAAAGGCTTATAGAATTGGGATTGTTCAGCCTTCAAAAGAGAAGGCTTTGGGGTCACCTAATTGTGGCCTTCCAGGACCTGAAGGGAGCCTACAAGGAAGATGAAGAGAGACTATTTACAGGAATAGTGACAGGACAAGGGGGAAGAGTTTTAAACTGAAAGAGAGTAGGTTTAGATTAGATATTAATAAGACATCGTTCATTGTGAGGTTGGTGAGGCACTAGAAGAGGTTGCCCAGAGAAGTTCTAGCTTCCCCATCCCTAGAAGTGTTTAAGGTCAGGTTGGATGGGGCTCTCAGAATCCTGGTCTAGTGAAAGGTGTCCTGTCAGGGTGGTTGGAACTAGATGATCTTGAAGGTGCCTTCCAACCCAAACCATTCTGTGATTCTGTGATTAGTCTGAAGATGGGACCATGATATTACAAGCATCACAAAGAGATCCAGGTAAATTTCCAATACGTCTTCCTAACTGCTTTGTGAACACTTTAATCACAGATATTTCCAGACTGCATCCACAAATGATTTGCAGAGATATATACGTTATACCTGTGGGTGAATTAAAAATACGGTCTCTTATGAGAAAATACGTTTAACACCACTAAGATAGAAGGCATATTCACAGTGAGCAGTTACTGAAAATTCATTTTATTATACTTGTTCCTGTCCATAGGCAAGCTCAGACTTATTTTTAAAATTGGAATATTCACCAAAAAAAGTCATTCTGTACACAGAGATAACATTTAGTCCATAGATTATAGCTGAAATCTTGCTGAAATGATTCATTATCAAAAAATCAAGCTGCATTTCTAAATTTCATTGAACACAACTCAGATAGTGATACCTAACAAGAATACAGATGGCCCTGAATGCAGTGAAAATACAAATGGCTTGCAGTAATTTTTTACTTCTTCTGTGCTGAATCTTGCACAGCCAAGCTGCCATTCAGGGTCTGGTTCCTAATATAGATTTTCACACATAGTGGTAATTACTCTGATAAAGGGAGTAACAGTTGTTGTCTACCACTATCATTTATAGTTCATTTGGATCTATTAGGTCCTGCTGTACACTGGGGATGAAGTCAAGTCACACTACATCAGCCGCTGAAGATTGCCTGTGGTTTCACACAGAGCAGAGAGAAACTAATTACTTCTGCTCCTCCTTCAGGAGTGCAGTGACTCCAAAAGATCTCTGCAGCTACATCTGCTTTTTGCAACTATGGGATAACCAAAGGTATCCCTTGGGAACTGTGGGAGCAGGCAGAGGTGCTCATCAAACCATTAAACAGCAGTCCTGGCTGACCAGGGATGTCAAAGCTACCTGGAGGTTTACAAATAAACAAAACAAAAAGGACCAGAAGAAGGATCCATGGAACAACAGGTGTGTCAGCCTGACCTCAGTGCCAGGGAAAGTCATGGAGCAGATCATCTTGAGGGCTATCAAATGCCACATACAGAACAACCAGGGGGTCAGGCCCAGCCAGCGTGGCCGTATGAAAGGCAGGTCCTGCTTGACCTGCCTAATCTCCTTCTATCATAAGGTGACTCACAGGATGAAAGAGGGAAAGGCTGTGGATGTCAACCTGGACTTTTGACACCATTTCCCACAGCACTCTCCTAGAGAAACTGGCTGCTCATGGCTTGGAAAGGTGCTCTGTTCAATCAGTAAAAAACTGGCTGGATGGCTGGGCAGCTGGCCCTTGAGAGTAGTGGTGAATGGAGTGACACCCAGCTGGTGACCCATCACTAGAGATGTTCCCCAGGGCTTAGTATTGGGGTCAATCCTGTTTACCATCATTACAGATGATCTTGACAAGGAGATCGAGTGCACCTTCAGTAATTTCACAGTAAGCTCTGTGGGAGTGTTGATCTGCTGCAGGGTATCTGCACAGGCTGGATCAACACCTTCAGTAATTTCACAGTAAGCTCTGTGGGAGTGTTGATCTGCTGCAGGGTATCTGCACAGGCTGGATCAATGACCTGAGGACAATGGCATGAGGATCAACAAGGCCAAGTCCTGAGTCCAGCTCTTGGGTCACAAAATCCCTATGCAGTGCTACAGGCTTGGGGCAGGGTGACTATAAAGCTGCCCGGTGGAAAAGGGCCTGGCGGTGCTGGTCAGCAGCAGCTGAACATGATCCAGCAGTGTGCCCAGGTGGCCAAGAAAGCCAATGGCATCTGGGATGATGTCAGCAGTAGCATGGCCAGCAGGAGCAGGGCAGTGATCATTTCCCAGTATTCAGCACTGGTGGCTGCACCTCAAATCCTGTGTTCAGTTCTGGGCCCCTCACTACAAGAAAGACATTGAGGTGTTGGAGTGTGTCCAGAGAAGGGCAATGAATCTGGTTAAGAGGCTGGACAACAAATCTGATGGGGAGCGGCTGAAGGAGATGGGTTTTCTTAGTCTGGAGAGAAGGAAGCTCAAGGAGACCTTATTGTCTAAAACTTCCTGAAATTAGGTTGTAGCCAGGTGAGCGTCAGTCTCTTATCCCAGGTAACAAGCAATAGGACAAGAGAAAAAGACATCAGGCCAGAGGAGGTTTAGATTAAATATTAGGAAAATTTCCTTCACGAAAAGTTGTCAAGCATTTGAACAGGCTGTCCAGGAAAGTGTTTGAGTCACCATCCCTGGAAATGTTCAAAAAACATCTAGATACTGCACTTAGGGATATAGTTCAGCAGCGAACATGTCAGTGCTATGTTAACAGTTGGACTTGATGATCTTAAAGGTCTTTTCTGACCGAAACTATCCTGTGATTCTATTTTATGATAACATGATAGAGTGGAAGACACACTACAGCAAGAAGGAGAGTGTTTCTGTCATTTCTGCCTCTGGAGAAAGTCATCCCTATTCAAACATTTTCCACATTGCTATTTAAATACTAACTGACATCACCAGCATTGTGACATGCAGCCAAAATATCAGGAATGGATGCTACTGTGCATGTAGAAATTATATTTTAAATTATGCTAATATGTGCGTTTTATCATCTTGTTTCCAAATAAGTTAATAAACAATAAAAATCAGAAGATTTCACATAAAACTCAGTAAGAAAAAAGATTGCAGAAGAATTTGATGTCAAAATTAAAATCAGAGTTGTTACTCTCCCTACAGAGAGCTTGAAAATCTGCAGATTGTAAGGAATAATCAATTTAACAATGAACTTTTATTGTGTTTTCCCAAACACACACATTTGTTTTCTCCCAAGAAAACTTAATAGACCTTGCCTAAATACCTCTGCATTCAAAAGTATAAGACTAAACATAGAAAATATTAGGTAAACAGAGACTGGGGTGTTTTTAAGAACACAAGGAAGATAGGAAACCAGGTGCTAGGAGGAAGGTCCTTCCCCAGCTTGTAAAACCACTTTATTTTCAGTTTGTATTGGCTGCTGTGTAGAAATAGTAATAATATATTTAATGATATTAATTCTAATGCTTATAGTAGCTGGTGTAATAAGATGACCACACTTTCTACCTCCTTATTAGATACTTTGGCAAATAGCTTAGCCCTCAGGCAACACCTGCTAAAATGTGAAGCATTCCATTCATGTAGCAGGTAATTAACATGTTCCATCTTTGTGAGAGCACCAGGGCATATTTTATCTAATACTAATCTTAAAAACCCATCTTAACACACACTGTTCCTCAAGGACGTTATTCTAAACCTATGAAGAAGATCTGGTAGAAAGTAACAGAATCATCAGAACTACCTTCTGACTCAGAATTCAAATTTCACTCACCCAGATTCTGAAAGGGCCCTGCAAGAAGATGTTGCAAAGAAGATTCAAAGACCTCTAAGTAAGCCAATTTAAGGTTAATTTGCTGCTGCACAAGTCTCCTCCTGATCAAAAATAATTAAAGGTGGGCTTCAAGCATGAGGTTTAATAACACTTCCACGTAATTTAATTAGCATTAACAAGGATAATGGGATATTCGTCATATCAACAGACTTGTCAAATTACGTTCAAATCCTATTAATTCCTGGCCTCAGTTACTTCCTCTGGCCATAATTTGCACTGCATGCTTCCTATGCTAAAGACCGACTGATTTCAAAAGGATAGAGCCTTCCTTGAATTTTATCCTAAGATCCAGTATTTTCTCTCATCACCTAAATATGTATTTTCATTCCTTATTAATCCCTCTAACTAACTGCTCCTTTCATGTCATCTGCTTTTTGGATTTGAAATGAAGTAATCACCAATATTCTTCATTCCTCTGCTTATGAAGACCTTTCAATGAATTGATAATTCAACACTTGTCAATTATTTTTAGCTGTCAACAACTGCTTCATAAAGTATTCAGAATCTTAGTCACCCATTTTGACAGCACCACAGTAAATGTTGTTTCTTGTCTCATTTTCTTTCACAGCATAACTGTAACTTTCAAAGGAGGCAAGATACTGGATGTGGTATTCATTATCACCTGATAATTACAGGCTAATTGCATTCTTTGAATGGCTTGTCTCTTTATAATGATATATAGGAAAATATTGATTGCAGTTTTCTTCAGCATGCAGAGACAACAGTATGAAAAAGTTGTGAATTTCATCACCTAGTCATGGCACACAACAAAGAGAAAAGCTCGGTATTGATACCAGTTCTCTGTACACATCTAACTAATATTTTCTAATCCTTTTTCAGTTTAATTTTCTAGCTAAGTGGCTCTGCAATATTAAGCTTGGGACATGACAATTGTGGAAATCTCTCTAAGGAAAAGTAATTTTATGCTGACATTTTTATACATTTTATAAGATACAACAAAATAACAAAAAAAACCAAGAAAACCATTTTCTCTGAAGAATTAACATCTGGAAGAGACATGAAAATGTAGTGAGATTTTTGTTAAAGCTGCATACACCTGGAACAATAGCTCTTCGGTCTCTCAGTGAGGAAAGTTGAGGACTGTGGCTCTTACCACAATTTGCCTCACATTGACTAATGCTGAAATGTTTGCAACTTTTCCCATGTTGGTGCATACAGTTTGAACATGGTTTACCAGGCAGTGCTAATGAACATGTTTTTAGCCCAAATCCCTTTTAAACACAAAATCTGGAGGAACTGGAAACATATTATGAAGTTATACTCCTGCTTAAGGTGCTGATTTTCTGTGGTGCAGGTTAAGACTTCTTGCTGAAGTGAATCAGTCGGCACCACTTCTCATCCTTGAGTTTACATCATGGACGAGTGCAGAGCATGCACAAGAGACCACTTTTGACCAAAACAAAGCTATGAAGATGCACTTCCACAGCATGTGGAATATACTGCAACTGCTGATGGACACTCTGTCCACGGGCTTAGACTAAAGCTAGCCTGAGGAAAATGGCTGAAACCAATTCTGTGTGAACAGCAGGTTCTCAGCCAATAACAACTTTACAGTGCAGCACCACTGTGCCTTACCTGCTGATCTAGACATCCTCTGAACGTCTCCTTAGACAATGAAACTCTATTTGTGTATCTATCACAAATAAAAATGGAAAAAATAGAGCTTTTTAGAGTTTTAAGCATTTACTTTTAATTGCTCCCAAAATCAGAAGTGGCACAAGAAAAGCAACATTATTTGTTCTGTATTGTTTGCAGCAGTAATGTCTATCAAAAAGTGGCAATCTTGTACTGCAGTATTCCCAGCAAATATATTAATATAAGGTTTCTACCTGAAGAGACAGACAAACCACTGGTTGCCTTTTGACCAGATTCAAATGGGAAACATACATCCAATTACTCCCTTCAAGAAAGATTTCAGAAGCAGCTTTAACTGCAAAAAGAACGTGTCTGAAAATTTTCTTCTCAATGAATTAATGTGTTCCCTTTTCAGAGAAAAAAAATTATTACAGTTAATCCTCCAAACATTTCTCATTATAATTTGTGTGTGTGTGTGTGTCTATAGTTCTGCATTGCAATCTGCATTGCAAGCAGATTATTTCAAAGAAAGATTTAGTGAGTTCAGGGAGTGTAAATATAAGTAATCTAATAGGACAGTAGTCTAAAAGGTCCCTTAGTATTCACCAGACATCATATTAACACTGAATAAAAATGGTGAAAACATGACCTGGCACTAGGAAGACTTTTGGGTCATTGTAATCCACTCAGAGGAAAAGGAAAATATAAAGAGTGGGTTTTTTGCTTATTTGTAGTACAGTTGGGCTAATAATAGCATAATGTGATTAGTAGAATACTTTGCTACAGACATAAATCAATATGCACTTCTGGACGGCTGCCCAGTGTTTGGAGGATTTTGTTAACAAGGGACTCTGTTGTTGTACCACTGTTATGATTCAAACCACAGAGGGTTTAAAACACATTATTTTAGGACCCTGTAAGGGTCATAGCAGATTGATTTCTGTAAATTCTTTGATCAAAAAATAGCCTGAGAATTATGACAAATTGAGTCTTCTAGGCTAAATACCTCACTGATTTCTCCTCCTTTTGTATATGGTGTCTTTGATCCCTGTCAATGCCAACCTGACCATCTAAGACCAAGAAGGAAAATAATATATTCAACAATATCCCTGAAGGGGTAAAGAAAGCTACTATTTCTTTCTTTTAAATTTTCTTTTTATGCTAAATTATCCTTTTGCAGTGATTCATTCATAACACAAAAAGCCAGATCAGGTTGCTGTTTTAATATAGAATAGATTTAGACTGAACTGTTTTCTGAACTTTGTTATAAAACCTATATATTTCAAGAGCCTTAAGTAAAGATAGCGAGGGTGACATGATTCATTAGTTTTTCTTTTCCTTTTGTAACAAAATTAAATATCAAAATATAATCTTTGCTTCACTTTTAGCTAATATTTTCGTGTCAGAGGGAATATAACTTTCTATACTTTATCCCCTGATCTTCAATTGTAGTTGTCTGGGCTCTAACTCTTGTGTGTTGAATTATGGTAATGAAAATACATTCAACTAGAAAACTCTTAACAAATCATGGACATAGATGGCATTAACATTAAATGCTGCAATCTGTTTCTAAGAACTGATTGTTTTACATATGTTGTCATTTAGCCCTGGTGTAACTTTGTAGCATTTCAATGGTGTTAAATAAAGGATAAATGAAGACTCTCAAAAGAAAGTGTTGATTGTACATAACTAACTGGAGCAGTGTGAGGACACTTCCTGAAGTTGTTAACAGTCCTCTCCAAAAGCATTTATCTCCATTATTTATGCCAAACTATGTTAGATGAATAAATTGAAGGAAGTTGCTTCTGGTACCCTCTTCTGTTGTTCATAAATTAATTCCCTAAAAATGTTTTTGGTTGCCCATAAAACCAATATTATTTGAAATGGGGGGGAGCAGGGAAGCTAATTCAATCATGAATGAAAGGATTTAGAAAATTGCTGGGTTTTAAGCACAGACCTAACATAGCATTCACTGAGCAAAATAAAACAAAACCAGCTACCCGACAATGTAGGAGGAGAAAAAACGAATCATCATTCCTTTCACTCCTTTAGTTCTTTAGTTTTTCTGTCACTGCACATACAAGTGTGTGACAATGTCAGTCCTGTAATTTCACAATATAAAAAGAACTGTCCAAAACTGAGTAGGTATTGAAACAAACTGGAAAATTAAATGCTGACTATTCACTATTACTGGAAAATCTTAAATTAAGAGTTCTGAAGTGATTTAAGAATGAAACAGATGAGTAACTGGAAAGGATATATAATACGTCAGAGTCAGCTTCTCTAGTCAATGTCTGGAATTCAGGAAAAACTTTGCATAGTTTTAGTATAGCTACAACAGTTATGTTTAGCATTCACTGTTCCCTTAACATACCTTCCATTCCAGAGTGAAAACCATGTGAAATCACCGTAAAAGATACAATTAAGAAATTCAACAAGGAGTAAAGGTTAAACATAGAACTGCAGTGGCTCCTATAAGGAATAAGAAAGGCCTGTGTTTCACTGTTTGTAAAAATTTTTGAGTGTGACAATAGCATAGAGGATGAAGGAGGAGCAATTTATTTTAATAGGATGTTCTAAAATCTTTTGATAAATTTTCTCAAGGAAATCAAGCTGTAAAGTACTGTGAAGGATCAAAACTGGCTAAAAACAAACTAAATTTTTACAAAAAATGTACAAGCTTTCAAGATGAAAATTTACACTGGTGTTCTCTGAGACAGCTGAAATGGCTTCCACTGTATTTATAAGGAATTGTAAAATGGCTTTGTAAGAAAATGACTACATTTTCAGACGCTCTGCAGTCATTAAATTAGTTTTAAATTGAATTAATATATTCTTCAACAGTTACACAGAATTTACTTGAATTAACAAAATGTTTCATCATCCTCATTTTCCTTTCTATTTCCACCCTTATCTCATCATGTGCATTATTCAAAGCCATGAGATGGACTATGCTAAACTCCTGCCATGTACCAATACATCACAATTATTTTGCATTGTTTCTTGGTGCAATGTAATCTGGCTTGAAATTAAACCAGGCACAATACCATATGAGAAAGATAGACTTCAAGGCAAAACTTTAGAAGACAAGGGAAGATAAAAATTTCCTGAGTCAAACCATGCCAAATGGCTAGGTAAGTGTTCAGATGCTGTGAGAAATCTCATGCATACTATAACTCAATTCTATGAGTTTTTACATATAAGCCCATATTTACGTTTATCAGGTCTAAAAAATTTGACTATAACTAGGTAGCTTATGTCTGCTACTTTCTCTGACATCCTTCGCTACTTTCTATCCTTACTGGTCATTTACTTGTTAAACACAGTCTTGATTTAAACTTGATCCTGCAGATCCATCTTCAGGGTGGCACTCCATTATTGAGTGTCAGTATAAAGTTTGTTTTGTAAACTCTCTGTAAAACTCTGTCTCTTATAACAGATATATAATGTAACAAGAATGAAGTTATTGTAGTATAAATATCACATGAATCAAGGAAAATGTACACTTCAATTGTAATCTAAAAAAAATTACTTCTATCAGTCACTTTTTATATTTATTCGCATTTCTGTATATGTCCTTTCCCCTTGACTATTTTGCTGTAAAGCTGAAAGTACAATATGTAGCAACTTTTGCAAAGAACTAGCACTAGATTTACATTTTTGCTCCTGAATCTGAATAGTATTGCAACTGCTACACAAAGATTTCCTCTGAAATAGTCAGAGCACTGTTGAGAATGCATATGATATGAACTGCTTTACAATAGCTGTTACAATATGCTTTCCAGACCTAGGAAGCAATTTGTTTTGCCTGGTGGGCATCTGAATGCCAAGCTCAGAATTTATCAAAACCCATGTACACAGGAAATAAACATGCTTTGGAGTGACTGTGTGAACTATTCTGCCAGTACAAATAGCTTTCTGGCATCCCCTCAAGGCACAGAATTGGGCCAAAGACATTAACTGTACTTCTTGATACACAGTACAAGATAGGATGAAACCTGAATTATGGTGAGAGCATTGCTTTACTTTTCCTTTCATGCCTTTCTCTTTTTGATGTACCTTTTCCTATTTTAATTTCACTTCTTTCTAACATTTTGTAAATAGAAGGTACAAGTGCTCATACTTCTTGGCATGTTTTTAGGGAGGTATTATGCCACAGATTAAAGATTGTAGTCAACAGCAGATATCAAAAAATAACCTGGGCATCTACCTTCCATTTAGGCATCTAATCGCAATTTATAACTCCAAAACTGTTAATTGACTTTTTCGCAGCCACTGAAAGGCTGTTGCAGTGTTGCAGTTTGTACCAGATGCTTACATATATATTGCAGGATGATAGCCCACAGGGAGAGTGTTCAGTACCCTAATCACCATGCTCCGTACCACCACCCACTTGTCTCTCTTAATATTTAGACTAGCAGAATCAAGGAGAAATAGATTCAGCTGCACTCCCTCCAACTCTCTGAAACAGCCTACAAAGAAATCCTTTGTGTAATCTCTGGCAAGGTCAGACATCTGCATTAAAACTCCCACTCAGAATGAGACTGCAGATCTTCTCCCACTTCTTTTGCTTTAATTCTTAGTATTTCTCCCTTGTGTGTTTCCTGTTTACCTCCAGAAAAGAGATCAAATTTGTGAATTTTAAGCAAAGCTCTACAAGCTATAAAGCTCAACCCTTGCAATGTCTCCTCTAACCCCTCAGTACTTATTTCCCAGGTGCTTTTGTCACATTTTTGGTGCCAGTCTGAGGTGCCCAGCTCCTGATGTAGAACTAGAGGGATGCAGAGGTCCCTAACTCCAGATAACAGATTTTATTGAAACCCACTTATGGGGCACGGTGGTGTTTTGGTGAGGAGTTTATGTCACATCCAACTGTCTGCTGGACCTCCCAGGAGTTGCTTTTGTTCTTGCCCCAACATTCCTATAAGCAAAACCATACACTCCAGGTTTGCCCAGAATAGAGTCCGGAGGCTCCTAGGCTGACAGTTTGTTCCTAGAAGCTATGAGACGCTTGCAATACAGACATAGTGTACAGTGCCAATCCTCGTGAGATATGCATCTGACTCCCATCACCCCCCCTTATTTAACCTTCTTGCTTCTGTACTATCTGGGGGCTTTTCCCCCTGTAACTTAGCAGCAACTTAAAACACATCCTTTATTTTGTCAGAGTTCTGCTTAACTCTTACTCATAGGTAAGAGTAGTAGCTGGACTCTCAGGAAGTTTAAACCCACAAAATTATTCTGAAGCAAAGAGGAGTCTGTCAGCTTCCACCTGCAGAGGAAGCAGCTTTTGTCCTTCTATTACCAATGAGCATACGGGACAAGGTAATTATGCATGTTGTGCCTAATGGCTCAGTGCTTTTCATACAAAGAATTTTCAGAAAGAAAAAGAATCTACCTTCTATAACACTGGGAAGCTCTGCTCAGTGCTGAACTGAGGTAGCCCACTTAATTTTCATTCTCTGGCCTAATCTTATGTACTTTGCTAATCCTTCTTAATTTAAATTTACTTCAGGCTAACAGAGGAAATTATTTTAGCTGCTTGGTCTTCTGCTTTTCTTTTTGTATTTTGCTTTTCACATGTCTTAAAGAACACCACTCTGAAATGATACTTCAGATGCTAGAAAAAATTCATAAACTCAGCGTCTTGGTTTAAATGTGGGTTACAGAGAATCCTTCTGCACAATCTGGTATAAATGGCAAATAAAATATCACAAATGCAGCAGTATTTCAGATTACATAGACTCTTCACTTGTGGGTGTGAAGGTTCTGGTCTATTCTCTACAGAAACAGTGGATTAACACTTGGACAGGCAGGGATGCTTGTATGAAGCACTTAATAGATCCTCTTCTCATTTATTTTAATGCAACTGCACACAACAGGAACAGGTTGAGGACAAGCAACAGGGATAACAGGTAAGTAGGATAGATCAGGTACTTGTTTGTAAAGCAAGGACAAAGGTGTGGATGTGTAAAGCATTTTAGTCAGGCCAGATATATATATTACAGAAAGTATGGCAGTAAAGTACAAACAGAAAAAAGAAATGGAGCATTGAAAAACAAGTGGACCTGGGATGGGGTGAATGCCTCAACTCACATATTTTGCTGCCACCCTGTAAATCCTCACTGAGGCAACAGATGAAAACAGTTGGTGTTCTCCATTCCTTGGTAATGAATTCTTCACCCCCTGCTCCTAAGGGATGGCATCCTACTGGCACAGGAGATGTAATTTTCACCAACAGAGGTAAATTGGTCCCTGCAGTTTGCCCTTTATATGCTATATATGATTTACTTAGGTTTTATTAACTAGAGTAACAGTTACTACAACTTGATAATGTTCATTGCCAAAAACAGAATGTCTCACAGCAGTGGAACTGTTGAAATACAGATCCACAGTCATTTCATCTCTTCAGCATTACTGTTAATATTTTGACCAGAGAGACTATTTCTCTAAAATTTAGGAAAAGGTTGATGAATTTAGCAATCTAATTGCAATGATGTTTGAAGCAACAACAAAAGGAGTGTTTTTTCCTTTGACTTTTAGGCTGCAGGTGGCATTGTACCTTTCAAAAGACAACCAGGAATTTATATTTTTCACAAAGCTCATTTCTATTCCAAACTGTACACCCCGACTCCACAGTTTTAATTGGCTTTCCATCTGCAGAATATAGACTTCTCTTCTTACCCTGCCAAGCTTGGACTATGAACAACCTCCTTCATTAATGTCAGTTGTCATTCAGGGTTACAGATGACATTGATTAATTGTCCAATTAGTTTAATTATAAGGAGGCAAAGAAGTGTAAAGTAACAAACGTATGAAGAAGGTTAAATATACAGTAGACATGTAGTAAAATAAGAATAGAAAGAGTTTTGCAAATAAGTAAAAGCAGAGGAGGTGTGATTTTTTTCACTGTTTTGTTCCTCAGTCGGGAAGTACTAAAGAAGTTGCCACAGACCTTTACAGCCACTTTAAAACAGATTTGGGAAAATGTTTTAAGTATTGTTCAGTTGTGAAAAATATCATCACAAAAATAAAAATGTGTATAATTTTAAATTATTTTTTAGTAAAAAGCTATTATGAAGATGACTAATTTTGGCATCTTATCTATAACTTTTCTTTAAATTTCAGAAATTTTTGTGTTCTTCGGAAGATTGTGGTGTTCCTTTAGTAAGACTGCAGAAAATAGAGAATCTGTGATTTTCTCTATTTTGTTGATAATTACAAACTGGAGGCAGTCACAGCTCAGAGACTTGTTTGTGTCTTGCACTAAATTTTTTAAAAATTTGATGGAAAAAGCAAAGTTCTTATCCATGGTAAGAAAATGCTACCTAAGACAAATCTAAAATTCTTCCAATTATCTTAAGTAATTAGAAATTGGAAAATCTCCGGTGAACATCTCCTACTCAATCTAAACCAAAAAATAAGCACAGAAGCTATTGGTGCTCAAAAAGGTGTAAAGAACCAGAACTGACAATGCCCACTGATGATGAGTTCATACAGATGTGTTCCTGGCATTATCCACTAAGAAAGAGAGCTTTACACATCCCCATATGGCACAGCAATAACTGCAGTACCATATGTTTACATTGCTAAACACTCGACACACCATGTTTTTAAAGCAACACACCGTGCACATCATTGGGATTCAGCCTACTGTAACTTATGCAGATCATACTGCTCAGAGTGAATACGGAATAATAATTGTGTGAGCAGTGCCATGTACAAGAGCTTGTATGGTGCTTCTTGTAGCTTCAGTGAACAGAGATGTGAAGGGGGATGAGGACTCCTCAGACTCACTGCAGCTGGAGGTCATCTCAGCAGGAGACTTCACAGTGCTTATACTCACATCACAAAACGTGCAGAAAACACAGTGCCACCTGAAATCTGGCTGAGGTGTAGCAGCGAGTCAGTAGATCTGACACCTCCTGAGTCAAAATCAAATCCCTACACAAGTAAGGCATCTCACCCCAGAGGCCATTTTCAGTGTAAAACCTTCCATGGAGGCTTCCTACCTGTACTGTCTTTGAATTGCCCTTTGGTGGTGATCCCTTGATCGCTCTGAAGCTGACACCAGAGCTGAGTCTGGGGCTCTCTCAGTGGCTTCGGATGCATTGACTCAAAATCTACAATTTCCACAGCTCATATTGCTTCTCAATTTTTTCTTCTTTTTCTGGTAGTATAATAAACATGGTGCTATATTTTCAAGTAGTTTGCCTGTTTTGCCAGTGATTTTCTCTCTAATTTTTTTAATCATAAACCTCATGGACGTTTTGAATTTTTTTTCTTCCCTCTCGTCTCTCTGGCTGTGAGAAGAGGGGGGAAGTCCACGAGCCTGGGGAGTTCCTGGCCTCTGGCCAGGCTTAAACCAAAACAGTAAGACTCAGAATGCTCATCACTTCCAAGGATACATTATAAAATTATATAGCTCCTCTGCCTACCTGTTAAGTACAAATGTATGGATAAAAAAAAATAAAAGGCTGCATTTAGAATCAGTGCAGAACCTGTAACAAATTATCTCATGGGAAGAGTGTGAAATTGTTTGAATATAGTGGATTTGCCTTTGAATGAGTAAACTGGCCAGTGAATTAATCAGAGGTGGAATTGTCTGCCTTTCAAATATATTGCCCATTTATGTCAAAGCTATGAATAACACAAGTAGAATGATTTATAGTGTATACAGAGGTAAAATATAAAATCAAATCCAGAAGAAAAATGAGAAAATTCAATGTAATTTATACCATTTTATGTTGGTTCATATGCTCTTTTTATTCTCTGATTTTAAAATCAAAAGTGTATTCTAACGTATTTGAATTGCTAGTATATTTGTTTATTTGATTTCTACATTCTCAAGCAAAACACTCATATGTAATTGTTTTACTGAAAAAGGTTGTTTAAAACAGCATCTAATTCTCTTTACAAGCAGAGACATAATTGTGTTAGGTTCAAATTAACCATGGCAAGATAGTATTTGATTAAAATCATAACAATTTCCCTTGAAAAATTTATACAAAAATGATAAGCTTTTATTGCTAAGATCTGTGAGCATCTTAGACTAAATTTCATATAATCTAAATATTTGATAGGAATAGTGTTCTCAAATATTGAAAGTGAAATCTTGAATGCAGTCTAAGACCTTTGTTGACCATCTAGATTTTCAATAACAAATAAAGTATCCAGAAATGGGATCCAAGGAATTTAACCTGTGTAGCCAGTAATTCGAAAGAATGAGCACTTGAACACATAAAAAATTCTGCCTTTAAGTTATCTTATTCTGGACTGAAAGGAGAGTCCTTTTTGCATGCTTCTTCAGTAAGTAAACTAATCTGCTCTTCCACATAATGATCTGGAAAGAGCTTGCTCTTTTCCTTTAAAATGTGGATGCTGGACATGCTGCTAGCCCTACCTGTCCTATATCCTAAGCGGTTTAAAACATTATACTTCCACTTCACCCAGCAAAGGATGAAGCATATTTTTCTGAAGAGTATCTTAATCCCCAAATTGTAGACCAGATTTGGGGCAGAATTTTTTTATCACTGTATTTGCAATTGTATCACCATGTAGCAAGGAACTCAAAAAATCTCTGGGCTGCTGAGAATAAGGATAGTATGTACCAGTGATGAGTAGTGGCTGGGGCCTTGACATGGAGATGGAAGAGATAATTCTTTAGTCTTACATTTCAGGGGATATTAACAGGTCTTTGTCCGGTATCTTGGTTGACAGTGATTTAATGTGTAGTAAAGAAACACAGGAAGGTGATTAAGTAACTGAATCTGAGGCTAAAATCTGCGCCAAAATAAAAGCAATTGTACACGTACAAGCAAGAGCTTTTTGTACATACAAAGCTTCTTGGGGTCTCGCAGTATTAATGGTCAGCATCTATTCCATGGTCATCCACATCAACAAAAAACACCTCAAATACTAAAATATGAAGTCTGAAGTCAGGTAGGTTATATTTGTATATGTACATACATATACAAATACAAATGCACAAATAAAAAATATACACAGAAACATGCACATGTAAAATGGATCTTTTGAAAGTAAATAGAAAACTAGCTGCATGTACTGATAAGAGAAGTATAGACAAGGGTTTTCTGCACAACAATATCCCTGTTTTAGAAGAACTATTTTAAAGTAAGATTTTAGGCAAATCCTAGCAGGATTTATCTCTTTTAACATGAAGTCAAACAAAATATGAGAACAATTCATTTGTCAAGGAAAATAACCTTGAGTACCATTTCTAGAGTTTATATACTGTGCTTTGATCCTAAATATAAGCAAAAATTACTAACTATAATGTTATAGCATCCAAAACTTTCTAAATATTATGGAAAAAGTATAATTTGGCATCCATACCAAATAAACCCTGGGGAAAAAGAACACATAATTTAAAGTGGAAACAGTACTGTACCATGCGTAAATCCTTTCTCTCCTTTCCCATATGCTCTCTGGAGACATGGGAGAATTGCCTTAGGAAGGAAAATGAAGCATAAAATAACTTGAGCTAATGAGGAAAGAAGTTGACAGAAGTAATAAAGAAAAATGAAATTATTTGAGTGTTAATATCCAGATTACCTAGTAACTAAAATAATTCTAGCTATTTAAAAACAGTACCAGAGTAATGTCACCACAGTTTACAGTTTTCCTTCCAGTATGTTCGTGCTACACATTTTCCCACAATTGAACAATCAGAACTTTGAAAAAGACATAAAAAGATTCTGGGTCCTCTTTTCCCTTCCCTGGTGGAGATTAGATGAGGCAAAAATTCAAAGGCAGGAGAAAAAAACTGGCAGGGAAAAAAACCCAAACCCCACACAGAAACAATCATGTTACCATTATTTCTTTTTCCTTTTGGAATCTTTGTCCATCCAGAAGTGAAAACCCTTCTCTTCCAAACTCAGTTTGAGAGGACAGGACAAAAAATAAACCACGCTGTCCATAAGACTCATCATACATCTTTAAACTCTCTATCTCCTCATTTCCTGAAACTTTTCTCTGTGTTGCTCAGCACTTTCACCAGTGAACTACAAAACAAACAAACACATATTGAATCCTCTTGCTGAAGGTCCTAAATAGCAAGGCCTGAGGCATTGTATAATAAATAATGACCAGGAAAAATCACTTTAAGATGGTTTGATTGGAAAGAAGTTGATCTAGCAGTAAATACCCGTGTCTGTGCTGACATTTAGAGGGACCACAGTGGGCTGGAAAAATGGGCTGAGAGGAATTTAATCAAGTTCATCAACCAGAAATGCAAAGCCCAGCACCTGGGGAGAAATAATCCCAGGCACCAGCCCAAGATGGGGCCTGACAAGATGGAAAGCATCTTTACAGAAAAGGGTCTGAGTGTCCTGGTGGTCAAGTTGACAATGAGCCAGCAATATGCCCGTGTGGCAAAAGCCAACAACCTCCTGGGCTACACTGGGAAGAGAGGTCCCTGCAACCTGAGGGAGGGGATCCTTCCCCTTTTTTCAGTATTGGTAAAGCCACATGTGAAGTACTGTGTCCAGTTCTGATCTCCTTGCTGCAAGAGAGACACGGAAAGAGTCCAACCAAGGGACATTAAGATGTTTAAGGGACTGGAGCATCTCTCCTATAAAAAAAGGCTAAGACGTCTGGGATTGTGCAGACTGAAGAGGAGAAGGCTCAGGGGAATCTTGTTCAAATGTGTAAGCAACTGATGTGAGTGGGATTAACAAGACAGAATTAGATTCCTCAGTGGTACCCACTGGCAAGAGACAATGGACACACACTGAAACAGGAAAATTCCATGCAGTGTACAAAGGAATACCAAACTCCTCTAGATGAAACTTAAAGCTCCATGAAGTCATATTGAAATTGAAGCATGTTCCTATTTCAACTTTAATGAGAAAATAGTCTGTTACATGCAGCCAGAGGAAGGATTCACAGTGTTCTTTTCTGGCTCTTTCTGGGCGGCTTCTCTCAGCATGAGGAGCAAACATGTCACTTCAATCAATAAAAGATGCTCTGCTTCTCCTCCCCCCAACATGAATCCACAAAGGATATTCACTCAGTATAATTAAAAGACGTAAATTAAAAATAGTGTTAACGGTTCATTTAAAATCACTTATGTTAACATCTAAGCCTGAGTGTGGCCAAATACTCTCTGACTTCTGAGCTGTTTGAAACTTTTTTTGTTCTCAACTTCCTCATGTGTAATAGTTTAATGATGTGGAGCAAAATCAGCAGAAACATGAGCATCAGATTTCTCCTGCTTCACCTCCAAATCTTGGTGGATCTTGCTTTCCTGCCAGGAGTCTGAGATTCACATGTACAGCAGTTGTCAGGTTGTCAGAGTTGGCTGCTCCACACGTGCCATAGAGCCAAAGCATTCCATTGTGATGTATTTCTTTCCAGCTCCCTCATTTAGAAACTGGGGTATTTCTGCACTATACTACAACAATAAGTGACGCTGAAACTCTCTCTGGTTTTAGAGTTCTTTAGAGGACTCTGTGAATTTGAGATTAGTTACTTTTATACTTTGTTGGCTGACATTTTTTTTTACTTATTGCTTGTGTTAATGTGGTTGATTAAATATAGGGTCAAATCCTCAAATGCTTCTGGCCAGAACACCAAGAGTCCCAAAGTCATATTTTTCTTTGACATATTATACTAATGTAGACATTGAATTCAGTGAAGTTACCTCTCATTTATAGTTCTGTAAGACCAGGATTCACTCTGTTGTTTATTTAAAAAAAAAATCATATTGACAGATGCCATGGGTGATGAAAAGTCAGTTTTCCTTCTGGGTTAAAAAAAAACCAAGACAACTAAAAAATATCTGTGCATAGCACGTTCAGCTGAATGCAATATATTGGCTATTAAAAATATTTGTCAATTGGTCAATTAATTCTATTATTAACAAATAAAATATTTTTTAAATTGAGAGAGAGTAAAATATTGCAATGATATATTTTATAAATGTTAATCTCTATCTTGTAAAAAATTGGGAACAACAGAGTATTTCACACAATGTTGATGGTTTTGTCCAGGTATTAACAACCTCCTTGAATGATCACCTTTAGCTTTGCCACCAACCTTTAAGTACACTGAGTCATTAATGACTTGGAAATACCATGTTAATGGTAGAATAGTATCATGGTTTAAACAACCCACATAGGCACTAAACAAAAGTAAACATTGTCACACTTGAAGACGATATTCCTCTAATGAGAAACCAGTAAGCAGTTTGAGCTAGGCATTTTGCATTTCTAGCTTGACAATGGTCAGGTTTCAACCTGAAAATAAGCCAGGAATCACTCCTCATGGATATAGTGTGTACCAAGACTATACCAGGCAGTGACACCCACGAGAAGGGGCTCACAGCATCATCCTTATGAGGGGACAATCAGGCTCTGCAGGGAAGGAAGACAGAGCAGACAGATGCAGAGAGCCTCAGAAGCAGGCAGCTGCTGGTTAAACATGAAAGTGCACCAAATACCCTCACACCTTCATAGGAGTGGGCTCAAAGTCTGTGTTCTCACATACAGCTTCTGTTACGTGTTTGCTATCTGCCACTAACAAACACAAATGAAGTGTATTTTGACTTCAGAAAACACTGTGTGGATGCTCAACCCTAAAAATAAACCTAAACCTAAACCTGCCTCCGTAAGTCCTTTCCCATCATTATTACTTATGATACATTCCAGCTTGCCTCTTCTTTTTTGAAAACCATCCCCTCCTTGCACAGGTAAAAAATTTTGTCAAGAACACTGTCCAAACTTTAACACCAGTGTTCTATAGGAATAAAATTTAAGATATTTGAAAAACAACATCCCTATGTGTTATTTTTACCTAACTGTTATTCTGCCCAATTTTTTCCAGATTAGATTATCTTGAACTAATTTTCAGCAAATGATGTTAAAGTTGTGGCTAGGAAAAAGAGCTACAAAAATAGAGTTTTATGAGAATAGGAATTGGAATACAACTCTAACATACCCACTTAAGCTTAAACTCAGTTTGCTGTGAGAAGCAATCAGTTTATTGCAGTTTTAAAATAAAATAAAATTAAAAGAAAAGAAAAGAAAGAAAGAAAGAAAGCAAGAAAGAAAGAAAGAAGGAAAGAAATAGAGAAAGAAAGAAAGAAAGCAAGAAAGAAAGAAAGAAGGAAAGAAATAGAGAAAGAAAGAAAGAAAGCAAGAAAGAAAGAAAGAAGGAAAGAAATAGAGAAAGAAAGAAAGAAAGCAAGAAAGAAAGAAAGAAGGAAAGAAATAGAGAAAGAAAGAAAGAAAGCAAGAAAGAAAGAAAGAAGGAAAGAAATAGAGAAAGAAAGAAAGAAAGACAGAAAGAAAAAGAAAGAAAGCAAGCTGTGAGAAGAACCCCGAAAGAAACTTTACTGCAAATGCTGGTATTTACTCTCTTTTCTCTGAAGTTAGTATTCAATTCAGAAATGCTAGCAGACTCAGAATTGATATTTCTATGAATCCAAAGCTCTGTGACATATTAGTTCTGAGTAAGATAGATTATATACTAGTTGAGAAATAGCATTTAAAATTAAGGACCAGAAGTGATTATTTTTCTTAATTGAAAAAATACTATGAAGCTTATTACAACCAAATGGTACACCAGGATTAACTGATCCAGATAATCAACAGGCAATTGCACAGAGGATAAGTGGTATAGAAAAAATATAATTTTAATTGTGGTCTGCTCTCCTTGAATTAGTCAATAACAAACAAACTTTTGATACATTCACATTGTGTAAAATATTTCACATTTTCTCTCACTGGAGATATGGTCTGGTGGTTATTGCCTAAATCTTCTCATTACTTCCCAAAACTTATAACTGATGAACTAAACTTTTGTGTTGTTTAGTCAGAATAGAAGATAGCATTTTAAAATATTCTTTTAAAAAAATCTTTTAGCATGAGCTGCTATCAACTGCTTTTTACATTTTCCTATTTCACCTATCGTGAAAGGTTTTTAAATTGTTTTTTAGAATTCTGCACAAACCCTGGTGCGCTCCTCAGGACAGGCTTCACAATAACACCTTCATCCTGAGACAAGGCAGAAGATCACTGGCAGAAGAGGAACTTCATCCATGTTTATTAACCTCCAAAATGTCCAATACTACCAGGGTAGCACAGGGCATGTCTGTCTATCCAAGAATATAACATAAGACAGGGAAAATTTGGCCTCAGGAGGTTTTCCTCGTGCTTTGTTCTGAGATGTGCTGACACTGTTCTACAATAAGAGCAGCATGTGCACCTGCTAGAGCCCTGGGGAGGGGAAATGTCCCCTTGCATCATAGATTACCTTTGTACTGCTGTGAGCTGTGCGTGCACTCTGGCACTGATATAAGTGTTACTAAAATATTAACAATATATTATATATATTATCATATTAATATATTGATGTATACTAAAATATTAACAAATATATTAATATTATATATTGTTACATATCAGTTGCAATCTAAAATCTTTGATGTTTTAAGTGAGTATTATCAGCCAAGAAAATAACTGACCCAGGAATATTGAAAGAGAGTTGAAAACCTTGAAGAAATAACCGTAAGTGGGAAAGAAACACCTTAGTTCTGTTGAGTGGACTTTTGAACTGTCAAACTCAAATGGCTATTGAAAATACCCACATAAATATCAAGGAGATATGAGATTTTTACTTCTACTTAATCAATATATTGCAATTATGAGTTTTAGTCTAACTGGCTAGGCTGTCTAAATGTTGGTTATGATTTATTTTGCTTACATTTACTTACTTCGATTTTCTCTCCATTTTCCCTTGCTTGTGTCAAATAAACTCTATTTTATTTAATCTCATTGTAATTGGTGTCTGTCTAATAAAGAACATCCATTGGCAGGAGGTTACTGGGAGATGAGAGTGGTTTTGGGACTGCGGAAGAAACCAGCGGGTTGCTGGGGGGAGGCAGTCAGCTGTGCTGACAGGGAGCTGCCAGGACTGGGTGGAACAGAATTTTGCCCCAGTTTTAAGCAAATTTGGCACAAGACACAAATAGAAGGAAATACACTTTTGACATCATATTAAAATAAAAAAAAACCAAACAAAAAACAAACCAAACCAAACAAAAAAATGAAAAAAAAACCCACCAAAAAAACCAAACGAAAAACAAACCAAACCAAACAAACAAATGAAAAAAAAAACCCCACCAAAAAACCAACCAAAATTTACTCACTGGCTTTGTGTATTTATCCCATGCTAAATGTTGTAATGATTCACATATTGTTTTTACTTCTCAGGGCTGCCGCAAACTATTACCAAGATAAATCAGTGCAGCTTTGGTGAAAAGGAAGCATAAGCCTTGATTACAACGATTAAACCCCCAATTTTATGGAACAAGGGGTTTGAAAGTGTTTTGCCTAAACACTGATTTTGCAACATAATTCCTTCCCTCTCATTTTATTCCTCTGTTCTGGAGTGGCTGTGCAATCACCACGATTTTTGGAGTAGAACCTTGCAGAAACAAGAGCTCTTGTTCCAGATTTAGGCTTCAGTGAGTAAATGAGGCCCTGACCATATTAATTACATTCACTGGGAAGCTCAACATGCTACCAATGTCTCTGTAATTATTCAGTATGCTGAGTGTTATCACAGCAGCCATGTGGATCCATTATCATTTTGCTCCTCTAAATGCTGTTGATCTAACCATTAGCATAGCTGCAACTCATGCTCCCAAGGAATAAGAGAAATAATAGAGTTTAATTCCTCATTTCTTTTTCAATATTTCATGCTCTGTATCCATAGTCTGTTTCTCTCATAACCATTTACTAGCTTGTGAATGAATCTCCATGCCTAAGTTACTTCTTATGGTTTATACATGACTTGTGTGAAAAGTTAAAACCCCATATAGAAGAAAAAGACAATCAAATTACCTTACAAATATTATTTGTCTACAAAATGATCTCTTCCATTTGGGCATATTTGCAAACTATGTTTGTACAGACAGGCAAAGAGACAAGCCCAAATAAAGGATAAATTCTGGGAAAATCAAGGTTGTACAGAGGTATTTAAATTATGGACAGATATCCTACCAGTTCTTCATTTTATTTATTCCTTGTTCACAATGTCTAGTTGGTCCCAGACTCACATTACACAGGCTCAGTTACTGCCAGCTGCAATGACTGACATTACTCAGCCAGGTGACTAATGAATAGCAAAAATTAATAATCCTTGCATGTATGGCTATCCTTGTTAGCACTGCTAGTAGAAGTAAAAAAAAAAAAAAAAGTCCAACATCCCTGAAATATTCAAGCAAACACAAACCCCTAAATATCTAACTGTTTTGGGAAAGGAAACAACGAAAGAACATGAAAACTGAAGTGATAAATGTGCTCACAAGCACTGATTTGCAGTTTTCATGACATCCTGTTCAGATGCATTTGCTTTACATTGCATCACTGTGCAGCTATATTTTTAATGAGGTTGAGTTTTATGCTTGAATAGTCTGTGTCAAAAATGTTCCAATTAATCTTATTAGCTACTCTAAGAACTAATTTGAAATTAATCTCACCCAGACACAGTATTATGGAAGCACCAAAGACAGAAATCCAAAAGCACTGTCCAGAAAGGTTTGCAAGAAGACTCCTTTTGTCACTCACTGCTCAGGTGCAGCTACAAAAGTATCAGAACTAAGAATTGCTGAGAGTTAGCCTTTCCATTTGATTAAAGATTTTGCAGTGTGAGGGCTAACATTTCTGCTGGAGTAAACAGCTGTAAAATCACTTTGGTAATTACTGTCAAACTTATCCAAATTATCCATCTCCAGCAGATAGATATAAAGATGCATAAAAATTTTTAAAAATTTTAAAAATCACTGCAAGCAGAATTGAAACTGAAATTCTTGTTTTGAACTGGGTGGTAGAATAAGGTTATATATAGTGCATATACTGGGAGGGGAAGGGGGAGGAGAAAGAGAGAGAGATAGTATATACGTACTATAATGCATTTTCCATATGTATATACATTTATTCTCTTATTTTGTTGAAATTATCTTTTTTTTTCAAGGCATTGAGGCACAAAAATCCTTCCTAAAATATCTTTCCTAAAAAGAGCATTTATTGTAAACAGAAAAATTATACAGAATTAAGATAACTCATTGCTGCTTTACAAGGAATTATTAACAGAAGTAATTAATGAAAATACAAAATGTCATTCTTGGCTCAGATTTTGCTATTTAACATCCTTTGCATTCAAAAGAAGGAGTAGTTCTGGAACTAGCACTCCCTTTATTGTAGCAATACAATCCTTAAATAGCCTCACTGTAGAAAGCTTTTTAGCTTTTATTTTTATCTGAGAAATGCCAAAAAAGAAACCTCAATAGGAAACACATTCTTTTTATCTCTTCTACCATTTTATCTTCTGGTCTTATTTTATACATACTTCTTTGATGAACCTCAACTTGGGCAATACACAATGTAGATCTATTTCTGATAGCACTATGAGGACAAAAGTCCCAATTTGAATTAGTTCAACCTAGCTTCCTGCCTAGAATACATGATAGTTAAAACCATTTTTCTCTTTGGGAAACATACTGAGTTTTAAGGACACAGGTCTTTTCATGTTTACCCAGAATCTTCACAGCCTGTTGTACCACCAAGCAATTTGCTCTTGGCTAAACTGAAGCTGAAAATTCTGGATTTGAGTCTGGCAAGGGACATGAAGGGCTTCTACAGATCAATCAGTAGAAAAAGGAGAAAGAGTGGAAACACATGCTTGCTGCTAAATGGAGCTGAGGACCTGTGTCAAGGGATACGTGCCTGATGGGGGCAGGGAATAAAGAAGCTGGCCCCAGGTGTTGTTCAGGACAAAAGACAGTGGCCACAAACGGAAACACAGGAAATTTAAAGATTAGGAGAAATTTTTTTGCTCTGAGGGTGGTTAAGCACTTGAACAGGTTTCTCAACAAAGTTGTGAAGTCTCTGCCCATGAAGATATTCAAACATAGGCAGGAAACGGTGCTGAGCATCCTGATCTTGATGATCTCACTTTGAGCAGGGCATCAGAGTGGATGCTGTTGTGTCATTCTGTGAGGTCGTTGTTCCCCTGCTCAGGCATTAGGAGACATCACTGGAGAGATTCTTTATGTAGGTCAAGCAAAACTTTTTTGTTTCATTAAATACCACCTTTACTGACTATCTTTTATCTCGAGCACGGATGGACTCTGGCAGCATGGGTGAAACCTAGGAGTGGCAGACAGTAATATCATCCCCACTACCTGCAAAACAAAGCGTTCCTAGCTGCTTATATTTCAAAGGGAATGTAGCATAATTGAACTGAAGGTGGTTGAAGTTGTTAGGAAGTCAATGGTGTTCCTCTGGTGAGAAGTACTGCAGAGAAGTTGAGAATCTGGTTGATGAACAGAAGGAGGCAAAAAAGTCAACTCTACCTTTGTGCAACATCTGAAAAACAGATTGTAATCTGTGCTGCAAGAAATAACCCTGATTTTAGAGACAGATGAGATACATGATCTAATAGGACTTTTCATCTCCAGCTCCTTGATTCTTGAATAGGTAATGTACTATTTATCTTAGATGAAGAATAGTCGAGGATAGGCAGGTAAAAAATGTAGAAAACAATGCATTTCCCTAAATGCTGTCTTTAAACTGTATTAAAGGAAAATAAATAAGTATCTTAAAAGATCTGTCTGAATGAAGCTTATATGACACTTTTGCCTCAGGCTGTATGTGATAGCTGACTAAATTGCCTTCTTTCTCATTTAAGTGGCACAAAAGCAAGAGCAGAAAAAATTATTCAGTACAAAAGTAGTAGAAGAAGTGATTTTAACATGCTTCAGCACACCTCATGCCCAATGTCTATGGATGTGCAAGTGGTCTTGAATTGATGAGAGAGAACATGACTGCTACATTAATCATTTGGAGACATACACTAATTTATAAATGCTTCTTTCCCCTTCAGCTTTCTGATGAGTTTGAGTTTTGCAAATAGCATGGAAAGGGGAACTAAGTGTAACAAGCAAGCTACAAGGAATGTTATTATTAAATGAATACTAAAAAAATATTTCGACACCCACAGCTTTTCTTTTACATTCCCCCTGTCTATTTCTCTTACATTTTAAAAGGTGTATTTTAAAAGGTATTTATCATTTTGGTAGTTAAGCTTCTTTCATTTCAACGCCCTCTTGTCTGTCACTAAAATTTACAGCCTCGATGATACTTTGTGCAGTTGGATTACAGAGATCATTCAGTTTCTTTGTTTCCCCATGTCAACTCAGAAATAAGGAAATAAGATTAAAGGCTGCTCTTCCTTTCCAACATTCTATTCTCTTTTTCGTACAGGTACACATAAAATTAAAAAGCTACCTGCTCATTACATCAGTTCTACCAGTTGAGACAGTGGGGCTGATGCTTTTCATGCATTTATACACTGCTTTAACTGGTAGGAATACAAGAGAAATGTTGAAGAGTTTTAGACCAGAATCATCTCCATGTATTGTTGACACACCTGTGCTATTCCACCTGGAGACTGGAATTCTGATCTGCTGGCCTGGTTCCCGTTCTGCTGTAGATGAATCCATGTTACGGTGTCTCAGCTTTTACCAGACTGCCTTCCTGCCCACACTACATCCACACTATGGAGCTTTGCCGCTTCTAATAGAATCTTCCTTGATTCACAAGGGTCTCTGTAAGATCATAACTTTAAATTTCATCTAAACCTTAACAAGTAAAAAAACCAAAAAGTAATTTTCTTGAGGAGCTCATACCCCAATTTCCAGATTTCCCAATTTCCAAGGAAAGAGACTTGAGGCTTACCTATGGAAGTCTTACAGAATTGAAAAAATAAGTCCCTCTTCCCAAACACTGCCGCAGTACCATTGCAGCAGGGGTTGGGCACATTCCAACTGTGCTGTGCTCCCTCCTGCACCTGCACTGGGTCTTCCCCTTGGCTGAAACAATGGCAGCCAAGACAACCTGCCTCTCTCTTGTTTTCAGGCTGTCAATGCTGCTCAGCATCAGCCAAAACCTAAAAGCTAAGAAACAGACTGAAAAAATGAGAGGGCGGTTTTTATACTCCCTTCTGTGAAGAAATGTAACCATGTGGAAGTAATGTAAAGGCATGCATGAAAGAAAGCTATGAAAGAGGTAGGAAAAGGGGAGCCAGAGTTTAGGAAAGACAGAAATTCAGGAACTTTGAGAGAGACAAAGACACAGAAAAAAAGAGCTACAGAAATATGAGGAAGAGAAACATAAAAGATTTCAGTTTTCTTAACCCGAAAGCAAGCTTTTCTGTCAAAACATTTCACATCTTCCTAGGGAAATCTGAAGCTCCAAAGATGTTAAAGAGTTGCTCAAACACGGGCAAGTTCGATCTCCTGGTGTTATCAGTAAGAAATCCTCAGCTACAGGCATGGAGTTGGAACTGTGAAAGTTCAGGCAAAATATTCAAAGACTACCACAGCTCTTAGGGTTAAATGAAGTTCTTTTTCCAGAGTCTTGAGCCAAAATAAATGTTATTGACCTCAGAAGAATAGATTTGGGTTTATACTTCTAATCCTAGTAGTCATATCTGGATTTAGTCTGGAATGGTCTACTTCCACTTCATGAATGATGTTGCTTAGATTTTTTTTTAATTTAAATATTATTTGCCAAAAAAACTCCTGTAGATATTCAGTTTCCTCTTCCACCCATGTGAGAAGTAATTTTGTTCCATTTTTTGTTTAGCTAGATTTTTCCTCAGAAAAAAAAAAGAAAAAATTAATTTAATTTAAGAGTTCAACTTGAACTGAAGCCTAGCAAAAGAAAAAGAACAGGATTTCTAGTGGACCCCCAGAAACAATATAGAAAGAAACCAAACCAAACCCATAAAACCTAAGAAAACTCATCATTTTCCTAGCTCTACCTTTATCTTCATCTCAGAAAAGCTACTACATTGTGTCTGTGTTCTAGTTCTGAACATTACCATAGAGTTTCAGCAATTGCTTTCGTTCCCAAGCACAGTGTACTGCAAATTCAGCGCTGGACTGATGGCATGATTTCCCACATAGGAATGTCATTCAGTGATTTCAAAGTCTTGCTATGTACAATATCATTAACGGGAGGAATGACATGAATCCACACCGTTACAATGAACCTTATGAGCTGAGCTCCAGAGGGGCTTGTTTTGCAGAAACTGAATTTCCAGCAAACCACACACTGCATCTCTAATATACATCAAGCAATGTAAAGATAAAAATAATATAGAAGTATCTGGATGTTTTAAGTTTAGTAGAACCACATTCAATATACATTGAATAGAACTATTCATTCTAAAAAGGCTGTGATAGATGGAATCAGGTTTTCTCAATTACATTCATTTTTGTGGAAAACATCAGTAATTTGCCCATTGCATGGTGTTTTCATTATTATGTCAAAGAGCCATGATCAGCTTATCACTGTAGGAAAAGCTAGCATTTCTCTATGATTGCAGTAACACCGAGTCAAAGATGTATGAACATAATACTACCACTTAGTAATGTCCAGCTCAAACATTCATTGTGCGACTGCAATTTCTTTCAGCTTGTATTTCTTGAAATTACAAATGTGAAAATCACGAAGTAAATGAAATAAGGATTAACAATAGCCGTGAAAATGTTTGCTGATTCAGCCGCCCTTTAGCTGAAGATATTGTAAATGGGAAAATTCATAGTGTAAGTTCTGTATGAGTCAACTACAGGAAGAAGAAAACAACCAAGTAAATGCAACCAAAATAACCAAAGCCCTTTTTTTGGTAAGAGGAGATCTTCCTTAGGTGATTTTTGTAGTACCTAAAGCCCTGGAAGAGAAGCATTAATGATCATTTTTGCCAATACTGGTTGGAATATTGGTTATGGAGTACACTGACAGTGCTCAAGCATTTGAAATATTTAGTATATTTCATATATAAACATTTCACATTTCTTCAGCCATTTCTGTGCTAAGACTCTACCATGTAATCTTAATTCATTTTTTTCTCATTACTTTTAATTTAATTTAGTGTTTGCATATCACCTCTGATACTGCAGTGATGTAGCCCAGCAATGACTCCATGCAGAACCATGACACAGCAGGACGAGTTTTCAGTTAGAAACATGTACAGATGGCATCAGCCTGACAGAAAAGATTGGATTTATTTTTTCTCCTGCCCTTTAAATCTACACTCAGCTGCATACTGGAATGATGAGGTGAGGATTTCTGTGAAAAACACAGCTTCACAGGTGATCATGGCAACGTATTTCTGACTGCAGTCCCAGGAGGAGATGTTTGAACTTTTGAAATCATACACCAAAAACAGTCATTGTTTGTCTTGTCTCATGTCAAGAATGTCTGGCACATTCCTATAATTTGACTCTGTATTCTCTTCAAAATACTCTACCTAGCCCTTTGAATTTTCTCTACAGTCAGACTGATGCTTTATATGGCTTGGGTTTCATTTGTTTTTCACTCTCATGCCCATTTTAAAATGGTCCCTATTAGTTTTGCATTTGTTGTGAAGTTATGACTCCTTTTACCTCACTTTATGGTTCTATCATTTTGTGAATATATTTTCTCAAATTCATGTCGTTGCTGTTTCCTTTATTTCCTCATAGTTCATATTCTACGTACAGATACTGTCAATGGTGCAGTCTGTGCCAGTCAAGCACAACAGTGAGGACATGGATAGATGTCAGTCATTTAAACTGATGAAGAACACAAATGAAGCAGATGATACACATAGAAGTGAAGACAAACTTGAGGCAAGAGTAGCAGTCTTTTGAAATTATTTCAGGGATGAAAGATAAGTTGTGAAATAAGAAAAAACTCTATGTGTATTTCAATCTAAGCTCATTTTATACATATATATATATATATTTGCATGCATATATATATATATATATATGTAGTTTAAATGAAAGAGGGCAATATTCCTGGATTACAATAAAACATTTATATTATTGCATAAAATAGATATAATAAAAATACCTCCTAAGCCTGGATGGTTTAGACTTTGCTGCTGAAATGCCAGTAGGCTTTAAAAAAGCACTATTAACACACGTAATGGATTTCCTGCTGTGCTCTGGTACACCAGGGAGAGCTACCTGTAGCCATTACTGGTTGAAAGGAAGATAAAGATTCCTATTTTCTAAATAGGAATCCCTGCCTTCAGTGAAGTAGGATTCCCAGCTTCACTTGAAAAGAAAGTGTCAAATTCTGCCAGATATAGGGAGAGGTGATTTCAACAGGAATTGCTCAGATTTGAGGGAGGAAGGATTAGAATTTGACCCCATCTTACTTAAAAGATTCGATTTTAAAGTAACTGCTGGAGACAAATTGATAATTCAGCTATAGCTTTATCAACAGCACGTAGCCTGTTTTTGAGCCTATGCTTTCTCCTTTATCAGTCTTACTCTGAGTCTATGATTTGCCTTGCATTACCTCTCCTTAAGATCTGGATTGCTTTTTAGGCCAGTAAAATCTGACTTTTCAAATATCAAAGGTTTAAAACTTCCAAAGGTTAATGACCATTTTCTGAATCACTGTCTAAATATCAAATGAAGTTCCTTGAAGTCAGCTGTGACAAATATTATTCCCTCCTTTTACAAAAGAATCACTTGGAAGGAGGAGAGTTCATTGCAAGAATATTTTGGAGAAGGGAAAAAATTGTCAGGGAACAAGAACAAAGCTGTCAACATAAGGGGAGATGGTTTAATTACAAATGCAATCGCATGATAAGAAAATAAAATCCATAAAGAAGCAGGCAGCACTAGACAAAATTTGGGATGTCTCCTATAATATTGAATGTTTGGATTATATGTAATACAATAGCAGTACTCCTTCAAGGAGGTGCAAAAATTGTTTTCAGGTGGTAAAGTCCATAGCAGTAAGATCTAGAAATTAAATGCCTGCACAATTTACTTCTTTACTTTTGCAGTCAATTCCTAGGCCCTGAAGAATCCCAGGAGTTTTGATTTTCCAGATCTACAGATTGCCTTAAAATTGCATTGATTTGGGAGAATTCGGAAAATATGTTATTCCACTAGCTACAGGGTATCTCTGTTTTATGGCGTCTTCCCAGACTCCCTCCTTTCTGGCAAAAGCATTATAAGCAGAATTTGAAGGGACACAGATATTGAGTAGTTCCCATCTCATCTACAAGAAGAGGTCTGGACTGGAAGAAAAGCAGAGAGCCATGGGCAGATCTGTGGGCAGATCAATCAGGCAAAGGCTTAGGTAAACCAGATCCAGGAAATCAATCTTTTGGGGCCTATCACCATTTCATATTATTTAAAACAGAGCTGGCTTATCAAAAAGGCTTAATTGTAATGACAAATGAAAGTAGCCGTAGATGAATCAATACAAACCCTACTCTGTATTCTGTGCAAGAGTGTCTTTTATTAGTTTAGGGGATATGGAAGGAAGCAGTCTTTAGCCTGTAAGTAGTTATTGTGACAGTTCTTGTTTACTATTTTAATTTCTCAACTTTTTACTCAAACCAATTTTATAGTCCTATAAAGTTTGATAAAACTGTATTCACTGCTTTATCTAAATATTGATTAGCATGTTTATAAGGAAATTACTAAGCCTTCTGCTTGAACAGATAGAAGTAATAAATTAAGCATTAAAAAAAAAACCTGCATGCTGAGAGTCCTATTTTATTTTGCAATCTATAATCCATTGCTTTTCTACAATTAATTTCCCCAAATGTGCCCAGTAATTTTATCATTTATTTACAGTTCTACGAGAGCCTGATTCAAGCTACATGTATCCTAGTGGATAATAAAAATAACAGTAGCAATTACTGTAGATTAGTCTGATTGGAAACAGAGTTGAGGAGAAGTTAGTCAAATTCTAGTTAAGTGAAATTCAAGTCTGATATAACTCAGAGAAAATGGTCTTGACACCTTTTATCTAGTAACTAATGTAAGGACTGGCTTCATTCTGACAATTTCTGTTAGTTTCCATCCCACGGCTTTGTTTTTAAATTCTTGTGCATGTCTGCAGTTCTTTTGAGAAGGCATCACTCATCCACCAAAAAAATGGGATATTGTTGATCTGGAGATGTTTTCGCCCTTCTTTCACAGTAAAGGATGTGTGAGAAGAGATATTCAGAATGACTGAAATACAGTGTTTTTCATGAAGTATATGTGGCACATTATTTTATTTTGCTACCGTTTGCCTGTATCTGAGCAAGTTTCTTTCAAGAATCTAAGGGACATGACTTTTTAATAAAAACAAATAAATTTCACAAATATTTTCTTCTTTTGGAGCACTGCTTTTCAACCTTGGTTTTATTAGAAACACCAAAGAAGAAAAGAGGTAATTATCCATCTGCAATATTACTGCTATACATAGAAATCCCATTTCAATGTGTAAGCTGGAGTAACCGTTTTCTCATTACCTTTGTAGATCCTTTAATTCTGAACTTTTAGTGTAAATGCACGGCACTGATAAGGTCACTGCTTTATTAAATAGTTCAGTGGTGCAAGCTAAGCTTTCGCACAATCCAGGGCTAACCACATGAAGAACATGGTAAGATGTCCTCTGCAGATAAACTGGGCATTTTAAATATCTGTGGTGTTGGCTATATAAAGCAATAAATTGGCATTATCTATAAGCAACATGGATAACGAACAAAAAGAAACTTTCTGGAAGATTTTTAGTTTAAGTTTCTTTAAATATAAAGATTTAAAAGGTCTGCTTAGGGAGGTTAGTGCAAAATAGCAAACTGTTTTACTAACCTGACTATAAACTGTTTAAATGTAGAATTTGACTACTCTTTTAGGTATTGCCTTTTGCGTATAAAAATCATAGCAATTGGCTCATTTGCACTTTACAAAGCTTCCTCTGCTCTACTAACAGATGCTATAAATAATTTAGAGCAACACTGGGTATATAGACTTGTGTGTTTTCCCTTTGGAAAATAATAATCTGGTTTTCTTACCTCACTCCCTCCTCATTGCAGATATGGTGGTTATATTATGCAGCCAGTATTTCACCCGAAATCTGAAAGAAAACAAACCCAGCAATTTTAAATAGGCAAGAAAAACTGCACACAAACATACTACTTGTCCTTTCGCTCATGGATGGGACAAACTATTTAGGTTAATCTAGAATCTTTGAAGTCCTTACATTGCTGTTAGCCACTTTCTGCAGACTCATAAAACTAGACAGGACCAAAGATCTTCTGGACTGACCTCCTATGTATCAGTAGCTGTCGTATTCCATTGAAGTCTGGCAATGCGTGACCCAAGCAGGGTAATGCAGACAATCCTGAGCAGCATTCCTCTCCTGGAATCAAGAGACAGCAGCTCTTCATCTCTTCTATTTTGTTCCACTGGTTGACCACCTGGACTGTTAAAAATGGGTAGTTTATTTCCAATATGAATTTGGTTTTTAACTGCTAGCCATTATTTCTTGTTTCTGTCTTTTCCTACTAGATTAAAGAGCCCTTTAGATACCATTCCCCTGAAGGAACCTTATTTACACTAGTTATGCTGTCTCTCAGTCATTTTCTTGGTTAACTAAGCAGAGTTCTCTAAAGCATCCTTTCTAATATGTGAACTATACTTCTGATACTCTCCTATATTTCTCCAATTCTCCAGGAGACCCCCAAAAAGTATTTTCCTGTGGGAGTTTAATTCAGTTTACTAAAGGTGGTCCTCAGTCCCATAGATCTCGAGTCTTAACACAAGCCAAGAGAGGGATGCAGAAGGGAAATGCATGGAGCCTATAGGACATCAGAGCCACCATGACGAGCAGCTATTTCAGCACACACAGAGTTCAACAGTTAACAAGTTTTTTGTGGGCATTCTGTAGGCGTTGTGGCAAAGCAGAGCTTTAATGAGGGATTTGAAGGAGGATAATGATGCAGCTTCGCAGATGTTTGCAGGGGGCTTCACCCAAGCATAAGTAATTAGCACTGATAATACTGCCTTTGATGGCTGTGGAAGTTTTAGAGGGTGTCTGAGCGAGCTAGCTTGGACACCCTGAGCAGCAGACAGACCGCTGTGGGACAGGGTAGTGCTGCAAACACACCCAGCCTCCCCACACTGTTAATCAGCCAAGCCACGGTACCACGGCACAGTGTGGCCCATACTTGAGAGTGTTTTTCAGAGGCAGCAGAGCCTTCTCTCTGCCTGGCACTGCCCCGGTACTGTGCAGATACCCCCTGAAATGCCTGTGAAGGCTGTGGACAGTGAAATATGGCAGGATTGTTTTATTTACTTCCCTCTGCATCTAGAAGTTTCTTGATAATACATTGCCTTTTCTGGGTCATATTTAAGAATGGGAAATAGCATATCGATTTTGTCATGCCAGTGAAGAAATGTGAACCTGTCAATGTCTACATTCACTCCATTCAGCAGGCTGGTCCTCCATCTCTCTGCCAGCTGTAATGTTCTTTATTGGAGAGACAGGAAAAAAAATATTTTGGACAATTAATCAACATTCAGTCTGGCTGCAACAGTTCAACAGTATGTAATAAAATGTGGGGGTTTTTTAACCCAGAAATGTTCCCTTCTAGTTTGAAACTAAACCATTTTGTCAGCAAGATCTGGGCAGCTACACAGCCACAATCAGTTCAAGCCAGTAGAAAATCTTAAGCAAATATGATTTTAAACTATATCAAGGGAATTTATTTTCTAATGAAATGCTCTGCATTTTGTATAGGTCTATATCCAGTCTACATCTTTATGTTCAAATGTCATGGCTTACCATGTACTCTGCTGATTTTGAGTTGTATAAAATTTCAACCACCAAAACAGCACAGAAGTTTTGAAATTTCACATAAAGGCCTGGCATTCCTTGTTGCAGCTTGAATTCTTACCTGGTTTCTACATAAAAATATATTTCAAAAATTACTCTTGTCCTTGCTGTGTCTTGGTAGTTTTTTTGAGCTGTTGAGCTGTCTCTGTAAAAGACAGAAATCTAATATTTCATTCCCAGAGGATAAAAAGGGTTACTCTTTGAATTCACACAATTTTCAAACCTAATTTTAGAGTCCCCTGAGAGCTCCTCAGTCTTGTTATTTCAAGGATGGGGCCAGAGTCCACCATAGAAAGCCAAGAGGCAAAGGGAAGTCCTCTACAACGGCCAGGGTACTGCTCTTGTGCCTTGAAGGGGAGATGTGAGAAGCAGGAGCAAAATATATTGCTTCTGGGGTATCCCTCCCTTCCCTTGCAGGAATCTAAACACAACCTCTCTTCAAACGGCCATATCTATGTGATATTATATGTGTGATTTCCAGTGATCCATCAAAAGGTCGAGATACTGGCTGTGACTGTACTGCCACCCTCAGAGGACTTTATGCCATATACCTTCAGCCAGATCTGCCTACATTTGTATGGCATGAAAATTCTGTCATTTATCCTTGTCACTGAATCTTTTATCAGAGCCAAATCTGAATTTGAGGAGATAAGAGGAAATGCCAGCAGCCCCTACTGTGAAAGACTCACTTTAAAGACTTAAAGTGAAGTTCTGATCTATTGGAAATTGAGAACCGGTCTCTCAGTAGGGATTTCCCAAGGTAGCAGTGCACATCTTCCTCACATGTACAGTCAAATTTATCTTTTGCTTGAAATCTGAAGTATTTTTGCTCAGAGAGAGCAACTTTACATTTTGGTCTGATACTGAGTATTTTTGGCTTCTGGACCTCACCAGCCTATGTGGCTGGCATGAGATGATGGGTTAAAGCCAACTGAGGCAGCAAAAGGCAGGCATGTGCAGCTTTTTGAGGACAAGACAGTTGCACAAATTAGACAACAATTTCACTCTTAATACAAAGAGTTTTAAAGCCAGACTGATCCTTTGAGCATGGGAAAAAGAAGTAATTTTACCCATCTTTTTAGCTATGAAGATTAGATGCTTACTTTTTGACTACACGCTCCCTCTGACTCAGAAATAACCACTGTAACCACATTCTTCTATTCTTATCTTTTGAGATGCAGAGACTGATGAGAGATAAGGTAAGTAATCTAACTGGCCAATACACGGTCTTCATTTTTTAAAATTAATTAGAGCAAGATATTAAAATATAAAGGATGTAACTCATTAATAAGAGTGATAACATAATTGTCTCTGCATGACTGTGACGCTAATCCAATCATGAATTGATTTCTAGGAGAAAATAAATAGCTATCTTTACAATATCTTAGGTCATCTGTTACTTCTAACTTATATCTTATTCCCGAGGAGGATTTTCTTGGCTGATATTGCCTAATTATAATTAAAAATTTTGCCTTTTAGCAGATTGTCATCTCTTTAAATCAAGAACTGCTATCTCTTTATATCAAGGGTCTTTGTCCTACATTTGCTGATAGAAGAAAACAGTAGAGAGAAAGCTCTGGACTCCTCCAGCTAGCAAAGAGACTTGAAGAATGCACTTAGGGTATGGCTTTGGCCAAACCACCTCACCTCAGCCCCACTGTCACAAAACTCCCTTTGTTTTAAGTGTAGATACTGCTGATTAAGTAGAGAGAACCTGTCTATTTATCCATTTACTATTTCCCAGTTCCTACCCTCTGTCCTTTCATCCATCATTTTTTCAATTGATGACGCTGCTCACTAACACATCTATTACAAACAGTACCTACCAATGAAAACTTTCCACAAATCAGAGTGAACTTGAAAAACGTGGGCATTAATGGAAAGAAAATATAGAGAAAAGTCTGAAATGGAGAGCTTAGCTGGGGAACTGTAGCCCTCTAGTTTTAACCAGCTCAGAGGCCTCTTTTCTTTTACTTACATCTTGAAAACATTTTACATTGACTGTGCTTTATTTTCCAGCTGTCAGAGTTAGAAACAAATCTAGTTTACCCTTGGTATTTTTGTACTTTTATTTGAAACTGTTTCATATTAGTCATTTTTAAGTCTAGAGCACATTATTTTTTTATCATTCAAACTGAATTTAGAAAGCCGCAGGAAGACATTTCAATGTATTTTGCCTATGCAAACTTAACTGACTGCAAACATAAAAATTGTAATAAGTTTAAAAAAATCTTTTTCTAAATCAAATTCACTTTCCTCAAAAATGTATTTGAAAATGAAAGCAAAAGCCTTTACTTTGGCATTTTAAATTATGCTCTTGTTTTCAATCAACTGTGACTTTCCCTGAAGGAAAAGTCCCAGTTTACAATGCATGTAATACTTAAAGCTTCAGAATCTCTGAAATTAGCATGAGTTGAGGAGTCAAGTAGGGAGGAATTGTTTCCTTTTTGGAGACTAACTTGCAAGAATTTTTCTCTTTTTGCCACTTTGAGAAGAGAGTCTTTTTCCTCTCTCCTTTCATCAAGAAGGAAAAGATCCTTGAAAACCCCAATAAGAAGGATGCCAGCAGCAAGAGAGAAAGCAAAACAGAGTGCGAAAACTGTGTAAAAAAGCAAACCAGCAAAGAAACCTTATACTTTACTACCCTTAGCAGGAAATTAAGTTTGGAGGGTTAGACTGCTTTTCCTGTGCTCAGTCCCCTTCATTAACAGCTTGATCAGTGTGCAGACCAGACAATCTGGAGGAAATGCAAGAAACCACAGAGAAAATACTACAGTAGAGAATTTCCACTTCCCTGCAGAGGATGACTAGCTAGTTAAGCTGACGATGACAAGACTGCAAAGTTTGTGTAAAACAAATGTTGTACATTTCTTCCCCTCACATTTCTTCTCAAAAGAAGGAAAGTACTGCTAATACTGCTATTAGTGTGTCCTCATGCCCCTAGTTAAGTATGTAAATTGCAAACCTACTTCTTGGATGGATTTATTGTTTCCAGGAGGATATAATTTTACCAAATGTAGTCAAGAATTTGAACTTTATAAACCAATGCTCACAAAATCACAGTCCTAATGTGCTCTCTGATAGAGGTCTGTATAAGAGATAATATACTTAATTAGAGGATGGAAAAAATATATTTATTTGTCTATTTCTTCCATAAAGCACTTAAATTTTTTGCCTACAGAAAGGCTTCTGCTACCTCAGATAGACTTAGTTTCAAATGTGCTGTGTGCTCACTAGGGAAAAATTACACAGCCTGATAGATCTCATGCTATTCTATGCTTATATTCTCCTTTCTAAATTGACATGTCAATATGTGCATATTTTGTTGTTTCTTTATCTGGACTCTCTTGTTACATTAGTATTTTTTCTACTTATATTTCAAAACTTTCAGAAAACAAATTCTTGAGAAAAAACAATTTGCAAAGATAAAGAAAAAAATTCAATTTCAATTATCAAAAACTGATTTTATCATTCTTGACTATTACAAAATTTGCTATGCTTTTTTTAAAAACATTTGTATGATTTGATAATTTCTATGCTACCAGTTCACAGGCTATATAAATCTATGAGATAATTGTAGAATAAATTATATAATTGCATATAATATCACTCTACATTCTGTATACATCTGTAGCTGAAAATTACAACATAATTATATATACATAAATGTTTCCTTTTCTAGCAATTATAGCATAATTGTTACAGCTTCTTACATGGAAGATGTGTGGAAGAATGTTTTTGTGTTTTCAGCACTGTGAATCTGGCTATATGTGAATTATCTTTGTTTGGAAGTTTTGAAGTAAAAAACATGATAACCTCAAGAAGAGGCAACTGGCAGGGGACTTCATTAATGTGTATAAATATCTAAAGGAAGGGTGTCAAGAGGATGGAGCCAGAATCTCAGTGGTGCCCAGCAATAGGACAAGAGGCAATGGGCAGAAACTGATACACAGAAAATTCCATCAGAATATGAGGAAGAACTTCTTTACTGTGCAGGTGACCAAGCACTGGAACAGGTTGCTCAGAGAGGGTGTGCAGTCCTCCTCACTGGAGATAGTCAAGAACTGTCTGGACACAATCCTGTGCCATGTGCTCTGGGATGACCCTGTTAGAGTAGGGAGGCTGGACCCGATGACCCACTGTGGTCCCTTCCAACCTGACCCATTCTGTAATTCTGTAATAACAGTCTAACCCACACTGGGCATCATTTTTCTTTTTTTAGTATTACTTCCTACACCTAAATTGAGAATGTAAATTAGGCTGGTTTTAAACATATAGTTAAGACAAATCCTACCTTCCAAGTAGTTAGGATAAAGGTGCTCATTTAGAGTTTTCTCCAAACTAAAGTCCTTCCAATGAACAGCAAATATTTGTTAAACAATTTCACTGGAAGACATGGCATCTAATCAATTTAAGCAACAGCTCCTACCAAAATAGGCTGCAAAATTACACTTCCTCATACTTTTTGCTTTGCATTCACGCCTTTGTCTGTTTAAAGTAATATTTATACAAAAGTATTTCTTACATCATAAGCCTATTAGCCAGTAAAGTGTACTTTCATCATAAGCATATTAGCCAGTAAAGTGTCCTTCTGTAGAGAAAGGTGAATATAACTTTTCAGTCTTCCTAACTAAACTCCAGATTTCTCTCTTAACGTGTGGTTGAGGCCAAGATATTGGGGCTGATCTTACCAGGATTCTTCTCAGCATCAGAAGACAAAGGTCTGAAATTCGTTAAACAAGGAGAGGATTGAAATTAAGTCCCTCTAGAGCTTTGTGACTTTTCTCAGTAGGTTTAACAGAGTAGGATTAAAGGGAGGCAGCTGTACCACTGCCTGCAGATAAAACATTAAAAGAAAAGAATGAGTCCGTGTTATCATTTCCTACCAATTAACTGTAACTGCATTAGACATTTATTGGATTTGGCTAGTAAACAGTGTGGATATTTTTAAAAGGTTGTGAGAATACTCTAAAAATTAACCCAAGTTATTAAATCAGATCTAGATCCTTGAGAAATCCTTGGTAGTTTCAGGACACATCATATTTGACCAAGATCCATTAAGATGACTTCTCTCACTGGAGTATATAATTTCTAAGACAGAGTTCTCTCCAGTCACTCTCTATAATTACAGCATAATATCAGGAGTAAAGGTTAAAAAAAAAAGAAAAAAGAGTGACTTGAGAAACAGTGCAATAGAAAAGGAATAATTGGATAATGTGGAGCATGAATTTTAAACTCTAAAGAGGCTGAAACTCTCCAGGAGTACAGCAGATGACTGAAAAGGTTCAAGACAGATAATTGTGTCTTTATGAAGCCAAGATGAAACACTGAAAAGAAAAAAAATATGGCAGGTTTTCTCATTTTAACATTGCAGAATATGAGATTAATTTAAGAAGAAACTGTTGAATGAGAAAGAATAAGCTAGTTAAAATATTATGTTACTGAAATTTAACAAGCATTGTAATTCAAGAAGTGGATTCATGTAGCACATATTTGAGAGTGTTAAGACAAATAGACTTCTGAAATTTTTGTCAAATTCTCAACCTCAGATTAGAATGTGACAGGTATCAGAAACCTGTCAAAACCTGTAAGAAATGCACAACTAAGGAAAACAAGAACATGAGATTTACATCTTGGTTTAGATTTATATGATGCCAGGCTGCATAAGAAACAGTTTAGCTCATGATATGGGGGTGGGGGCAGGGGAAATTTCTTGGCAGTATGTCTCAGTCCATAGAAATAGCCAGAGCAAATAAAAAAACTAAAAAGAAGTCAATACAAAACCTAATCAGGATAAGAGAGCAAGAAGCATAATGAAATAAAGTACAGACTTTAGTGGTGCTCAGCCTTTCAGAAAAACCACTATATTCAAGGGAAGCTAAAATTTGACATATAAAATCTGAAACTTCCTAAGGGAAAAAAAAAAAAAAAAAGAGCTTTTAAAGAAAAAGAAAAATTTGTGGCAATAGTGCATGTTTCAACAACACCCTTTGGTTAGTCTGAAAATGAGAGAAGTCCGCATTCCATATGCTTCCATTGATTATACACAAGTAAATGTGACATCTAAAAATGCAAAGATTTGAAAGTTAAAACAGTCTTATTTACAGATGTGGATAAGAAATGTTAAGGTAAGTCACAAGAGGAATGCTTTCTATTGAGGGAAAAGAAAGGCAAAACAAAATCTTGAAAAGACAGAGTTTGAATTGTTGCCAGAGATGGAACACACATTGCAGTCAGACTCTAAATCTCACTGAGAAGGATTATAGTGCAGAGGCAGAAGGCTGATGAGTTGAAAAGTAAAAATGACAAAGAAGGACTAAGTGAAACCACAGAATAGTAAAGATGTTACAGCAGAATTTAGGGATGGGTAGCCACAACAAAGCCACAGCACCCCATCCTCCACAATTTAAAATTTTCTTACTAACCAGGGTGACTACAGTGGTGGGTAGCAATTTCTGTTCAACAGCACATCACACTCATGCACGTGCTGTACAAATACACCTGCACCAGCCACCACTTTGGCTCCTGCTTGAGCATCACATTGGCCTTGGAGCAGCAGGGCTCCTCACAGCTGGACAAAGTGCCCGAGACCTGGCTGGTGTCCTGGATTTCACACAGTGCTTCCACCTTGGACTCAACCCTCTGCAGTTTGCTGGGCTCCTGGGAAGGCCTTCCTATCAAGGAGCTTTATCTCTTTACTGCTTTCTGACTTAGATGGTCAGGCTAACTTTCCAAAGGCCTTGCCAGTCTGTCACCCCAGGACAAATGCTTTTGAATTTCTCTGTGTTTAAAGCCAGCTAGCTGTTTCTACATGGTTGTCTCTTACCTTCTGATATCCCACCCTAAATGTACTACAAAGATGCAGAGGTCTTAAGAACAATTTTGTGTTTCTTGGTTTCTTCCCCATGCATATCTACAACATTAAAGGCAACCAGATGTAGTTCTGAAGTTCCAAATAATGCTCCCCTATAACAATTATTTGTATGTTCCCCATATGCCATAATAATTTAATATTAACTAAGATCTAGGCAGATTAGTCAAGGTTTCACTTAACTGATTCATGCTTTCAGGTAGGCTTTGATATATTGCAAAAAGGGAAAATCATATTCTTGGCAAGTTGAGAAGTTATATAAATAAAATGCTAACATAATAGTGACACTTTCAAAAAATGGCGTTCACATCAGAGTGTGTCTCAAAACTGTTATACATATTGCATATAAGAACAAGGGAACTTTATAAATCATCCACAGTTCAAATAGATGTTTTTCTGTGTGCTTGAAAATACATATTGATTTTGGATTATGATTCCCACTTAGCAGAAGAATGAAGAATAAAAACCCACATCCATTAAAAATTTGATTTCATGTACAAATCAATATTTGCAAGATATGACAAGAGCCACAATAAGGACATATAAGAAACAAGTTTCAACAGTTTGAAAAGATTTATTATTTTAGGTATACTTTTCCAGGCCCAAGACAGACATAGTCAAATGGAAAAAAAAATTATCACAATTTTTTGAAGGATTTTTAAAAGCCTTCTCTAACAGCTTGTTCTGCACTGGGTCAGTCCTGGTAAGTAATAGGACAGTACCTCTTCAATCTGAATTCTCAATGGCCTTATGTCATTTAGAAAATGAGAGGAAAGATTTAGATAGGTACCATTAAAAGAAAGAGTATTGAGAATTCCTTTTAAGCATAATGAAAACAGCAGAGAGGTTCAATAGGTTAAATCTGCAATGACATAACCATCTAACAACATCAACTCAAACATCTAAAATGTGGACCTTTTCCCATGAAAATGTCCCTTTTTGCTAAAATGATTAGACCCCAGTGCCCGGTATAAGTGTAAAACATGAAGAACAAAGCCAAGGTGAAGAAGTTCAGGCAGAAGGGCAGCATGAGGACTGTGTTTTACCAAAGTTCTAAGCAAGCAACACAGGGACTGAGAACAGCTCTGTACAGCCTGCAATAAATGCAGCACCTCAGAGAACTCAAAAACATAAGTAACCATCCCAAAGACTGACTGAAAATACAGCTGCATTTATTATAATGTTATATATTATTTATACACTGTATACATATTATGTGTGTACAATTCTTTCCTCTACAATAACTAGTGTCATTTTCTAGTTGTCTGCAATATAGAAATTTTTAACAGTTAATATAAAATCAAATAAATCAAAAATTAATAATTTTTTTGCAACTTCAATTAAAAAATTAAAGAAGATCAGAATAGATGTTAAAAATACACAGAGCAGAAATGCAGATCCCTGAAATTATTGCCAGGCTGCATCAAAATGGAACTGGAGAGATGCACCACAACTATAAAACCCTGCCAACACCCGTGATGTTCAGCCATTATCTCCAGGAATTTTATCTTCACAACACAGCACTTCCTGCAGATGAGAAAAAGCAGAGAAAAGGTAACATGAATTGGCAAAAAAGGAGAGAAACGCTGATGTTAGGGCAAATTCAAAATTTTTTATTTGTTTTTTGCTCTAGATGAAGTCCTGAACTTCTGGCTTTGATCACTTTGATGCTAAAACAGAGACTGAAAAGTCTTTCACCTTCAGATTTTGTGGACCTTGCTGAATGAGGTCTTTAAGGTCACTCCAGAGAAGCCCACCTTTACCAGTGTATATAGCGGGTGCTGAAAGGCCTGATATTTTTAAAGGTAAAAGCTAAGCACAGAGCAAACTGTGCATCATGTCCTTAGTCACCGAATTATTTTTGGGTAACACTGAACTCAGAGTTGAAGAGATCAAGAGTTTGGAAACTGCAAACAGTTTAAATTGTCTGCTGACAAATTCAGTTTTAGTTAAAGTGCAAGTAAGGGAGCTTGCACTATACAATACAAGAGCTATACAGGACCTTCAGCTTTTATACCCTGTAATTCCCTGAAAGTAAGGACCGTTCGAATATCCACACACAAAGTACGGGGTTTTTAATTCTTTAAAAGTTCCATTGTTAGGTCTGAAATTCTTCAGAAATTATTTTCTTTTAAGCAATTTCTAATGGCTGTCACTATGATTTAAAGTTTTCTACAGAATCTCTCACATAAGGTATGCCTGCCTAAATTACTTTGGACCTAATTTTAGATAAAATGCTATAGCAAGTGTTCAATAAATGCATGAGTAAGCAAAGAAAGCAAACCAGATATTTATCGTTTTTGACTGGTGTTATCTTTTCAAAGTATTTGAATATAAGTATGTTGGGTTTGTTAATTAGGTTCCATACTAAAAATTAATGTTCAAACATGTTCCATTCTATTCATCAGCTCTCTAAGAGGCTTGTCATTGCATCACCACTAGCTAAAAAACAGCCTCATGCTGATCAATACTGGATGCATTTCTTTATAAGACTCTTTGTTATCCCTTGGCACAATCATGGTAAGTATGAGGGGAACTCTCAGGACAAACATATTTAAACCAAGATTATTTTATTGTTGGGTAAAAATAAAAAATTCAAATTAGAAAGATGCTGTGTTCGAAAAATTCACTACTCTGTAGTGATATGTATTGAAATTGCACCCGTGAGGTCTTCTTTTCTTTTTGCTAATAAAACTTTGAGGAGATTGTTTCATGACACCTGTGTTTTCTGTCTGTTATATTAACTAAAAAAATTGCAGCAAAAATAAAATGTTCTGGTAATAAATCTTTTGATCTGAGGAAGGAGAGGAAGAACTAAACAAGTGCAAGAATCATTAAACTCTGTCTTTGCACATTTACAGGTTCCCTGCACTGTCACCCTGTGTTAGGGGATCGAATATTCAGCCTAAGGCTCCTATAGCACAGGAAAAGAATGTTCCTAGACCAAGTGCATATTCCCTAAGAGGTGACTATAAAGGACTCTTTGCTTTAGTTACAGGCATACAGATAGATATTATTCCCCTTATTTTCATTGTCAGTTTAATTTCATACTTTATTTTATTCAGTCAGAACCATAAGAATCACATCATTTCTACTGGAAATCACACAACCTCCAACTTTATCTAACTCTCACCAATCACTGAAAATTGGTTTTTAGAGCTATCATTCTGCTTCACCAAATCCCTTTGAAATCAATGGGATTTTCAGAGCAGAGTGACTGACAGATGGGGCCCTTAATCAATAGAGAGGAGTGATTCTGAATACAGATTAAAGGTACAAACATTGCAGGTCAAAATGTAAACAATATTTAATACTCTACAGAAGACTTTTTTCCCAAGTATCAAATGTTCCTAAAAATCAATTAAAAGAAATAAAACTGCCTTCTCTAAGCAAGCAGCAGCAGAGTTACTATCTAAGCCATGTCTTTCATTTGGCTGAGCTGAACTGCAGTTCAGCTCACATTGTACAAACACAGATGGGTCACAGGACTGATGCAAACCTCGCCTTGTAACTCCTTATCATGAGCTGGTTTCTGATTGTTATCAATTTAAGTCTCCTGAAAGCTGGTGTGATTCTGGTTGTCAGTGACAGCACAAGCTCCAAGTGGCAGCTCTGGATCAGCAAGGCTGGTGGAAGATGTGTCTGTGGCCTTTCAGCCTGTCTTGAGATGAGAGCAGTTTATAAGGAGGGAGAAGTGGGCTCTACACTAAGGGAAGACTGGTTTTATCCGTACCTTGTCACAGTGCCTCTGAAACTACCCCTAGTGCCTGATGGTGTCTCAGCAACACTATCCTTCCTTTGAAGCGTCCTCCTGGGTGTCCTGAGTGCAGTCCAGTGGGGATGCCACAGAAGCACTCTCACTGGCAGATTACCTCTAGTAATGTAGATGAACAGCAATCCTGCTTGGGGCAGCTGAGCTCAGGCAACCCATACTCCACAATGCCATGGGGAGTGTCACGCCCCAGTGACTCACTCATGGATACTCCAGGGCTATTAGGATCGTATCCAAACTCATCAGACCCTGGTCAAAGGTCCTCTGGGCTGATCAGTCTTCTGCAGTCTCCCTAAACTCCCAAAACTATTGCTGTTCTTGCACATATTGAAAGATTCTATTTAAACCAACTTGAAGTCATCCAGCTGGAAATTCCCATTCCACCACAAGGGGAAGGGAGATCCCACCTCTGTGATGTACAGTTTGTTTTCTACAAATAGGAAGATCTCAAATTTGCAAACAGCAGCCTGTTATTATTTACTTTATTAATAATACATTGAGACTAATGAAGAATATTGCCTCTCACACATATATTTATCATGGGTTTATGGTGGACAAGAAAGCCTTCCTGCTGCGTACGTTACATCTCTACAGCATTTCCCAAGGATATATATCAGGTTGTACAAGTGTTCAGCTGCACAAACCCTCCAGTTACAACAATCATTTGCTTGTGAATTTCAACCTGCTGTGCAATGATCTGTAGTAAACCTTTTTCCAAGCTCCTGGGAGACAGCACTACCACTTCTGGGCCAAGGTCAGGTATCCCCGACAGACTGATAGAAGCTGCTGACAGTACAAAGTAACCTTTCATTTCTTGGAAATAGTTGCCATGTGATTTAGAATAACCCCATGATCCCACCAGGAGGGGGGGGTAAACGATGTGCATCCATAGGGTTGTAGCCTACGGAGGTGTGGATGCAGGTTCAGTGCACCTGACCATCTATCCAAGCACTAGGAATTTCAGAGAACATCTCATCCCAGACTCTGACTGATGGGGAGCTGAACCACCTGGGACTTTAACTTGGCTTGGGAGCAAGTTATAGGAGCAACAGAGAACGCTGGCACATACTTTTTGTGGAGTTCTGTGATATGTATGTGAAAGGATTGCACATGGAACAGAAGAAGAAGATGAAAGATAAGTGTTATGGCAAGGTTTGTGGATAAGAGGCATTCTTCAGAGCACTCCTGGAAGCAAGAATAGCTAAAGTTTTCCATGAGCATGCCAGCAGCCTGCAGTGCAGGTGCTGATGGAGCTTCCCATACTTGGTGCTCTCATGGGGGAGGCCTCAAGGAACAACATAGCACAGCATGGTACCCATGACCAATCCCACCTGCACAGCAGCTGATGAAGGCACTTCATGATCAGCGTGTGCTGGTGTCACAGAGCGTTTCACTCTCAGCGTAGCCATAGGGAGAGTACCATAATGAGCACTCATATAAGAACAGACTCTCTGACAAGCTGATCAGACCCCCTTGGGTACCTTGGGTCTGATTCATCACTCCCTGCTGCTCTACCTTTGTAGCAGAGCAGCTTTAGTTTAAAACAACTTAATTCCACATGAAAAACCAGTGCAATATGGAAATCAATCCAGTACTCTGTATTTACATAAAGACCAACACCCCCAGCCAACAAAAAACTGGAGTGATTCTGCTGAAGCCAGTGGAATTGCATGGATTTATACAAGCTCGGGCTCTACTCTAATATTTTAGAAATAATGATCTAAAGCCTCAGATAACCTATGCCAGAACAACTCCATCAAATTTATACATCAACTGAGGATATGACCTTTTATTGAAATGAATATGTTAGAATTCCCCTTTGGTTTGTTTAAAACATTGAAAAACAGCAACCAGGTTGTTGATTGGTATGCCTCTAACCCAGAGGCACAGTAGTTCAGATGCTGCATGTTACACTGCTGCAGTTTTTATATCAACACTGCAAAAGTATTTCAGAGCAGTGACAGAATGGATAGTAAGGAAGTAAATCTGCCATATGGCAATCCTTCATCATGTCTCTCTCACTTGTCCAAATTTCAGAGTGAATGTTGCATATGGTTTTGCCCTCTGGAGCATGAGGTTTGCTTTTTGTTGGTTTGTTTTTTCCTTTAGCTTCAAGAAGTGTTTCTTATGGCTCAGGTGCTTAATAGAGGATAGGAAAAAACAAACGTGCAAATATGAAACAGAAGGTTCAATGACATTCATAAGCTTTTTATATTTTTTGAGGTCTCATGTTAGTTTCTGAGCAGAAGATATTTTACAGCATAGGCAGATGCACATGCACTTTTTCAAACACTGTAGGTGAGCTCCATTTGCACAGAGATGGGAGAATTATTTATCAACTATCCAGCTCATTTTTCTCCGCTCTGTACTCCTTAAATCTCTATGTGTTATTATGACTGTTATTACTGAATTAGTACACAGTCTTAACACTTTACAGAATTCTAGCCCTGTTCAGAAATAGCATGCAATCCCTGGCATATTATCTGCAAAATTTCATGCATGGGGATAAACTCAGATCATAGAATCATGGCATCAAAAAATGGTTTGGAAAGTACCTTTAAAGGCCCTCTAGTATAATCCCCTGCAATGAGCAGGAACATCTTCAACTAGTTCAGGTTTTTCAGAGCCCCATCCAGCCTGACCTTGAATGCTTCCAGGGATGGTACATTTACCATGTCTGGGCAAACAGTTCCAGTGTTTTACTACCCTCATTGAAAAAAACTTCTTTGTTATATCTAGTCTTTAGTCTAAAATTAAATGACTGATGACAGAGGTTGTTTCTTTTGAACTCAATGAGATTACTTATGTGAGTAAATTAACTTGTAAATAAAAGGTCCTTGCAAGTATTTCACTTTATTCTCAAAAGTGAAATGCTGACCTCTTAAAGTCAAATAAAATATTGGGAACATTGATTTTCATGATAATTTTACCCCCCAATGGCAACAGATGGGCAGGTAAAGATGACAGAAATGTTAAATAAAATATGTGATAAATTCAGTTTTCAGCTGAGACACATGACTGTTATGATGATCCAATTAAATCCAGTTTAATGTTTCATTGTAGTTTTTCTTCTTAAGTAAATATGCATTGCAGCAGAACAACAGGAGAAGATAAAGAAGGTAGAAGAGTCCGTAGTAAGGACTCCTTTGTGTCCACCGTATAATACATGAATTTCTAAGAACAGCTGCAGTCAGTGAGAAGTCAATGCCAAACAAACCTGTATAGGGAAGCAATTCTAAGAATAAGAAGGTATCTCTAAAAATACTTAATTATTATCAACTAACAGAGACCTTACTTATATCTGTCAGGGAAACCTGAGTCGCTCTGCCAGTTTCACTCAAACTCTACTGATTAATCAACAGAAGGACGACTTATTGGGTCAAAAACATTTAATTTTTTTCCTGGCTTTGAAGGATGTATTTGAATTATTGTTTTCATACCTAAGATCTTTGATGCATTTGAAATTAGCGTTGACAGAACAGAGTTGAAGGATGTTTTTGGAAGTATTAGTAACACAGACCATATTTTGATCCCATAAAATTTAAGAAATCTGCTACAGTACCTTCTTTTTTATTCTCGGGAGAAGAAATAGACAAATCTCAAATCTCTGAATCTGGTAAATGTCTGTCCTGTCCTCACAGTATGACCCAACTTGGCATACCTACACTTCATGCTCAAGTGTAATCTGGTAGCAATTTTATCTATATTGCACCTGTAAAATGTAAAACTGTGATTGCTGCATGTTGCATTCCAATTTATCTTGATTCACAGAGACACAACATATGGCCATATTATGCATTAACTTCTGCAAAACTATGCTACTGGGAAAGTACATTGCATGAAAAATGTAATTCTCCTATCAGAGTCCACCTCAAGTTATATCAAATACCTTACGCCTTATGCCTGATGCTGTGACATGCAGATGGATTTTGGTATCAGCTTGGAATCCATCTACTAATCAAGCCATATTAGCGATGAGAGCTGTCTGCAGTAGGTTTTGCTCCATACTACAGAGGGTTGCAACAGGGAAAAAAGAAATCTTCAGAATCAAACGAGAGCTAGGAACAACAAAGAAATTTTTTGTGATATGCACATTTTTAAGTACTCCATTCTCCTCCTTTTTTATCTTTTCACAGTGCTTGTGTCTATATTTTTTTCTTTTCACTCTCTAGTTGGTGTCACCTTAGTTTTAAATTATTGTTTCTTTCTTGTCTTTGCAGCTTTCCCAAGTAGATTGTAAATCAAAAGACCAGGCTGAACTCTTCCATTCCTTAAAACCACAGGGCACTAAGTGCAGATTTTCAATTACAAGTACTTTGGCTACAGCTGTGAATGCAGTCCCCCTGCAAGTACTTTTGCCAATGGAAATTTGCTATTAAGGACAGGAATATGCCTCTAATCACTTTATGGAAGCCTGTCATTGACACTAACAAGATCTTGATCTAAAGACCTTAGACTTTCCAAACATCAACAGAAGTTTTGAACCTGAAAAAATATGCTTTTCCCTGGTGAAACTGTTAGGAGAGACAGTCGTGTGAGTCATGACTTACATGACTGTACTGTACTTTCTGTGCTGCAGATGGGTTATTGATGTGGGAAAAAGGCGTTTCTCTTTTGTCCTCCCACCCCATTCAGAAAAGGCCAAACTCTCTATAAACTAACACACACACACATGCAAAACCTGCAGTTATGATGAAGCGAGGAAGTTAAATAAAAAGGAAAAAAATCAAAAAGTAAACCATTCCTTTTGATTTCAGTTCTGTGGGTGCACGTGTATCTTTTAGAAGATAATCCCCAATTGTTCCCTTCTTTCACAGGCCAATATATGTGAGGCTGTAGTATGGAGAGAATGAAAATGTAACACATACCTTTAGGCTTTTTCTCTGTAGCTGAGTTTGGTGTGATTTGATGGCTCACAGAGCTGGTTTAGAATTTCACAGTCATGTTCAATACCTGACCTCCTAAGGATTTGCTGATGGCCCAAAAGCACAGTTCTGTATACTCGCTTTTACTCCTGCTCATCACCAAGGAAATAGTAGAAAAAAAGTATACATGAAGAATCTCAAGGAAGACTTTGTTTGTTTATGATTTTGATAGATATTTATGTAATATCAATAACCAAAAAATCACTCAAGGAATTATAACTTTATTTTGAAAAGAAAAAGGAATTTTTTTTTATACTCATCTTAGATGTCTGCTTTATATTTATATGGATGGGCATGTCATTTTTTGCTCTTAATGAGTGTAACCTAAAGTTTACTTCAAGTTAGGACAAAAAAGGAATGATCATTGCTTTTCCCAGTTCTAGTTTACTAAAGATATGTCTCACATATATGACTAGTAGAAAAAGACATTCTTTACCCTAATAAGCCCTGGATTTTTGTGTAATTATAACTGTCCAGATTTTGAATCTTATTCATATCATGCCTCTAGCACAAACCAGAGCTCCAGTCCTGCAAACATATGCCCATGCCTCACTTTACATAACCTCACATATGTCTAAATTTACACAGCAAATATGTGCCACCGAGCACAACTTTTTCTGAAAGATTAAAATTGTTCATCAATGTTTGGGGGACCATGGATTCCTAAGAATCAGCCCAAGAACAATTTAACAGTGAATGTAAGATATCTAAGTAGAACAGTATTTTTAGAAAAGCATGCCTGAGCTATTGTGCAAACATTAGGCTCACAGAATCTTATCTCATAAAGCATTCCTGACAAAGGTCATCCAACAGCATTAGGTGAAGGAGTCTGCAGGGATGAAGGGCTGTGATTACAAAAAGAAGAAGGGGAGGAAAAGAATAAGATGGGACAAATGAAACATTTTATGTGTGGCAAATTGTTTGGAAGCAAGCCATCTTTTTCTTGCTGTCACCACTGGAATAAATGCAAGATGCTTTCATCTGTAACAGTGCTTTCAAGTTTGCAAAAAAGCATTTCCCCACACAGTTGCCAAAATTATTATATAGGAAAGAAATTGAGGAAACTGCAACAACACAATTATAACTGTTCACTCTGCACTGATAAATAACAACTATCTAATTGCCGTTATTGAGTGTGAACCACGCAGAGGCTTTTTAAACAAAGAAGACCAGTTTCACCACTGGTGAATGGTGGCCTTAAAAGCCTACTTGTCATTCTCTACTCCTCTTTCCAGGGTCATAGACAGATGATTTATTTATGCACAGCTTGTTGCACAACTGGAGGTGCTGAGCTGTGAAAAATTACAGATTAACATTTGGGGGGTTAAATTATGGACATCTCCTTTAAGGTACCTTAGACACAGATTTGTCAAGCTACAGAGAGCTGCTGCTGTGTGTTTGAGGGAGATGTGTTTTCATCCTATTTCCACCTCTAACATTCTTTTGTGTTTGGGACAACAAAATATCTTATATCAAGACAGTGTACCTGGAGGGACATGTCCTTCCGCAAAGCAGATTATCTCCTCTTAGGTCAGCAACAGCCAAAAGCCTTTAGCATCCAAAGGTTATATGGGGATTGATATGAAAGAAATCTGTATCTCAGAGTCAAATCCTAAAAGATGGCTATCCACACAATAAAAATCATTGATCCTGAATATCCTTTAGGAGCTGAGGCATAGATTCCTTTTTTTTTTTCAACCTACTTTTTTCAGCTGTCAGTGGTATTGTGATCATTACTTTCATGAATCAGCTGTACCACAAAATAGAAGATAAAGAAGTGTGCTGAATGTGTCCCATCATTAGAAACAATAAAACATTTTAGTAGATGGGTTCACAGCTAGCTACCTCCAGTTATTACAGGTTTGAGAGCTTGGTCATAATTCCTGCTTTCTTTTCCATCCAAGGTGAGCACTGATCCTGAGAAGGCTTCTAAAAGATTTAAAAAAAAAAAGCTTGCAATTCCCTCAGAAAGAAAAAGTAAGAAAAAGTCCATGGTGTGACTTTGATTTGAATATTGAATTTGGAATAGAGTGATTCATATAGAGGCATTTGTCTTTAAAAAAAGCCTTGTGTCCCACTCATTTTGACATTACTCACGTTTCCTTTCACATTCTCCAAGATCATGTGATGTTTCACACTTAACAATGAAAATTGTACTGCACAGCACATTAAGTTGCTTATTTTCTGTTAAGTGTACTGCTTCTCTTTCAGCTGTGAAATGTTACACTCTATTTCCTCACATGGATGGAATAGATGCCACGAGGAGGAAAATATTGACTCTTATCTCTGCAAATATGTTTCGAAATATGGTGCCTTTGACAAACATACAACTGAGCTAAAATAATACTTCACGTAGAAAAAGCTATAAACTCAATATTGCAGATCTTTACTAAAATTAGAAGTTTATTCTTAGACTTGTGCAAAATATGCACCATAAAGTTATTGCAAAACCGAGCCTAAAATCTTATTTATTTGACAATATTGCACTGTTCTACCATCAAGGTTGCTAAGGGTCAGAACAGACATACTTACGGGTTGTTTGCTAAAATTCTCAGAAAGTCTATTTACAATGCAATGAGAGAGAAACTACTCTACTCTTGGATACATTGTACTATTGTACGGCTACGTTTTAAAAGTCCACAGCCAACAGTTCAACACATTTCCTGGAAATTTTATTGGATGGCGAGAAACTCTGTCCTTAGTTTTTCAATGTATTGGTCAAAAGTAGCCCCAAGGTGAAATCACACTTTTGGCTGCTACTCCATGCCTGATCTTATAATACCACAACTGAATATAGTGATATCAAAATTTGTTCTTGCCAGATATCCAGTGTGTACTTGGCACATCCAAAATATCTGGAGCTATCTCTATGGCTTAAATACAACAATTCTCATCTATCACCCATTTAAAAATAGTGCCACTCTAATCACACCCCTGCTTCTGACAATTTATTTTAACCTACTGATTTATATTAGAATGACTGCCTGTGGAAACTGCTGAGCAATAGCTTTTACAAGTTATTTCAAGTGTCTTGCAAAAATTGGCACTAAATGTAAAAGATGATTACCACAAATTGTGACTTAATGATAGCCTGTCTTCAGAGTAGGTACAAAACAGGCTTTATATGGGTGCTTCTGTCTTACAATTGTTTATACTGACAATTTTTCAATATATTTACATAGAGCAATAAAAATGAAACTTGACTTGCTGCAGTGTTCAATTTTGATTAAAGACAGGGTGATTGTCATGAAATAGGAGTAACCTGAAATTGAAATAGCCCTTTCAATAGAGTGTGACTCTTCAGATAAAGACAGTTTTGTTTGCATCACTACTTTTTACTCTAAATCTCAGTACTTTATTGCTAGCCTACATAAAAGGACCTCTTTTGGCTAAAGCAATACCTACAATCACTTATTGATTTGTAATCAAGGAAGTATTTCAAAATTTCTATTCTCAATATAGAACTGAACTGAATGGAATAAAACTTCTATTTCACAACTGCTAAAGTTTTTGACATCTGTTTTCCTTCCTGACTCTAATAAAATTAATTCTACAAATATTTTTAGAAAAAAATGGAGTTATTCAGACTGTCACCTTGACTCACTTCTTGAAAGTTCTTTATTCTTTATCTATAGCTCATTACTTTGAACTGACACAATTTCACAAAATCTTCAGACAAAATCCTTTTTTAAATAACTATGTGGTTGTAAAATCTCATATTGCTATTCTTTTCCCATTCTCCACCTCCACGCTGTCCCCAAGAAAAATTTCAAACATTTTACTGAAGTATAGAGCTGACAAGAATTTTTGGCTATTTAATTCAAGTAAAAGGCAGAGTATCAAACATGGAATTTTTTATATTGAACAGAACAATAATTATTTTTATAATCTTACAGTATTTTATTAGAGAAATCTCTATGTTTAAACCAGCTTAACAGAAGATTCTACAGATTTTAAATTGATTTCCTTCACACAAAATGTACCCCGGGAGTCAATACTGGGGCAAATCCCATTCAGCACCTTCATTAATCAGTTGGATGATGGGACAGAGGACACCCTCAGCAAGTTTGCAGGTGATACAAAACTGGGAAGAATGAATGATACACCGAAGGGTTGTGCTGTCATCCAGAGTGGCCTCAAAATGCTATATAAATGGGCTGACAGAAACCTCGTGAAATTCATCAAGTGCAAAGCCCTGCACCTGAACAGGAATAATTCCAGGCACAAGAGATAAGGCTGGGGACAGGAAGGCTTGGAAGAAACTCAGAACAAAATATCCTGGGGTTCCTACTGGACACCAAGCTGACCATGAGGCAGCAGTGCACCTTAGTGTCAGAGAAGGTAAACAGCCTCCTGGACCAGTAAGAGGAACACTGCCAGCAGACTGAGGGAGGTGATCATTCTACTCCTGTCAGCCCTGGTGAGATGCATCTGAAATACTGAGTCCAGACCTGAGCTCCCCAGTACAGGAGGAACGTGGAAGTACTGGAGAGAGACCAGCCAAGGGCCTTTACGGAGATTAAGGGATGGGATCATCTCTCCCATAAGGAAAGGCTGAGAGAGCTGTGACTGTTTAGCCTGGAAAAAAGAAGACTCAGGGGGATCCTATCAATGTGTATAAACCCCTGATTGAGGTGAATACACAGCACACAGCCAGACTCTTCCCAGTGATGCCTAGTGTCAGGAAGTAATGGACACAAACTCAAATATGGGAAATTCCATTTAAAAATAAGAAACTCTTTCCCTCATATGGTGGTTGAACACTGGCACAGATTTCCCATAGAGGTTGTGAAGTCTCCAGCCACGAAGATACTCAGACACTGACCAGATATTGTTCTGAGCACCCTGCTCTAAATGGTTCATTTTTCAGTAGAGGTGTTGATCTCCAGAGCTCCCATCCAACCTCATCCAGTGTATTGTTCCATGAAAATAAACCACGTTTGGAGTCCAATGCAAAGTCAGATGCATTACTGTGTGAATGTCTCCCGACAAAGGTAAAACCTGCAAACAAAGCCCTCTTTCTTTTCATATTGACTTTTGTCTGTTTTCCCTGCTGAACTTCACAATTGTACTCTTTGTTGGAGATTCAGTATATGAGTGTTGCCTCCTGTGAATCAAGAGCATGTGCTTTTTTTGTAAGTGACCGGCTGTTGCTTCTAACTCTTCTATATCAGCAGAGAAATATTTAGAAAGGAGCCACAGGGCAAGAGCTAGACCATTTTGTTCATCTTACTTGTAGGCAGTCAGTTCACCCAGAAGCTGTCATCTGAAGTCAATCCACTGGCTTTACAAAGTGCATGCAGTCTCAGAATTGTTTCCTCAGAGGATGCTGCATCTAGCAAACAAATTGGAATGAAGCTTATTCACCTGTGGGCCATTACAGCAACAGTGGCAGCTTGGTAGGGTGAAGAACATACAGGCAATTTAATCTGCAACTAAGAGACTAAATCTATGTGGCATGAGAGAGAAACGAAAAAGACCAAACCCAAGCAATCCAAGAGATAAGAATTAAAGACAGAAGCATCTTATAGGAAAAGCTTCCCTTTTCCTGTCTCTAAGAATAGGACCTGTTTTTGTTTCTGGTGAGGGGTTTCCTTGTGGGTTTTTTTTTTACCCCTTGAAGTGTTCTTGTTTCTTTGCCCCACTGTGCTCACTAAAGTGATTTCCAGTACTGGCTGAAGAGTGTGAACACTCCTTCTTTATATGCAGGTTGTCAAGGTGCATGCAGGTTCCCTTTAGGCTACCTGGAGGGAAAAGGCAATGGCCTGTGCAATAAGCAGGCATCCACAGCAATACTTTAGGCCTTCATGATCCCCTTGGGGGAAGAAAAGCTTCAGGCTTTTTCAGTCTGAAACAGCAGAGAGGTAGATAGATTCAAGCCTCAGTAGTTCTGTGTTAAATACTACATAGAAAGGGGAATGCTCTGACAAATGCCAATGGAAATGTAAGAGGAAGGATGAAAATCATTGGAAGAACTGCTATGAATATATATTTGTCCTGGGTTACAATCATATGTCTAGTGAGGATGACACACTGCTCTTTTCTACAGTCTGTTGCAGAAATCTTGACTAAAATCCAGCAGTTCTGTGACCAGTATAACTCTACAGGTATGCTTCCAAATCTTCCTCTTCAGATGCTAACCACTCTAATCTCTGTGGTGGAAAGTCTGCAAGCACTGTTCTGCAGTTATTTCTAGGTAATATGATTTATTTAAAATGCCAGACAGGTTGTGTTCCTTCCAGGGTAAACCAAGTAAGTGTATTCATTTCCTCTCTATCTGCCTTCTAATGAACAAAATGTTCTTCCTCTGAGATGCTATAGCATGTTGTAGGAAACAGATTTCCAGACTTCTGGAATGAATAACATCCTAGCTACTTTGGCCTAGGCTATTCGAGAATCCCACTTGCACAATTAGCTACCTCTGCCATCTCACTGTAAGTTTGCTTTATTCTTCACTGGCGATGCCTGATACCTTGAACTGTTTCCAAAACACATACAATATTTGTCATATTGAATAACTGCTCTCTTTATTATAGCCATTATGCATATCATAGAATCCTAGAATGGTTTGGGTTGGAAAGGGCCTTAAAAATCCCCTACTTCCAACATCCACCCCCACCATGGGCAGGGAAGCCACCTGCTAGAGCATGTGGCTCAGGGCCCCATCCAACTCAGCCTTGAACACTTCCAGGGGGAGGGCATCCACAACATCTTTGGGCAATCTGTTTCAGTGCCTCACCACCCTCTGAGTAAAGAACTTTCTAACTAACATCTCATCTAAATCTGTCCTCTGTTAGTTTAAAACCATTCCCCCTTGTCCTCTCTTGTGTTTTTGTCCCTTATAATACTACATTTTTTGCAATCTAGATGCAGGTTTTCTGGGAAATGTTATGGGAAAAATTTAATTTACCATTTTTAGATTTGTGTTTTGCAGATCGTATACCTACCTGAGCTCTCACTGGATATGTTGCTGGTGTACATCTGTGGCAACCTGTTTCTGTTATGCCTCTTTGTCCTTCTGGAGCCTTCTGTGGAAATACTAATAATGACTGAGTAAAACATTTATGTTTTAAGAGTATAGAAACTTCCTATACATCAGACTAAATACCTACTCAATTATGTTCCTTAAAAGCTCTCTAGAGTTTTAAATCAAACAATATAATTTAGAAGTTGTGCCTGATAATAATAATTCAGAAAATTAACGTCTTCTTTTTGACTAATACATACAAATTACCCATCATTTTAGACCTGATATTAATACTAATATTGGTATCACACCACAGAGATGAACTTCCTGTTCATGAAGTGTTATCATTGCAGACATCTGGCAAATTGGTTGTTAACTTCTGACACAATTGATATGCATTTTATTATTGCAATATTCTGTTTTAGAAAAAGAGTACCCATTTCCCAGTGATGAGCCATTTTAATGATTTTATGCAGAAACAAAGCTAATGAAAAATAATGACAAGGGATTTCTAAATTCAGTTTTTTATTCTAGGTTCCAGCAGTACTCATTGCATATCACAAAATTATGTCTTATGAAGATGACACACAGGTACACTTCACTTTCTGTTTCAGGCTGTCTACCATAAATAGGAAAGATTGTATTAGTACCAGGAGAATGTCCTACAATGCTTGGATTGTCCAGCAAATAGAAGCATTAGTATAATTTATTCTTTTTATTACATTTGGCACATGCATTGCCTGAGGCATTTATCTTTTGCTGTTACTGTTCTCTCTTGCTATGAGGATCCAAATGAGGAAATGAGAGCCCTAATTTAGCTTAAATCTAAAAATCAAACTAATACTACTTCTAGGCTTAAGAATACGTATAAAAGTGCAGCTGAAAGCTCATATTATCACTGTCACTCCGTTAGATTTCTTTCTTGAGCACCAGGATGTGGCAATTATCACAAGATACAGTGAAATATAGCAACATATAAATGTTCGTGCTTGGTCAGCTTGGTGGTCTACTCAGCTCAGAATCCTGTCCTTATTAGCAGTTAATCACAGCAGCTTCTAAAACATGAGTACTCTATTATCCTGTAAACTGTTTCCCAGACACCTAGTTTTCCATGAGTTCTTTCATTTAAGGGGTTTAACTATATGCTGAAGTGTGAATGCTTATGTCTCTTTTGTACCCTACCATATCTGCCACAAAATGGAAAATTATTTTACATTCATAGAGGATAGAAGTTTCACAATTTTGGCTCCTCTTCAGGTGTGGGTAAGACCCAGATATTGATTCCTGATGCTATGTTGTCTTATGTTATGATTGTTTATTATAATTATAATAATTTTAATTATTATTTTATTAATTTTATATTTGCTTTGTCATAATATTAATAATTTAGTATAAAACAGCTGATGGTAAGGCACAAGATGCTGGAAACAGCTTTATGACCATGTGCACCAGTCTGACACTTCCCAGTTACAGGTTAGATTACCTACACTTTTCTTAATAAACTTAATTTGTTGATTGATTTTAAACCTGTAGTTAATTTCCAATAACTACATCAACAGTTTCAAAGAAAGTGATCCTCACATTAATCAGTTTCTATATGAAAATGCTCTAATTCTAATATTCAGTCAAATGCACTGACTATTATTTGTTCCACCTGTACCATGGTTTTTTCCTGCAGGTATGTGACAATTAGCCTTTTTATTTCAGCCACTTTACCTGATTCCAAAATATGGTTCAGCGATCTGTTCTGTCTTGGATGGAATCCACATGGTTTCAAAATACAGACACATTTGCCACTTTCCAGTCCCACAGGATGGTAGCTGATTTTAATGGGCTTTTTAAACATTTTCCTTATTACATCCATGTTTAGGCTGTATGGGTTCTTTTTTTCAAAACCCTGCAAAGCATTCGGTCTTGGGAACTTTCAGTTTAATTTATCATTTTGTTCTGGCATGTCTCGCTAGAGAGCTTGCAGGACTCTAAACACAGACAGGAGGAAAAAAAACAGCCCCACATGATGATAAAGTCCAGCACTTTGCTGAATGGGCTTGTAAACGCAATAAAACCTGAAACAAAGTACTTCTGGAAAGTGCACAATTTGTCCGTGCTCCAGGAAGCACGCACTACAGTCCCAGAGCAGTGCAGGCGGCACACTGCTCTGCACTGAAATAATGTACCAATCTCACAGCAATCTGGTGGGGATTTTGGAAAAGAGGTGGTGGGAGAGTTGTGAATTGAAAAGGAAAATCTAGTGAGGAGCGGAGAGAAATCACAGTTAAGTCTCTCTTACAACCCCTTATAGATGAAATCCCAACATGGGGAGCTTGGAAGCAATCAGATTTTGAATGGAAATGCTCAGATTGTAAAAGTAATTTCTTAGCACACACAGCCTTTAACTGTATATGCAGTTTTATTTAGTACATGGACTTAAAGCAAAATTATTTATTTCTGGAAATATAAGGGTAGGTTGCTTGTTTTCATGTTAGTATTGGACAAATCCTCATCTGTATTACACTCAATTTTAATAGTAACTTATGTATTATTTTACTGTATCATCAATAACAAGAAATCTGTGTAGAAAAACATTAATAAACCAATTAATTTTCACTACATTGACAAATTAATTGACAATTCTATTTTGAATAATTCAACAATTAGAGTTTAGTGGATACAGGGCAACATTATCATAAAGGCAGTTTTCTACGCTTGCTGTGACAGAACACGAGACTAGCAAAATTAAAATGTGTACTAAGTGTCACCTGTGGTTCGTTTAGTACCATCACCCTATCCCACTGACTAGCAAGTCCACTAACACTAGATCTTAAACCACACGTAAGCCGAAGCAAATACTCTGAAATCTAACCCATCAAAGCTATATGCAACAAATTCTATTAAGCGCTATCATGTTTCTGTGAGGATAAATATCACAACACCATGAATCTTTCACTAAACAGACATTTCAAAATTGCCAAGAAGGAGTCAACATTCTTAATCAGTCAGGAACACATTAGGAATTGTGATACAGTTCATTACTCTTGAGATGTTACACAGCATTAGAGACTTCCATAGGCTTAATTTGACATTAAGCCATCAAACTGTGTAAAATAAATTATAAGAAAATGAACTTGAAATACACTTACCTTCCAAACAGATCTGAATTTTGCACACATATGTTCTTCCTGAGACCATAAAGGTAGAATATGATGACAAATGTATGTTTTAATGTATATTTTTTTTTTAAATCAACATTAACTCCTATTTTTCCTAAGCCATTTAACTCACAATTAAATCTGAGGAAAATAAACATTTTAGTATAGCAGTTAATGTTATTGAAAAATGCCAACACTCTTAAATATTTTTTTCTACACCAAGCTTATATTAAAAAAAGTAATATGTACTACAATCTATTTGAAGAATTTTATCTTTTCTGTTGTTCACAAATTACTGCTAAGAAATCAGAATTTTTCAGTCTTTATATAATGTATTTTACCATTTGAATTGCTTTCAAACTGTGTTTGTGTCTGAGGGATTTTTCTCACGGAAACCTACATTCAAGGTTTATTCTCTATAAATTTTTAAAATATTAACTACCCTCTGAATATGTTCAAAACCAAATTAGAGGAAGTTTTTCAGCTAAAAATGTCTCACTTTTTTTCCTCTAGTTTCAAAAAAGGACCATCATGGCTGTCATCTTCAGTACTCACTGAAAAACCAAAAGTTACACATAGGAAATATAGACACGGTAATGTCAAAAATACACTGTGAGACAAGTCTGTGAGGAGATGTACAAAGGACAACAAATGAGAACAGAGCCTTCCCTAACCCCTCTGGCTGGACACAGATATCACCTCTGTGTATTCAGGTAAGTAAATGGTACTGTTGATCTACAGAGGAGGGGCACCATGCAAGCTGCTGTTCTTAAGAGCTGGAAATAGTTCATTATAGTTTAGGGCAGGTGCCTGACTTGTTGCCCATAAAGTCTGATAAAGTCTTTAATCATCCAGTCTTTATTCCTGGCCATTCACTTTTGTTTCATGTCCCACTCCTGCAAAACTTCACAAAACTGTGTTGAATGTTAAACCTTGTCAATATCCTCAATCAACTCAGTGGCTCTCTGATCCCAGAAGGGAAATACATTTTTTATCTTCACAGGCCTGAGGCTTTAAGCTTACAGTTTGAGGCAAGAGCTTCATTGATGTTTTAGTCTGAGCATTGCTGTAACAGACCAAAATAAGTTACACATGACAGTGTATGACATCATTAAAACATGTAACTAGTTACATTAAGTGTTAGAGTTCAGAATTTGGGGTGCTGAAGATTAAAAATCCCCCAAACACACAGTCCTTCCTTTTGAGCTTGTGGATGGGACTGATTGTGTCCTTTACAATGCATGGAAGGTGCAGGGAAGGGGACGTTTGGGGGCTCAGCATAGCACAGGACTGCCTGCAACAAGAGCTCAGGCTTCTGGATTCCGTGGAAGTCTCTTGCAGATCTCCCTTGTCTTCCAGGACTCTGGGATTTAACCTCCTGAGTTAATGGGAATGGAATGAAAACTGAGTGTCCAGCCAGAATCACCGTACTCTTATCTGCACATCTGACTAGCTGGAAATAAATTAAAGGAAAAAAATCTTTTTCAGATAGTCTCTGAGAGCTGAGGTGGAATTGTTTGCACATGATTCCTACCTTCCCTTTTGGTGTCATTTGAAGGATAACAGACTCCTGAGTCTTCCTATATTAATTAATGTCTCCTTTTGCTCCTCTACAAAGAAGTACTCCTTTGGAATAGCGAGAACCTGCTTATGGAAGACAATTTTTATTGCTGTTTCTGACTTACTATGTCATTGGATACATAGTATTTAATGCAAGAGAAACTTTCCCTCTCTTCACCTTCTACCAGCATTAGTCTTGATTAGGCCTCTCGGAATGTACATGCCTGGCTCTTGGAAGAGGAATGCTTTGTTCACTGAAGGAGTGAGGGGATCAGCCTGCTTTCTGTGCAGGAGTTTGCTAACCTACGATACACTTCCCATTAACTTGTCAGAGAGCTGATGTACAACAGGATTAGGTGTGTAAATGGTCTAAAGAAAGGTTCTGGAAGCCCAGTGTCAGGATAGGTGCCAAGTTCTATGCTTAGAAAGAACAATCAGCCCTGTGAATGCAAGATTTTGCAAAATAAATGAAGTCTCTCCTCTCCAGAAACGTATCTGGTTACCCCATGAAAATTAGTGCCAACAGCACTGCCTTACTGCAAAAAGGGTAAAAGTCAAACCAGGGCATACAGACCAGAGTATATTTTATACACAGGATGCAGAATATAAACTTCTCTTTTATTTATTATTGGTAGGACTGCAGCTGAAATTCAATGTCCAATTTTGGGCACCATTCTTCCAGATAAACATACATTAATTTGAGTGGAGGCCCAGGGCAGGTCAAGAAGAATGAGTTGCAGTCTACAAATCAAATTCAAAGGAAATTTTGAATAAATTTTTTGTATTTATTCTGCAAAACAAAAGCGCATGTCTGCAGAATGGTACCCAACAAATCAGTGAGAAGCTTTGGACACTAAGGAGTAGTCTCCATATCAGTGAGACAAGGACAAGAAGTAATTAGTGACAAGAGAGATTTAGATTAGTCTTTAGAAAGATTTCCTATTCAGAAGAGTGATTCACCAAGGGACCAATTCTGTGAACTTTCCATTGCTGGAAGTTTTTGAGTGCTCATATTAGACAAACATCTATCCACTATGACACAACAAGTACAGGTAACATGGAAAAGCCTCTCATGTTTCATTCTAAGCATTAATTTGTTTCACCTTTCTCCTTATTTTTTATTGCAATTCTGTAAACCTTGAATACAAACTGTTAATGAAAAAGACACAGACTGAAGCCATAGTCCAGCAAATTAGAATCTAGATATTTGTACTTCATGAAGCAAAATTCTCAGGTGCTAACCAGACCAAAGTTTGACATAAGTAGGGCAAAATCAAAATCAAGGAGTGATGATATGACAGCTGACAGATTGAAAACAAAGATGAATAGCAATTCTGTTTATGTCAGATGAGTATTGACTCAATTATGTCCATATTACTATCCTTGAATAAATTATTAGTGAAAAAAAGAGACAGACGCAATAACAGGGATTAGTGTGGGAAGGTGCAGTGCAATAGTCATTAGGATGTGTTGTGTTTACAGTAAGACATCCAAAATGTAATTACTTAGAAAGTATTTAATTCTAAACCACATTTACAATACCATTCTCTCCACAAACAAAATTGTTTTAAACTAGCAATGGGGAGACAATGTAATCTTTACTCTGCATTTTAAAAAAATCTTTTAAAAATCTATGAAATCTACTTACGTGCTTTTTAAACAGAATCTTGAAAGAGATCTTTGTTTTTAGAGCCTACTTTTGGGTGCAAGCTAAAACTATCTAAATATAATAATAATGATAAATATACGAAGATAATTACTGATTTTATAATATGATGGCTTTTGAGTTGAGAGATATTTTGCATTCTTAGTTATAGCACAAATGCTTTATAGCAAAATGCCAGACATTTTTTATAGCTCTTTCAAATATGTCTGTCACAAACATAAAATGTCACAAGTCACTTACTACATTTAATTTTAGCTTGCAAAGTGGAGTTTGAAATACTGGATTTGAAGACTTTGAGCATTAGGGGAAAGAACAGTCTCTCAGTTTGAAACACCACTGTCAGTTCCCTCAACAAATACCTGAATTTAAAATATAAAAAAAGTTTGGAAGAAGCTGAGGATTTGAATTTCACAGATGAGCCTCATCACATATTGACAGCCACTGCATACAAGATATAGGTTATTATGCAGTAGATAGAATGTATTCCCATTGACCATATATTATGGAATTTATTTGAAAGTAAGTTCACACCGGCAACAATGGTGAAAACAAATAAAATATTCGTTCAGATACTTCTAAAGGTTCTAGTTTGGAAGTTTTTCTTTACACATTTTAATGCAAAGACTTCATAGGTCTCAGGATTAATACTCATTGTCATCTAACATATTACTAATAGGATGCTAATGTGCTCTTACCTTTCATTTTCATAGCAATTATTGCAAATTGAATATAATTTACATAATTATTGTATGATAACTTACATTAGCATAATTTATGTTAAAAAGCATTAAAACATGTATTATATAAAACATATACCTTGAAGCATTAGGCATTGATACATATCCCTTTTTACTTACTACTTGATTGGATATACTAAGGCATGAAGTCTAAAAAGGAAAGAACAATGGTAGAGGTGCTCAAATGTAACCAGTGTTGGGACTGTTTCTGATGTTGGTATTCATCTCAAAAAGAAAACATTTTAACTTTTAATCTTGGGAAAAAATGTCTCTCCCCATTTCTTCCATGTATTGCACGATACATTTAAATTATTAATGGACTACAGTGCAATAAAAAACTATTAAAGGGAGTATGGCCAGCAGCTGGAAAGCAGTACTACTGCTGACATTGTTCTGGCAGTGCTGAAGCTCCTGGACAGAAGCAAGGATCTTGAGAGCAGAGAAACAGCCCCAGCACGTTTGTGGGAGACATACGGGGAGCCTTCTGACACCGACCAAGGCAAAGGAGAGGAGAAGAATTTTCTGGAGTCTGGAAAGAACAGGGAAGATTTACCTCAGTCCAGAAAGCTAATGATAGTTTTCAGATAGGAAACCATGAGAAAAGGACCAGCACACAGAACACAGTGTCTGTGAAGGAGTATTTAAATGCTTTGTTTAGAGTGGCATCTAACAGATCTGATTTTTCTCTGTCTTATTAATCGTATTCTGCCTTATTAATCGTATTCTAGCAAAATAGTGTTATAACCCTTTTTTGGTGGCTTTAGGCAAGTCACATCAATAAAATAGGAATTGCTCTCTTGTCTGCAAAAATCAAATTCATTACCTGGTGTGCAACAAGTCAATGACTGTACACTCGAGAGACATTGATTATTTATTTCAGAGTTGCACAAGTCTGGGTACTTGGTGGTATTCCACGAATAGAGTACACAACCATCAAAACTTTTTGCAATTTATACAGTTTAGCAAACAAAGGAATTAGTGATTACAAGTTACATAGTTCTCTTACTAATTAGTATTCTATATTATATTGAATTAATTATTCTCTTTCCTCTAATGCTAATTAGTTCACATGCTGTGTCTTTCTCTTCTTTTGGGTCAGTGGATTTCTTGGGTCACTGGTCTGTGAGTCAGCAGTCACAATCTTCCTCTGCCAGAGGAAGCTGATTTCAACACAGTTGCTGAGTTGGTTTTTTTAGTTTCTTCCATGTCTTGGGGGTTCTGCCAAATACACTTATGGCCTGTAAATTCTGCATTCTTTGTGTCTACTATCCTTCACCAGCTTTTTAAACCTCCCCCTAGGTCTGAGATCATTGAAACCTGTCCAGCCCTAAACCTTATCAAGGCATTTCTGCCAACAATTCTTCTGTTTTTCTAACACATGAACATCACTCAGAGCTTGCTAGCTGCTATCTGTTTCACAGATTAAATCTCCCTTCTTGTTGATTAGACTTGAATGTATGCAAAGATCAAACATTAAAGAACATCTTTTCTTAAGAAAATTTTACATATTCCATATTTTGCACAAACTCCAGCCTAGGGCTCTGCGCCAAGAGCTGTTTCAGTCACTGGTAGGGTTTCCTGGGGACTCTCATTCCCTCAGCAAAACCTGTCCCTCTCTCCTGTACTCAGGAGGAATAGTGTCAGTCCTAAACATTAAAAGTCATGAGGCTGGTCCCCAAATTAAAAGAATACTTCAGGAATCATGCCATTTAAAAGTAAAAGTACATCTCATCCTCTGCCTCCAGTCAGCAGTCCCATGGGGTGTACATGTGCTACATCTTCACATTTTCCTGTGTTAGTTGCTGAGTTCCATACATTTATTTTTTTTAAACCAGTCATAACTATCTGGCTTTTTTTTTTCTTTCAGCAGCTATGTCTCTAATAAACTCCAACTTAAAATCAAATTGTGAGCATTAGGAACCCTGACTAATTCTAATTCCAAGTGCTCAGGACTCAAAAGTCCCATCAAAAAAATCTTACTCCCTGTGAAAAATAACCACAGGACTTCTCAAAAGCTGTTTTTACCCAGTGTGTATTTTAAAGAGTAGTTCTATTCAGAACAGTAGAAAACAACATCTTCTCCCCATGTGCATACAATGTCATTTCTGCTCTTTCCAGTTAAGAAAATGAGTGTTTAACACCTTTTATTCCTACTGACTCTGAAAAATTAACCCCTCTGGAACAGCTGATGTGCCTTGTTATTACCTGGACTGTCACAAATTATTTGCCTAATTCTCACTGAGAGACCAAGGGGTCATGTGAAAACACTTTTTTTTAAGATGAAGGAATAGTTGCAACAAAAGATATAATTTTTTGTGTGTTTCTTAAAGGGAATGCCTTGATTTATTGAGCTTGAGTTTGAAGACTCAAAGATGGAAAAAGAATCGTGTTTTTCTACCACTTAAAACAAGCACTTTCAATTTGGAATCAATTCAAAGACAATAAATGCAGAACATTATTATGGTATTTCTACATAACTGCTTTTCCAGACTGGAACTACACTTAGGAGTCAAATTTGTCAAAACATGTCAAGAAAGTGATGAAGCACCAATGGTGACTGCACAGCAGAAACTTAGCATATCCTTCCATTAAGCCACCCCCACTGTCATAATCCTGCACTGACAGCCCCCCCTACCCAGGGCAGCTCCTGGGCTCACTTTATCTTGCTTGCTGCTCAAGAACAAAGAGGTTGGACCAGATGACCCACTGTGGTCCCTTCCAACCTGACCCATTCTGTGATGCTGTGAATAAAAACAGCAAAGTGAGGAAGGCCATTTTATGAATGCTATTCCTCTGACTGTGGTAACACTGAAGGAAAGAACTCTCTATTCTTTCGTATATTTGATACTATTAAGTCTACAAGATAGACCTTGATTGCATGCTTTTTGCTTTTGTTGCTTTGCTGTTTTCTAATAAGTTCTGAAGGTCTTTTATAAGTACTGTTCTTATTGAAATAGTGGTCTAAAATAAAGATTAAAAAAAACCCAACAGACATAAACCCTAGACAACAAACACAGCAGCTATGATTGCATAACATATTTCCCATTGTGGCAGAAAAAAATGATATATTGAATTGCATGCAGATTAAACTGCATGCAGATTGAACTGACAGTTCATCACAGTTACAACTACTTAAAGTTGTAGCTTAACAACTACTTAAAGAGATATCCATCAATGGTTCGAAATAATAGCTGTGCATTTAAATAAGAAGCAGACTTGTAATGTGACTTTTTACTTACTAAAATACAAAGATATTTTGTTTTGGTTTTATAAGAACATAAGTAAAATCACCCACATAATGAAGAACTTAATACATTTCAAGCTTCCTTTGCTCACTTGAGACAAATTAAAGCTAAAATAAACACCATTTATACTTCAATTTTCCTACTTCTAGAATTACTGAACTACTGAAAAAAAGTGGGAGGGGAAAACCCCTTTTAATATTAGGATGTAGGTTACCTCTGGATGGAACCACACAACAAACTCGTGTGATGAATCTTCACAGAGAAATATGTAAGAGAATAATTATATTTTCAGGCAGATTTCATAAGTATATTCTGGACTTCACTGTAAGAGTGGACTTCTATTATAAAAAAATATTCCATGCAATCCTAGAAACAATAAATACTATAAATTTTTATAAAATAGATTGCTAATTCTGGATCACCTCTTTTTCATGCTTTGTGTAGGGAGAAAAGTAGTGCTTTAAAGAGAAGGCACAGCAAAACCCATCCCAACACTTAGAAATAAAAGACAGTACCATATCAGTCTTCATAATCTCTTGAGAAAAGACAGAAATGAATAGCAGACAACAAGAGAAAGGGTTGAAACCTTCTTATGGATTCCAGGCCGTAGGCAGGAATGTAGAGGCTCTTGCCTGGAATCCTACATCCTGAGCAGAAGCAGTAGAAGGCCACCCTCATACTCCACCCAAAGGAATCGTGGAGGAGAGGGCACAGCTGCCCGGGTTGACAAGCAGCTTCACGGGGCATCCAGACCTGCGTGCAATGTGCTCTTGGGGGTCCTTATTCTCTCCCAGTGACTGAAACTAGGGAAGACAGTGTAAAGTGGGAGGAAGAAGAACTTTTCTCACACAACACAGGGTTAAAGGCTCAGTTCTGGGGCTGAACTTGCTCAGTTTATACAGCAGCTGTAAGCAGGGCACATGCTACGGTTCATTCCCTTTCAGTCACGATGGCTGCCTCCTGGACAGCCCCAAGCGCACTGCTGACATGAATGCCCTCATCCACCACAGCATCCTGGGCCTGCAAGACCCTGCACAAGGGGTGCTCTGGCAATTCCTGTCATCAGATTCAGAAGGCTGGAAAACAGAAGGATCGGAAGTCTGGTGTGAGGGGTAATCATCAGACCACTCTTTAGAGACAGCCTAGAGGTAATCACTTCTTCCCAAATCCTACCACGTCACTTTCTTTCCCATCTTGCTAACCCCCAAAGCAACTACAGTTGTATAAATTTGCATTTATACACAAATCCAAACTTTGGACAGTTGCTACAAGTTCCTCTAGTAATATTTACACCACACAGCACTGGATGATGAAACAAAGCATAAAAGACTTCCAGTGCTTGTTACAGAAATAGATTTATCTAGGCAAATGTTCATGGCTTCTGCTTGGATTCCCTGCACCATAGATTTAAGGAGTCACATGCATAAAGTGAAATGTTCATATTGAATATTCTCACAGCTCTATGGGAAAATGAATGACAATATTTACTATTTACTTTGCATATATTTTTTAAATGCTCACCCTAGCTGGTATTTTATCCTTTTACCTATTGAAGCCTTGGTTGTTTCATGCATTTCAGTGAGAGCAGAGAAGGGTTAGAATCTTCCACCAAAAGTACACAAAGGTTCTATAAATTTTAGCTTGAAGCTGAAAGCACTGATACTGTTAGTTTTCAGAAAGTTTCTTATCTGTTTGAATCAGATTATTCTTGCTGTGTTTAGAAACTGGGCTATGCTACATGTTTCAAAGGCAAGCACTTCCAGCTCCTATACTCTAATATGCACAACTGTTCTTGCAAAACAATTTACAAATTTTAATAGTCTCACCTCATTCCACAGTTGCTTTTGAAATTATCACACTGTGAAGCTCACACAGTTACCTACAAGATACTGTACAAATGCTGACATTTAAATACAAGGCATATTTTGCTTTGCAGAGTATCTAGTTTGAAGAAAATTTGAAAAGAAAGGGAAAAAATGTGAATCTCTGGTAGTAACCGAATCTGAATATAAAAACATGACAACTCTCTAATATAGTATGTCATTGTGTAGCAAGATGTCATACCACTACCCTTCTGTTGTCTGCGATAATAGAAATCATTGTACCTCATATTATTTAAGCCTATAACAGAGTTAAAACTTGATAAAATGCAGCGGGAAGGAAATTGCCTGCATATGTTGATAACACGTGGATCTGGTGTATTTCATATTTAAACTCTTTTACAAAAGAATTTAATCATGTATCCAGAGTAAATTAATAGTTAGTATAACAGCATGAATTTTAGATTCACCCCAGAACTGCAACAGACACTCTATAAAGTGCTGAGATAAAAAAAGCAAAAACAAAACCAAAAACCCATGTATCAGTGAACTATAGTATTCAATTAATAAATGGATCAAAATGAAAATATGTTTTTCCTGGGTTCTGAATACATGTTAAAGAGAAAATAATATGTAAGAATAAGAACAGCAGAAACATGACTTGTTACACCATCTCTGCATAGATTGAAAGCTGTGTTTGTGAATGAATTTAACTTCATGTATGCATGTCTACATCTTTCTGGCTGTAGTTGCACAGCATATCGTGTGCGATCCTGTTGGAACCAGGCAAGCAATGCCAAGTACTCCTGCAGTCACCACTTGTTGATCTTTAGAACAGTCCAAAAGAGTAGCTTTAAGAAAGTCCGATGCATTTGCATTTCAAACAGGTATTTCTTTCGGGAAAAATGAGAGGCAGTAATAAGGTTCTGGAACTTGTTTTCAGGACTTCAACAGAAATTTTGTGTAAGAATTGTATCATTGAAAGGAGATGGATATGAAAGCTCAGTGATTCTTCTTCCTAGTTAATCATTAAAGCCATAAGTTGAGAGTTAACCTGCATGGCAGGCAGGCTCTCTCACTGCCACTCTTGGTTGTGAGTGCCCCACTGTATCCAGGCTGCTCCAAGAGGGAGGGTTTATCAATCCCTGAAAAACTCTGGGGCTGTGACAATTGCCTGCCCCATATGCCTTTTGTGCAATCAGCTTGTAGGTCCATTTCTTTCTACAGGAATATCCCACCTGCCTCATCACCATACAAAGGTAGGTGTATCAGCTAAAATCACGCTCTTGGTTCGTGCTGGGAAGCTGCACTGTCCTGACTCAACCTTCCCCAGAGATGTCCTGACTCAACCTCCCCAGTGGGAGATGCTGGGTCATTCTCCTGAACAGGCACTTCAGAAATCGTCATCTAATATTAGCTCTACAAGGAAATTTTCAGAGGAAGAGGTGAAGTATCTATTGACTACAGGCAATACAGGAAATGCCATTTTTTGATATAGTGTCTGTTAGATGTTGGAGGTTTTTAAACAGACAAGTTCCCAATCCTTCTGAACTTTCACTTTAGATTAACAATGCTACAAAAACAAAGTATTGGATATCCTAATAAATATAATGTATTTATAATACGCATTTTCATAATCAGCAAACGATTGCATGTACTGCTTCCAAGACACACTTCAGCAGAATTTTCCATGAATCTTTCTCTTCCTTTAATAGATTCTAGGGAAAAAAAAGAAATCAACAAAAAAACCCCCAAACCATAGCCCAGTGTAAGAGTAAAAATCACTTGAAGAAAACAGCTAGTTCCATAAGCATTACGTTCACGTGGGGCTTTTGCTGGTATCTACTAATTCAGCTAGCTCACACCAAAGACTTTTATTCATGTGGAGGTCACTAGTGGGAGCCCCGCTCCTCCCTCTTCAAATACTTATTTTCAAAAAAGTTTTTAAATTATCAGTATCGAATGTATTTGGGACCAGTGAAGGTACTGACAAAAAGTTGGGGAAAGAAGTTGCCACAAAGGTACACAGCGCACTCACAAAGTTTTATGTCCCTTAGAAGCCAGGCAAAAAAAAAATAGAGGTGATCCATTGTGCAAACATCTTATTTTCTCAGCTGCCTATATTAAATCTTATTTTTAGATTAATTTATTAATTTTTATAACAGTCTACCTTCAAAGTTCTTGCTTTAGAAAAGGGCAGCAGAAAATTTATGGAAAATAAAGATATGCTGAGTTCAGTTTTCTTATATAGCAGAGGAGTTATTAGTCTTCTATAATATAAATTACAACCAGGCTGAGTGCTTAATTAAAAAAAAATTGCAAATGGAAAAGCACTCATATGACTCTGTTCCAGAGATCTTTTGATACAGAGTCTAAACAAAAAAGAAAATTCAATAAAGATCACAATCTTTGACCCATTTTCACCAAATATTTCATTTTTATTATATCTTTGTTATGCTCTCCAAGTTTGTTTGACAATATACAGAACACACATTAACCACATGGAAACTTTCATCTTTTTGATGAAATAAACATATTTTCTTTGTTTCTCTTTCTCGCATCACTGACAACAGGCTTTTATGTCCAACTGTGATAATGTCTTGTGTTCAGAACGTACACGTCCCTGTATGAATCTAACAACAGGCAATTGACATCTTGATGGTTTTCTTGTCCTCCATAAGGGGATAAACAAGCACATGCATATGCAGCCCATGCTTAAATGGACAGAAAATCTTGTTCTGAGGAGCAGGGCTTTTGCACACCTGTTACATTTAATACATATGTCAGGTGCCATCTGTTAAAAAGACTCTTTTTTCCCTCCTTGTGCTTTAAAAAATACAGACAAATAAAGCGCTAAAAAGCTCAAACACTGCAGAGGGAAAGAAATGCCTGTTAATGACTGTCCATCAAGGCCTGGGGTTGCAACATAAAAACCACATTACAGCATAATGAGATCTAAATCAATGGATTGTTCTGTTTCCTGGCTGCTCTCATTACTCACATGATACCACAATGAATTCACATAATTTTATTTGTGGTGACCTACCAGTACTGTGACAAAACCCTAATTACTTTAAAATATTATGGTTTAATATTCAGTGGGGAATCACTGTTGAAATAAACATTTGTTTTAAAGAAGTCTTTGTCCTCATATCTTTTTGATCTATTGGTTGATACACAGTCACTCCTTAATTTTGGGTAATTTTGTGAGTTATTGTCTATGTTCAGAATACTCCTTTTACATTCATCCAACTATGGATAACCTAAAATAAAAATCAAAAAATTTCTAAATCTAATTATTTTGGAATTTCTTTATGGAGTGTAACTTGTGTCTGCAAAAGGATCCATTGCATAAAAGTCCTTTTTAAGCTATTTCATTTCTTAATTTGAGTAGACCTAAATAAACTGCTATACCCGCTTGTTCTTCTTCTGGAAAGCACTGTACTCTAGACAGTATTTTGAGATGTTTTCCTTCATTGCCAGCTGATCAGCGGATGCAACCATGGAAATTTACTTTGCTTTTCTATAGTCACTTGACTGTATAGGATACTCTTTCCATCAGGTTTGGCATCTGGAAATATTTGGGGTAGCAGGTTACAACTGACTTTCTTTTGGTGAGATAGACAGATTTCCAGCTGCCATCCAAAACAACTGCAACAGCTCTCATGATATCTTTCTTCTTTACAGAGACCCAGTTTACTCTTCCTTTTGGCCTATATTGTAGTCAGGACATTACCTGAAGGAAGCCTACATGGAAGAATTTAGAAAACTGATTTAAATCAATGTTTTGCTTTTATGTTTATATACATATCAAGATACACCAAAATTATGATGATTTTTGGACTCTAATACTCTTATCTGTTTCAACTGACTCTGTTAATGTATGAAGTTACAAAAAGTAATACGAGAACAAATTAATTTAGAAAAGTATGCGAAGATTGGTTTTGTTCTAAAATATAATCTTTCCCGTACTTAAATATAGACACAATGGAGCAATTATTCTGCTTAATTTGTTTTCCCTTTATATCTGATATGCTGAGTTGTATGACTGCACCAGCTGATATGCAGTAAAGCGGGAATACACTCAGCATTTTAACTGTGGAGAATGAAGATCTTGCTGACTGTTGGTGTTGCAGTAATAACAGCAAACTGAAACCTACCCAGGAGTATTCCCATTCCAACTAACTACAGAATAATACTTAAACTATAGAAAATTGTTGTGTATACTTGAGTAAAACTACTCTGCTTTGTGGATGCAGTCCATATCAAGCAGAGAATTGACTTAAATAACATGTTTAGGGCTTAACTGCTGTAACAGTTGCAGGCAAATAAATAAAACCCTTTTAAAATCAGGACTGTCCCTTTTGACACCTAAAGCTGTGTGTGTGGAGATCCACTTTAACTCCTGAGAGAAATCTTCTTCCTAACTCCATTTTCCAATACAATTTTCTGAACCACTATGCATAGTAAAAAATATCTTTTCTGGGTTGTGTGCTTTGATACTACACTGATTTAGTTCTGTTGTGATTTTCATGCAGGTGGACAACTGCCAAGGCTCTGCATGAGTCCTCAGAGGTACCAAAGATCCTGAGCACAACCAATGTCAGTAATGATGGAGGCTGCCTCTCTCATGATATACTTGTAATTAGAGCACTTCCAAAGGAAACGGTCACCTGCATTCTCAGCATATTCATCCTAGGCATGTTTCAAGCCAAATTGCTAGTCCAAAGTCCTGAATCACAGTCATTCAGAACAAGAACTTTTGACATTTTATGCTAACATTGAGTCACTCTGCTGCCAAGAACCAAACAGAACCAGCAATAAGCAACCTAAATCCAGTATAATGATTAGAGTAATGTCCTACTCTTCTGGGCTCTGCTCCCAGGACTTTCTGTGCCATTTTTTCTTTAAAAAATGTCAGAGCGGGCTGTGCTAGGACTGTGTGAAAATGGCTGCTGAAGGGTATGTTTGAAAAGGATGAAAGCAAGATGCTGCCACAAAGTTTAGATTTTTGTCTGTTTTTTCCTGAAGGTCAAAAGCTATGCATAGTTCCTTAAAAGCAGGCATGTGTGAGGCTTGGGGGGTGAAAAAACCTAGGTGTCTAGCATTTTCCTCCATAGGTAAACAACAGATCTATTCCCCTGCTTTGGATGTAATATGTGACTTCTGGAAGTTTTCTCCTGTACTCTTCCAATGACATTTATTTTAGGAGGTCTGGATGCTTCCAGTGTTAGGTGCTCAAATCTAGATATATGAGTGTGTCTGAAATAGACTCTTTAAAAAAATCCAGGAATATTTGCACATCTCTTTAGCTGAAGATTTGTAAATTAACTAAAACATGAGGCAGGTCTTTTTTACAAGGTCTATTAAATATTATTATTACATGAATTTAATTTTTTATGTTAATTAACTTCAAGTGATAGACTACTTCTCAGCAAGTTGTGAATAGAGGTCTTAGTGGCACAGAATTTTGTCCACTTTTTATTCTTAGCCAAACGGAACCTTCCAATCTTTTGTGAAAACCTCTACAATTATAACCACTTTTTTAGACACACTAATGTTCTTCCTGGGACCACGTCTACTAATTTTCTTCTACTGATGAAAGAAAGGATTAGTACCCACCTCTCTGTTACAATACCAAGCTCTAAACCTACTAATCTTGTGCAAGTTCTAGAGACTATTAGGCATGAGACAAGAGCATACACATATTGACTTCTACCTAAACTTTCAGGATAGAAAGTGATAGTATCCACCAAAAAAAAAAAAAAGACAAAAGTTGGCAGAGAGGATAAGCCAGTGTAACACCAAATAATGAAACTCTTCTCTACCATTCACAAGGAGATTCCTGTAGGGTGTTATACTATTTGTGTGATATTATTAACTGAAATATTTTTCAAAGAGGCTTATGGTTAAGTTAAACATGTTATTTTCAAATAGTGCTTATCTTAATCAGGTGAAATTTCCTAAATATTTCTATCTTATCACAAACCTCAAGTTCTAGGGATAATGAAAGTGAGTTTGCATTAGAATGAAAATCATTCTTAATAGAAAAAATGTTTTGCTTACAACCACAACCTCAGCATACCACCTTTCCAAAGTCTTTCAAACTTCTGCCATTCATGTATCCTTTGTTTCTGACCTCTTTCTTACCAAGTGTTTGTGATTTGGGCAAATATTTTAATTCTGATAATTCTAGAAGTCAAAACATGTTCATATGACAACCTAGACAGACTTTTTGCAAATTATTCTTGATCTTAAGTGTTTCCTTGTGGAAATATTAAGTGTAGTCTGTATTTTATAAATGTTGAAAACACTGAGCTGTGTTCAAAACAGTGAGATTATGTTCCAAATGTTCTATGTTCTATAATCTTAAATAAGCAGAAATTAGTTTTAAAAAGTGGATAGATAAGTTGTAGGTGACAATTATTTGATATTCAGATTTACAAAGTAAAGATAGTGGTATACAGCTATAAATGGTTTTCTGTCTACACATTCATTCTTGCTTGAGCATAGACACATTTAACGTCTGTGACAAGCTAAATACAGCTTTAGATAAGCTAAAGCATAAACATGTTAGGAATCTCAGAATGGGAAACATTACTCTGACTGAGCCATGCAGTGGCAGGGAGTCTCTCCACTAATCTCCCCTGTTCTCCTGCACTTAAAATGGCCCTTTCATGCTGTTCATAATTTATATACCATGTTGATTAAAGCTTCACTCTGGCTAAACTTAATTTGCGGTAGTTATTTCTGAGCAAAAGAATAGAGTCCATACATAGATGGACATTCAAGAAATTTTGAGTTAGAGCAGGAGAAGCCTGAACCAAAGGTTCAGCAGAAGAATGATGGAATCAGAGAAAATGCAGAGGAGGAATGGTAGAGTAATAAATGAAGTCCATCTTTGCTGTTATTTATGACACGTTCATTTTAGAACAAATGTGTTTCTTCCTGACTAATTCTATTTCTATAAAGGATGGTCTGGTGCCAGGGCATTTTTTTCTGTTCTTCCTTTCTACTTCTTCTGCACCACCACATGTAATCCAAACTTGATTTTTAAAAAAATTGAAAACTACCTCTCCCAATAAATAGAAGAACTCACTATGTCAATCACTGCTACTTGTACACAATGGAAAATATTAATTTAAGGGAGATAATATATTTAGTCTTAAGGATTTGTGCTGCACAAGCATACTTAACACGCTGGTGCCATCACTGAGTATTTCAGAGCCATCCTGGCATTTGTCAGAATTATTAGAATATCTTCCAGAGACTGGTACACAATCAGTCTGGTAGGCAGTGTCCCACCATGGCTAACATTTCATAAAGGTATACATCTGGTCTGTGTATGTTGCAAGCTTCTACTCTAGCAACCACATTGAGACAGAGGCTTGAGACACCTCCAGTAATGATGCAGACATTTTCTTTCAGGTGGGAGTCCTATTTCTCAGCCTTGTGCAGAACAAACTAGCTTGTCCCTCTTTGACCTCACTATGCCTCTTTGGTCATTAGTTTGCTCACAGTTACCAGACAGTGAGATCAGTGATACCAAGATACTAAAAACCATAGACCAAGCACAACTTTTTTTTTCCTGAAAAAGATCTCCAAGAAGGTGACATTTTCTGGTGGCACTCTAGTCTGAATTAAACCAAAAGTTATTGTTAACAGTTTATCTTTGAAATATTCTCTACCGTTCTATCAACAAACCTGGAAAAGCTAGCACACATATAAATTAAGCAGGCATTCTACGTTTCTGATAGCAAATAATTTATGTTACTCAGTGTGTGTGTGAATAAATAGCTACTTTTAAATCCAAGAATATGAACAAAGGGAGATGTTCTAGCTAACACTTGGTGCAGTAACTGGCAGTCAGAAAAAAACCCCAAAACTAGCACAGAAAGTAGACCTACCTCTCTCTCAATACATTGTTGTCTGCATTATCTCCTTCAAAGTATTCTCTTTCACAGCTTCTGCACAGATTTGGGTAGATTATGATACGTGCCCATAAGGGTGTGACTACGGACAGATCTTGTGTTCCTTCCTTGTGAATCCTGATCTTCAGCTGCAGCTCATGTGGCATTATGGTTCTTTAGCTGGCTTTATATTTTCTTTATAATTTAGTGTTTATTTTGTTTGCTGCCTACTTTGGGATTTATTTGCATTTCCTTAATATTGTGCCTGGATATCCTGCATTGTTGATTTTTCATAAATAATTTTTCAGCTAAATTCCCTGGTGTATGAATACTTGGGCGATAACTAGAGATAACAACTTCAAAGCAGAGATTTTAATTGTAAATGAATACACAAAATTGATTATGTTAAGGGGTTAGTGATACAGTACTTTAATGTTGTGTTCCCATTATCTCACCACCTAACATCTGAATCACTCCTTGGAAGAGCCTATCTCCATTGTAAATAAAGGTTGCCTAAGGCAAGCAGCTACAAATGTAAGCATTTCAGTTGCATGTCTAACATTAAATGGACTGAATACAGGATCCAAGCCTGGATCAGAGTTTGCCTCATAGATCAGAAAACATAAAATCTTCAGATGACAGTTATATTGTTTTTACATAATCTTTTACCCGTTACTAGGTACATGAGTAAACCAGCAAACCATGGGTCAGCTACTGTGAGGTAAATATGTCAGTTCACAAAGTTAGGATGGATCTTGATTCTTCTCCTCATCTGAGACGAATGAAATTCATAGTAGGAAGTTTGAATGATTCACTGGCAGGAACAACTTTGAAAATGGGTTGATACTTTTCACAGTTGCTGACCAAGTCCTGTTAAACTTTATAAATAGATATAGAAGCAGACAAAATGTTATCAGGTTCAGGAGGACATCTTAGTGTCTTTTCTAATTTTATAAATTGAAAGATGTGATTTTCCAGTTAAAAAAAATAGATAAATTTTACAATGGATTTACTAAGCATTCATCCTAATGACAGTCTTGGTCATCCAGGATATTTGTCCCTTTAAAATTAATGAAATAAATAAAACAGAAGATGTGCTGGGAAATTAAGTCACTATATAAATGTTTCTGCAAAACCTATTGATGTTAAACAATGATATCTGAACACAATTCCATAAAACAAACAACAAACAAAAAATTACATTGCAAGTATATTATTAGAATAACTGCCACATTATAGTGTAACAAACGAAATCTGTGTCACATGTACCTAGGAAAGTCTTTGACCAGGACAAAGATTTGGTCCCTCATAGAAATGAAAACTTCATAATATTGAAATTAATAGTCTTGAAAGGAATCCCTGATCAGTCTTCAGATTTGAGTTCTAAGCCAGCCTCTAGAAAATATAAGTAACTTAATGCAACAAGTAATGTTATTGTCTTTTGAGATTCTGTCACTAAAAGTCTGCAATGGAGGATTTCAATGAAATTAATCATGAGGATCCTGAGTAACACTGGCACATATCTGCCCATCTTAAATTAAATATAGATAATTCTGCAGGTCTATAAAAATGCATGAGTTCATTGTGCAGTAATGATGAGGATGACAAGTATGAAGACACATTTACACTTTGAAAGTTCTGAATTTGCCATTTTATAATTATAAAGCTTGCAAAAGCTTTAAAAAGAAATGTTCATCTCCATAATCCCTAAGAAACATTAGATTATTACGGAAAAGAATTTTCAGGACTCTTTGAAGAGCCTTAATTGTACATTCCTATTTTTAATCGAATGTTTCGCTGTTGCTGTGTTTCTTCATTAATGAATCTATGTTTCCATTTTTATTTTCCTCAGTATTTATTATTTCTTCTTTTCTGATGTTACTCTAACCAGAAGAAGTACTTAAAAATGGCAAACTATGTCAACAAAAGCATTGATTCATATCTGCTTATACACGTCCAGTCATCCTGGAGAAATAGGGTTCAGGTTAAGGCATCCAAAATTGTTTGCTTATCTCATAGGCAGCCCCACGTGATATATCTTGGGATATCTGAAACACCAAGTGTCCATGTTTATGTGTTTGATTTCAGTTCAGTGTGAGATGAACCACTCTATGGGCTCATCCACTCCTTGAATAAGGGTCTCAGAATATGATCCAGTTTTCTCTGTGTGCTGGTTTTGGATGCAGTAGAGTTAATTGTATTCACAGTGGCTGGTAGGGGGCTGTGTTTTGGATTTGTGCTGAACACAGAGTTGGTAATATTGAGATTTTTTGGTTTTGTTGAGCAGGGCTTACACAGGGCCAAGGCCTTTCCAGTTTTTCTCACTGCCCTACTGGCACAGAGACTGGGGGTGCATGGGAGGCTGGGGAGAAACAGGTGACCCCAACTGACCAAAGAGGCATTCCAGACCATATGACATCTTGCTCAGTATGTGAAGTAGCAGGAAGAAGAAAGAAGGGGGGAACATTTGGAGTGACGGTGCTTTTCACCCCAAGTAACCATCACACAGGATGGAGATCTCTTGGAGATGGCTGAACACCTGCCTGCCCATGGGAAACAGTGAATTCATTCCTTGTTTTTCTTTGCTTATGTGTGCATGACTTTTGCTTTCCCTATTAAACTGTCTTTAACTCAACTCACGAGTTTTCCAGCTTTTACCCTCCCAGTTCTCTCCTTGATCCTACTGGTGCAGGAGGGAGCGAGCAGCTGTGTGGGGGTTGGTTGCCAGCTGGGGTTAAACCATGACACTCAGACATAGACATGTAGATTCAGGTGCCTAAATATCGGCATCTCACGCTCATGTTAAGTCCCATATGAGGCATCTTGACAGACTAGTTTATGACAGGGAATCTGTAGGAGTACACTACTCTTCTGAGGGACCACAAGAAGTCACATGGGTTATACTTGCCTCTAGAAGTCTTGGCATGCTACATGAGTTCTAGAAATAGAAGAAGAGCCTTGGGTTGAACCCAAGCTTCCTAAATTCCCAGATCTCCATTTTTTATTGTTCTGTCTTCTGGGTTCTCTCTGCAGCTGTCCTGGCTACTGTTGTAAAAGACAATTAAAAAAACTATTTTCGTAAACACATTAATAGGAAAAGTGGGCTCAGAAGAACCTCCATCCTTTACTGAACACAGGGAGAAACATATGAAAAAGGATTTTGGCCCAGTCTTTAATAGCAAGATCATTTGGGTTGGGAGTATCCAATCCCCTGAGATGGAAGAAGGGATGGGGAGCAGAATGAAGCCCCCACAGTCCAAGGGGAAATCATCAGTGATCTGCTAGACCATTTAAACAGACGCAGGTCCACAGGGCCAGATGGGAATCCTGGGATTCCCATCCCAGGATCCTGGAGGAGCTGGCAGAAGTGCTTACTGAGCCTCTTTTCATTTTTTACCAGCAGTCCTAATTAACCAAGGAATTTACAAGTCCCAGTAGACCGGTGGTTCACAGATGTGACACCCATCTACAGAACGTTTGGAAAGAGAATCAGGTGAACTACAGGCCTGTCAGCCTTTTCTTAGTGCTGCGGAAGGTCATGGAGCTGATAATCTTGAGTGCCATCACACATCACATACAAGACAACCAGGGGATCAGGCCCAGCCAGCGTGGGTGTATGAAAGGCAGGTCCTGCTTGACCAACTTGTTCTCCTTCTATGACAAGGTGACCTGCTGAATGGGTATATATGAAAGACTGTGGAAGTTGTTCACCTGAACTTCAGTAAAGACAGTGGCACTGTTTCCTACAGCATTGTCCAGAAGAAACTACCCATGGTGTGGACAGGTGCACTGTTCACTGAGTAAAAATCTGTCTGGATGGCTGGGCCCGGAGAGTGGTGGTGAATGGAGTTCCATTCAGCTGGTAACCAGTCACCAGTGCTGTTCCCCAGGGCTCAGTACTGGGGACAGTTCTGTTTAATATCTCTATCAGTGATCTGGACAGGGGGCTCAAGTGCACCCTTGGTCAGTTTGTCAGTGACATCAACTTGGCTGGTAGTGTTGATCTGATGGAGGTTAGGAAGGGTCTGCAGAGGGATCTGGACAGCCTGAATAGATGGGCCAAGGCCAACACTGTGAGGTTCAACAAGGCGAAATGCCAAGTCCTGCACTTGGACACAACAACCTTACGCAGCACTAAAGGCTTGGGATGGAGTAGCTGGGAAGCTGACTGGCAGAAAAGGACCTGGGGGTGCTGATCAACAGGGGCTGAGCATGAGCCAACATGGGCCCAGGTGACCAAGAAGGTCGATGGCATGCTGACCTGTGTCAATAGTGTGGTCAGTAGGATGAGAGCAGTGATTGTGCCCCTGTACTTGGCACTGGTGAGGCCACTCATTGAGTCCTGTGTCCAGTTCTGGGCCCTTCACTACAAGAAAGACATTGAGGTGCTGGAACCTGTCCAAAGAAGGGCAGTAGAAGTGGAGAAGGGTCTGGAGGACAAGACTTTTGAGGAGCAGCTGAGAGAACTGGGGTTTTTTAGCCTGGAGAAAAGGGGACTCAGGGGAGGCCTTACCACTCTCTACAACTACGTGAAAGAAGGTTGTAGCCAGGTGGTAGGCAGTCTCTTCTCCCAGGTAACAAGTGACAGGATAAGATGAAACGGCCTCTCAAGTTGCACCAGGGGAGATTTAGATTGAATATTATGAAAAAGTTGTTCATGGAAAGGGTTGTCAAGCATTGGAATAGGCTACCCAGGGAAGTGTTTGAATCACCATCTCCAGTTTAGTGTCCTGAAAAACCATGGTATTGTGCATGTCAGCACTTGCTTGAGTTACTTCTGAACAGCAATATTGCTAGAGTTCATTTCACTCATCACAAATGAGTGCACAGAGTTCAAGAAAGTATGCCTAACGAGGTTAAGTTACTCTCTGAAAATACGATTCCTGTTTTGTTTTATCCTTTAGGTAGTGAGGCGGAAGGTAGAAAAACACGTATCTGCATCTATTTTAGCTTCTCTCTTACTGGAAGGTTTATTTGCAGATTTTGCTGTAAAAAAAAGGTTAATTGAAATAGCTATAGTACATTAATGCAAAGAAAAAATTCAGTCTCTTTTCTTAAATGTCAGTAGTTCAATAATGGAGAAACAACTACTACAGTGGTTTGAATGTAGCTGTTTGATCCTGAAATAATCACGTCCCTGAAATCCAAAGTTTCTGATGTCTTAGACACACAGTTTAATCTTTTCAGCTCATATTTTTTTGTGTGAAATTAGGCTAGCAATATTCAATTGTTTTCCTTAGTGGGGATGTTATAAGGATTCAATAGTTACTATTAATACAGTACTTTGATTATGTAGAATTCTATGTAACTGCCAAGAAGTATTAATATTTTTTCAAAAACAGCAAAAAAAATCATATTTGTATATTGTCTTCTGCTTCTTCAAATTAGAAGAAAAGCATCGTGTATGGGAAACCAGTACAACATAATTTCATAACCATAATGAAAGCCAACAAGAAAACAAGTTCCATAAACTGTGAGAAGCAAATGAGTATGCTAAATGAAATGTTGTTAGTTTTAACTTTATTTATCCATACGTATTATCCTTGACAAGACAAACTGATTGTACATGTTCACTAACTTGAATCTGTGGTTTGAGATCTGTTTTCTAGTTCAGGAAGATGTGTTTCATGTTAGAGAAATTAGCTGAAACTGATTTCAGAATTAAGCGAAAAATCTCTATATTGAAACAGACCTTTTCTGGAGCACTTTCAAAACTCTGGATAACTTCAACAGAGACAAAATTATTGCATAATGTGAAGAACACAAGAAAAAGATGCCCTATCATATTGCCATATAATAGGGGTTTTTGTATAATAATTTATGTTCTAGCATCTCCAAAATTAAATAATTAGTTTCTCGTATATATCTGTGTTGATAATCTCCTATTACATGCTCCCTAATACTGAAGAAACCCTACTCTGTGAGTAGTGTGTGCCTCTAAAGGAGGTTAGTGCCAGGTTGTTTAGGTCTTTATGGAAAGTTATCTCTACATTGAGTGGCATCTCTAAAGCAACAGGAAGATGTTAAAGGAATTGAAACACAGGGGTCACCCACTTATATCAGTTGAACAAGCAGAACACTGTGTTGTACATCATTAAAAGACTCTGAACTGCCTTCGCGGGCAGGAGAGACCAGTACAGTGCACGTCACACCAGATTAACCTGAAATTAGCCATGGTGTGGGTACCTGTAGCAGGAGGCTTCAGGAAGGGAAACATCACCCTGCAAATTAACTTACAGATCAGAGATGATGGATCCAGAAAAACTCTGAGCTGTCAAGATACCCAAAGCAATGATATGTCTCTAGAAATCTCCCTACAACAATCATAATAATCAATCACAGCCTCTATCCAACCCTCCTATAGAATAAAGTACTGTCTACAATAAAAAAAAAAATAAAATCTCTGAGTATTTACAGGGAGGCAAAAAACAGAGAGCTGACATTCAGCACACTACATCAACTGAGAAAGAAAGGGTAATAGTTCTGCTTCAGACAAGGAATGCAGAAAACTGCATTATAACTATGCAGGTGATATCACAACCACAGAATTCTCAGGATTTCTTACTACTGTGCTTTTATTTATACACAGGCACACATATGTACACTTACAAAAGTATTTGGCAGCTGTTTGGAACAGATGGAGTCCTATAGGTCTCCAGGGGAAGAGCCTGTGGAAATATAGACAAAATACATATTAACATCCTTAAAATACTCTATGAAGGTAATAAACTGTTGAAGAGAACTCTTATACACATGTCCTGAGTCATAGCTCCAAAACAAGCCACCAGTGCTTTGGGGTCAGATAAAGAACAGCTTGATCATTTACCATGTGGTCAGTTGCATAACAAAAGATGCTGCAGATTCTGTGTGATTATCACATCATAAAACTGATATTCTGGAAACTGAAGGCATCAGGATTCTTTCTTTAAACTGGATTTTGTAAGCAGGATTCATAAAGCTATCTGTACTGAAAGAGATTTTTATAGAGGGAAATGAACTTCACATACACTCAATTTTTTCCTCTTTCAGGAGAAAAAATAGTAATTCAGTACTTCTGAGAAGGATTGATCCTCAGGCAAACCAAAATGATACTAGAAGCACTGACATTGCTGACTTTTGGTAGTCACTTAATTCTTTTTATACAGTCTCAAAAATTCTGTCTCAAAGCTTATTTTGTTTTCAACTATATCTCTGTGAATCCAAAATAAAGTGACTTTAGCGTTCAAGGAAACCTCCAACATGGATTATAATGTTGGCACAGAAATGCACATTTGCATAACAAAGTATCTATCTTGCTATAATCCTAGTTAAGAAGGAATTTTTTCCTTGAAAGATGGTTCAGAATATTATACTGTCAAAATGTAATCAGAGTTGGATTCCTTTTATCAAGTTTAGTAACTGCATGCAAAAAATTTCAGAGGAATTTCATAATTGAGCAAAAGGCAGCAGCATCATGGAAAGACTGTCCAACTTAGAAATATAGATCACAGCTACTAGAAAAGTAAGTAATGGCAAAGTAAATGTCTTCAAGCTGTCAGAAAATGTACCTTAGAGGATTCTGAAGGATTTTAAAAGGTTTTAAAGATTAGATATAATAAATTGGGTATCATAATTTGTTCCCTTTGTCATTTGAAAAATGCTATTTATCCAAGCCTATTTGTCTACTTTATACAAAACCCTCTTCCAGATTTTGCTGAAAAAAAACCCCTGGATTAGGTCTATAAATCAGTAACAACTCTGTTTTGTTGCTTTCTGGTTAGATTACTCCACTCTTCAGGTTTTTTTCAAGTAATCCAATCAAATATTTTATTATCTGGCTCATTTCCACAACTTAATTATTTTACACTTAGTCCTTAAACATTTTGAACTTGATTCAGTTGCTCACTCAGAAACCTGTAGTGCCACCTAAGACATCCTAGGATATCCACGTAGAAATGGCAAATGTAACACAGGGTTTACAGGAGGAGCCTCAGCTGAGCATTGAACAGAAAGTTACTATACCCTATAGAGTACTACACCTACACATGTGGGCAAGGGATTCAAATGCAGGGGGTATATCAGATGTGGCCACCTCCTTTCACATACTTTGCTCTGGGCCCAGGAATGGAGATACAGGTTTAATTTCTCTACAAAAATTCTTGCACAACCTTGAAAGAAGTCGCTTCCTTCCACTCTTCCTTAATTCCTCATGAATTCAGGAGAAGCAAACAGTATTTTTTCATCATCTGTCTTGTATGGTCACATCCTCAAAAGCATTTAGATGTGAGCTCTCCATATATATATATATATATGTGTATGTGTATATATAAATATATATTTCAGTGTAAGGTTAAGTGCCCCACAAGAATCTAAGCACCCTAATTCAGTACTTACTGCAGCTCTGATGTTAATTCAGGAAGATGCACATGAGCACCAACAGTCTTGTAAAATTACTGTGCACATTTACAATATGGTATGATGATCACAAATGCAAAAATGATTTCTTAACTCACTCATCTACTCTTTCCTCTTCCAGAAATCCATCTTTTTGGATCCAGGCCAGAGTATTTATGCAGTGCTCATAATCTTTACTGGGGACAATATACAGAAAGAAAACTAAATAATAATAAATCATACTAAAAAGGGTAAATTCTAGCCATATGTTCATCAGTTTATTGAATGAAAACACAAGAAGGTTATGAGTCTAGCAGACAGCAAAATGAATGCAGACTTCTTCTCAAAAGAACTCTTTTAGCCTCTTAGCAGAGAGCAACACACTTTTTATATACAGGTTCCAGGCAATTAAGTGGCTGTAAGAAACTTTACTTGTTCCTGCTGGGCGCAGCAAACATGCACACTTTGGCCCAGCTGAGCCTCACTCACTCTTGTCCAAAGTCACTGCCTAGCTCATTGTCTGAGGTAAGTAGGATGCATTACTCCCTGGAGTGCCTAGCCTGCTACACAGTTCTAACAAAGTGAGCCCACAAGACTATACACTGAAGTTTCTAAAGAAAAGACGCGTTTTTTTTTTTTCTCCATACAATTTCCTTGAATCCCTTGACTTTCTGTCTGGATTTGCATTGTGCAAGAGCTGTGCCTCAGACAACAATCTAGACAAAGCTTTTCTCTTCTCAGCCTTTCAGTGTCAAGTGGGAATGCATTAAAACATACATTTGCTATATATTTAAAACCTGAATTCAAAACCCAATTTAGTTACCTATTTCCCTAATAACAAAGCAGAAACATTTAAAAGGAAGGAAATTAATAGATGTCATCACAAATTGTCCACTGCTGCCTCAGAAATTAATGCCTATATCTCATCAAATGTAATGAAATGCATATTTCATTACAAGACTCTGACCTTAGTGTGGACCCAGAGAAGGGTGGGTATTACTAGGTAGGGGGTTTTGTTATCTCAATTTCAGTAGCAGAATATTTTCTTTAGTGGAAAGCTCTTGCATGGACAGCACTAGCAGCTAATTATCTATTGACAGCAAAATGCCATGGTAAGATACTTTTGGTACATTAAGAAGCTGTGTGTATCCTCAAGCAAGGGCAGAAGAATGGTTCTAGTTCGCCCAAGATTTATGGATGGATTCTGCCTACTGGCTTTAATTGTATCACACAGATGCTACAATCAATACTTCAAATGCCCTTTCCTGGTCCAATCAAGATTACTCCGATTACCTAAATTAGTTGCCTATTGTGCCTACACTCGGAATATAGTCTACAGAAATAAATTTAAAGAGGAGAAGCCCTGCAGAGTGAATCAGAGTAAGATCATCTATTTTGCCTTGTAATCAAACTTCCCAGCAAAGCCCTTTGTGCAGTTGCCCCAGCAGTTCTGCCTAAGAGATGAACTTTCACTGACCTTGATAGCTCTAAGTGCAAGGACTCCTGGCCACTGGAAGCTCAGTAAAACCCTCCTTCCATAGGTTACCTGGGTGGTTCACTGCAAGCTCTCGCCTCCTCCACCTTCTGGGGAAAGCTGCAACAAGGTTCATTGGCATTAAAATGTTACCACTTGTGCCAGCAATAATTGGAACACCGTGAGGTCAAGCTCAGTACATTTATGTAAGACCTGTAAGACATTTCTGACCTGGGCACCTCTGCAGAGCAAGCAGCATTAGAATTAGTAAGAACTCAAGACACAAACATATCTTGACAAACAGTCTGTGTAATTACATTTCGTGTTTATTTTTCATAAGGGCTATGATGTATTTACTGCACAGATGCTGGTAAACATATAATATTTTGTATATGTATTTCACTGTGGTTTACAGTTGAAGCGTTGTTTTGCAATAAGCTGTCTGTCTCTGCTCTTAGTAAGAGTAATACAGGAGCACTGAAGCTGGTAGAAATACCTGTAGCCTAACTAAATTTAGGAATATTGTATCTGTTGATGTGCATGGAAAACCAGGTCAAACTTGTTTTTTAATTCATTACACAGCACCAATTTTAGTTTATTCCTAACTATTCTTTTATTTACTCTTAATTGCTTGGGATTTCAAAATGTATGACAGTTGCTGGCCTCACTGTTTTGCCTAGTAACCATGAGGATACATGAAATACTGTGTTTATTCATGTATCTGGCATATTATAAGCTATTTATTTGTTATTTTATTTAGATAGATAAAATAAAACTTGACATAAATCTTTGCTTCTTTTCTTTATTCTTTTATTTAGACAAATAAAGGTTGGCATACAGTTTTGTTTATCAGTATTATAAATATTACACTTGTTCTGGCAGCACTTGACCTCATTATAATGATATGAAAGCCCTCCAGTACTGGCTGCTGCATAACCATGCTAAAGTACACTCCCTTCTGCCAGAAGAACCCTGCAACCTAAAGAGAGAAGGGGAATAAGGTTGGGCAGAGATGTTTCATGTTGATTATATAGTGTTGCCTCATTTCTACAGAGTACTTCCTATCTGTGTAGGACATAACACAGCTGAAACATCTTGGTCTTTGCTCTCCATTCGCCTTCTATTTTTCATTTTCATGCCAGATTATCTATAGCAGAATGTGGTATGAGGGACGGAAGAACATGGGTGTGAATTATTAACACTCTTGCATACCTGTAAGTATGAAAGTACTAGGGGAGTGAGAGGGATGAAGGAAGAGAGAGAGCGTGAGAAGAGACCTGAAAACAGCAAGGGAGACACTTTGCTGAAGTACTGATTTGTGAGCAACAGCACATTTTCATGGCAGCTTGAAAATACAAGACAAATATCTCCCTGGATGTAGCAAAACTGTTAACACAGTGCAGTATGTCAACCTGTGGTGGTTGCCAGGTTCCCACCAAAGGCCCTCTATCACTCCTCCCTCTCAGCTGGACAAAGGAGAGATAATATAATAAAAGGATCATGTGCCAAGATAAGGGCTGAGAGAGATCTGTTCCCCATTACTATCACACGCAAAACAGACTCAACTTGGGGAAAAAATTAATTTATTACTGTGGGCCTCTACAATTACTATTCAAATCAGAGTAAGATCATGAGAAATAAAAACTAAATCTTAAAACACTCACCAATCCCTTCTTCTCAGACTCAGATTTACTCTCTAATTCTCTGCCTCCTCCCCGCTAAAGCGCACAGTAGGATGGGGAATGAAGGCTGCAGTTGGTTCACCATACATTGTCTCTGCCCTTGTTCATCCTCAGGGGCAGGACACCTCACACTCTTCCCCTGCATCAGCATGGGGTCCCTCCCATGGGAGACAGTCTTCCATGAACTTCTCTAGTGTGAGTTCTTCCCATGGTCTGCAGTTCTTCACAAGCTGCTCCGACGTGGGTACCTCCCAAAGGGTGCAGTACTTCAGGAACACGTTTCTCCAACGTGGGTCTCCCGCAAGGTCACAGGTCCTACCAGGAAACCTGCTCAGCGCAAGTTTCCCACAGGCTCGCAGCCTCCTTTGGGCTTCCACTTGCTCTGGTGTGGGGTCCTCCATGGGCTGCAGGGGAATCTCTGCTCCAGCTCCCAGAGCACCTCCTGCCACTACTTCTTTGCTGACCTTGGTGTCTGCAGAGATGATTCTCTCACATATTCTCACTCCTCTCTCTGACTGCTGTGTCACTACAGTTTTCTTCCCCTTCTTAAAGCTGTTATCCCAGAGGTACTACCACCGTCACTTATGTGCTTAGTCTTGGTCAGTGGCAGGTCCATCTTGGAGCTGGCTGGAATTGACTCTGTCAGGCATGGGGAAAGTTTTGGGCAGCTTCTTACAGATACCACTCCGTAGTCTGCCCATTGCAAAAACCTTGTCATGCCAGTCCCATACACATCCCAATTGCCCACAACTATTTTCCTCCCCCCAGTCTTGGTAAGATTTATTCTGTGTCTCTTCTTTCACTCTTTCCTGGATTTTATATTTAGCTTTGTGTCTGGACTGTTTATAATATGTTCATTTTTAATGCCCCTAATAAAACATTAAAAATATCTCTTTACACTGCCTCTGTCCCTCCTTTACCATCACCATTTCAACCTCCTTTCTTCAGATTTCTTATCCAATTTGCGACAGTGTTTGCTTTTCCTACTTCTTCATTTTCAAACTTTAATAACTAACTGCTGATTCTGATCTCATGTCCACATGCAAAAACCCAGACCAGGAAGGCTGTAGTCAGTGTGGTTTTTATCTTCCTACTAAACTGTTACCGCTGACAAAAATTTGGAATTTCTTCTAATATCTTCAAAAGAGTATGAAAAAATCACCATACTTAAATCAAATGACAGTTTTCTCTCTTTGATCCTGGTTCAGCAAAGTCCTTGAACCATACTTACCATTTAGCCTGAGCATAAATCTCATTAAAATCAAGCACGTGCTTAAGGGCCTAAAATAGGCTTTCCAGGCAACAGACATCTGTAACTAGTTGGAAACTTTTAACCATCCATAACTATCTTTCTGCACTGTGCTCCTGCTTCTATTGCTGCATTATCAATCTTCATTTCTGTCTCTTTTGCCTGGACAGAAATTGCTTTGGTTCTTGAAAATCAAACTCGCTCGAATATATTCCTATTCCCTGCCCTTCCTCCTTTTTGTGCATGTAGAAATCTTTCTTTTCCATCAGTAAGCCTCATTGAAAAGCAAACCAAACACACATCCTCTGTGTGTCACAATGACTTTGAGCCCCTCTTCCTTTGTGTTTTGTAACTTTTTACCCTAGGAATTCCATGTTGCCTCTGTGGGAAATGTGGATACTGTGTGATTATTACCTTTTCAGTTTCAGGTTATTCAGCAAGGTATTCTATGGATCCCATTAATACCTTCAACCTCCAAAGTACAAGCTTTCAAATAATGAAAAGCTTTTGAAAATACTTGTCTGAAATAGTTTTTTAACCTTTCTTCTTTTTTTTTTTTTTAATGGACTGCTTCCCGTTGTAATCAGAAATATTCTCAGATATATTGAACCCCTTCTGGTAATATTTTCTCATCACCATAATTTTCTATAAAGCTTCCAGCTCTGACTTGTTTCTAGCTCTCTTTTCTTTCCCCCTTGAGGTTATCGAGATACCTTAATAAACTGTATGCCATACCAACTATCTCATGTCTATCTGCAAAGGGGATTACTAACAACACTACCTCAGGTTTGCTTTGGTATGTATGAATTCTATAAAATCTCTTTACACTAAAACTATGATGAAATTTTAACTGCCTCTTCTGTATAAATCCCTTCCTCCTACACTATCACTATCCACAATCGAACTTACATTAATTTCAGGGCAGAGGAAGTTAACCAGGGGATGTGTTTTGCAAGGTGGCTCACGAGTTAGATTTCATGACAAACAGGATCAGGGTGCAGAAGGTGGAGCCAGAGGCAGGATCTGAAGCCAGTAGTTCAACACCCTTAATTGGATTTCAGGCCAGTGAAAAGTTTGCCATTTTTGACTTCTAGGAACTCCCACCTTGACCCCTAATGCACACACAGTGAGGTGATGTGATGGGAGTGCAGGATGTTTGTCTTAATGCAAGTGTAATATGACCATTCACTCAAATATTTAAGAAAAAAAGGAAGCATGCAGACCTAACACAGGACTTTGTATAGTTGTTTGGGGTTTTTTAAATGACTTAAGCTGAGATCCTTAAAAGTATTTAGCATCTTAATTTTCAATTAAAATCAGCAAAATCATTCCATGAAATGACTGGCTGTTACACATATAAATACCATTTAATTCTGGACCTTTGATCTTTAGGAAGCCTTTTTGCTGGTCTCCAGAGAGGTCAGTGAAAGTAATGAAAAAATTAACATCAACCATTTTGAGTCAGGGCTGAAATGAAGAACCTCAGATTTTCTGGTTGCATGGTATTAGAAAGAAGTGAATCCCTTTCATCTAAATATAGCTCTCCCTCCACCATCTTCATATGTAAAATTCAGAAGCTTAACTCCACCACTGGTATCAGTGAGATGCTTTTCACAAGCCACTTTCAGAAAAAGCCATCAGAAATTGTTGCTAAATGTCATTTTCAGTATCAGCATTGCAGCTTCTGTCCACTGCAGATTAAATGTCTCTTTCAAGCACCACTTTGAATTAAGCAAATCACAGTGGCACACCAGCTACCCTATAATCTCTACTGGAACACTTTCCTGGCATATTTAGACTACAAATATATTTCTATCAGCACCACAGAAGTCAGGAGACTGTGAAACCTCTTTGCTACAAGGCTCCAGAGGAGAATGAAATCTTTTAATTTTTAGCAATCCCTTTATGGAGTGCAGTATTACAGTGGCAGAGAAATTTTCCTTTAAGAGTCAGGCAAACCCAAGTTGGTAATAAAACAAACTTTTTTTCTGTATTATATGTTTGCTATTTTTCAGTTTTATTTAAAAATTGCTTTTCTGTAGAATATGTTGGTCAAAATGCCTGAAGTAATAATTATACAATTAATACAGTTACAGTATTTCAGTTTATACATTAAAGAAGGGAGAATTAGTGATAACTGGCTAAATAGTAGAAACCAGGAAGCATTTCAGCTGAATTTGGCACCTTTCATTGGTTAATATCTATTGGGATTTTTTCATTCACGACTGTATAAAAGAATGTATATTGCCTTGTTAGTACCTCTATAGGACAGAGTTTGGTGATACAGATGCTCTATTTAAGGTACAAAGTAGGCACGGCTGTGACAACAAAAGATCAAGTGTTATACCAGGATTCATGCCCCCGGCTTCAGGCAGTCACTGTTACAATTCTATAATGTAAATGGAGAGAGGGGAGAAACTCATGAAAGATTCATGCCTTTGGCAGTCTAAAAGTCACCCTTTGCAGGTGACTAACTTGCATTGTGGGTAAGGTTTACACAGATACTTAATCATTCAAGGCCATAACCTAACAGACATTTCAGCCCCTACCTTCTGTTGCAATAAATTTAACGGGGTCACCTTGGTCTGTCTGCCAGTGTCTAGAGAGATTGCCAAAAGCAACCAGGTACCTAGCGTAGGATTCAACCCATCTAACTTCATCTCATCCATCCACTTCACCCATCTGTCTCCAATGCAAGTGTCAATAGCTGAACTGGGCATACAGATGCTGATTACAGTAAATGGATAAAAATAATCAACAAACTCAGTGAAGATTACAGTGCAATTCCTATATTGGATGCAGAAGCTTGCTCTAGAGTGAGGTGCAGTCACCTACCCCAGTGACATTGTAAGTCAGCAGAGCTGAACCCATAGCCTTAATGTGAATCAAAGTTCACACAGTACTTACCTTCCACTTAGCCAATACTCTTCTAGGCATCTCAATGCCATCAAGGAATTGGTCCTCACAATCCAGTTATATTCCCAGTGGAAAACCTCGTAAGTTTCAAAGGAAGTTGGGTCAGACTCTGACAGGAGTTCACACTTAATAGTCATAAGTATCAATTACTCTGTATGGTAATGTCCAAAGTAAGACCAGTAATACAAGCATGCAGAGAGGCAATGTCTGAGGCAAAATTAAACTGCATTTGCTTCTCAACCAAATGTGAGACTTAAATCTGATTTGTTCTTACTCCTGCTTCTAGACAAGAGTGACTTTATGGCCACCTAGCAGCATTCTCATTAATGCAGGGCAGAGTTTCCATGCATTACTTGTCTTCTGCATCAATTTTTCATTTGCAGTTTATTCACAGAACTCTTTACCTGTGCCCTTGAAGAGTCATCTTCCTGAAACGACTGGACTGATTGCATTACACACAATACACCAGTAAAATATTTTTGGGAAGTAAAACAACATTTTACTCTTTTCAGACTATTCCTGATATTCATTCTCCCAGATCCATCACTGGGTAGGAATGCAGTATGCTAGCATCATGCTTATGGCAGTGGTTATTCCTTTGAAAAATTATACACTATGAGACATGAAGAGATTGGATCATAGTGGATAAAATCAAGCTAGAAATAAAATGCCCAATTTTTACCAAGTGTTAATTAACTAATGCCAGTATTGGATATATTATATGTTCTCTATCATTCAAATTCTTTACACTAAAATTGTATTTCTCAAAGAAATATCTCGATCAGTGTCTTTATCAGAAGTTGTAGTCCTGATGAATCTCTTATTCAGTGGAATTTTGTGTTGCAGTACAAGAAGTCAGAATGTGTGACCATTATGGTCCTTTCTGCCCTTAACATCTGAAACTTTTTCTCATTTTGACCTTGAACCAAAGCCCAATGAATTTAGTGGGAACCTTTCCTTTGGTTTCAAATGACACCTCTCTGCAAATGGACTATCACATGTAAACATAGTTTTCAGGACTCCCGATGGCTGGGACAGAAAAATACAGTTCTTTTTACCCTTGGAAATGGGATTTACTTAGTGAAACAGAAGCCTTCCATCTGCATAGGCATGAATTCTATACAGACAGCTTTTGGGATTGCTGCCTGTTACCCTGAGCAGCACAGTACTATGTAGGTTGTTCAGTAGAAAATGTGCAAAAAGTTAAAATTGACATCACAGAAGCAAAATTAATTTCTGGATATTATTTTAGTGTTTCACTTTTAAAGTTAAATGAGTAGGGGTGTATGAGGAAAAATTTTCTGCCATCTTGAGTCCAGAAGTCATCCTTCTGAAGATATGAAACTGGCTTAAAAAGCACAGAGATTTTGGCCTTTAAATTACTTTGAACTTAATATCTTGGGAAGCAAACATGGAATGCAGTTGATTATGATTGGTTTACATTATATTACTCACTAATAAATAATTCTCCCATGCTTAGATGCCCACCTTGCTGAGAAAGATATGTACATTATTTACATTTAAATTATAGTGTTGAATCATTTCAGTGGCTTGTATATGACATTCCTCAAATTTTCATTACCCTGTGATATCCCTGGAGTTCTCAGGTTAGTACATTCAAGATTAATGAGACACTGGCTCTCTATTAGGAAACTATTTAATAATATGCATTTAATTGCTACAGGAATTATTACAGGAATATAATCAGACCTTCTTATTGATACAAGTTAACTAAATGATATCTGTTATAGCCCAGTGTAAGGTCCCAAAACAGGGTGTTTTTTATGGACCTTGTTCTGCTAATGACAGCAAGCCAGATCACACACAGCAAGGGCCAAACCATCAAACAACAGTCCTCTGTTTTGGGCGGCACCATCTTCACAGACATTTGTGCATTTGGACCTGAGTTAAGAGTAGTGGACAACAGACACAAGTGCACAGGTTTATGCTGTTCATTCACTTTGTAGGCACAGCAGTTGCCCAAGTAAATGGGCATGTTCAAATTTAGCCTTGTAAGTGCTGAGAAAACACATGGTTACACTAGTTATTCTTCTGAGTCCCCATAGGAAGCTCTCCGTTTTCTCTGGATATAATGGCCAGTTTCAGCTTGCAGACCATCAGGTAGAGTGATACCGTGAGGCCACTCTCATAAATTTTAATGAGATTACTTTCTGAGTGAGGTGCTGTTCCATGAGTGTAAAGGTGATCATACCTGGTGCAAAGACATTGCCATGGGCTGCTCCACTGTATATCTCCATCTTAGATTTTCTAGTCTGTATGACCTGGATTTGGGATTTTAATTTTTCTTTTATTTTAGAATGTTTTCACATGCAGAAGAATCAGAAGGAATAATTTTACTTTCTCTGGAGATTCAAAGGAATTGGATTTCTAGTTCTTCCATCAGTTCTTAACAAAACAGAGATAATGTTTGCATTTTACTGACAGCCCTAGGATAGACAATATTTGATGCAACCTTTTAATTTCATCTCTTTTGGATTGCTCTTGCTACAACTGCCATTCATGACAATATCACGCTGTCTCTCAGAGAAAACCAGATTTGGCCTCATCTCTGAAAAGATTCCAAAGTACATATAGAATACAAGGATATGTTCATAAAAACAAATCACTAATTTGTTGCAAGTTTTGGGGTTTTTTATATAACAACTGATAAGGTTTCTTTTCCAAAAATTAAACAGCTTCGTTGTTGTCCAGGGGGAAAGCCTCGAAACTACACATCAAGGCTAATGTAATTTCCCTATTCTACTAACATTGTTCTTTAACTGCTAAGAGCTAAAGCACAGGTACCTGATTACAAGGGGGTGAACCCATAAAGTGCTCTGTGACCTCACACTTTCTTTCACAAGCAATGCCTATTTAACCACACTCACTGCCAGAAAAATTCTAGTAATCGACCGATATTTGATTCCCAGTCATAAAAACCCACCAACAGATAAATCTTACATGTGGTTTTTGGAGGTCAAACCATCTTTCATCCTGAGGAGTTCTGCCAAATCTGTGCCCCTAAATACAGGGATACAATAGTGCTGTAATCAAGAAACTTGATGGGATACAGAAATTTAAATAAAACCACTTTAGATGACGGCTAAGAAGCTACATTTCACTCACTTATATATCATCTAATATTCTGCTAGTCCTGTATCTATTGCCTAATTGTCATATGGTTTTGCTTCTTGAGCATTCTTTCCTTAATGTTTGCATGGAACATTCCCACTTTCCATACATTAACCCCCCAATTTACTTCTTCTATTATTAAATTCAAATCATCTCTAGTTCTGCTCTCCAAGTAAAAGGGTCATAGGACAGGCAAAATGGATGCAGGCAATATGCAAGCATGCCTCTTATATCCTCCATGAGCATGTTTGGAATGTGACTGTACAAATCAGATCCGTCACTCCAAGCCACTCCTCTCTGAACACAACGGTAACACTGGTTAACCAACAGCTCCAGAAGTGACAACAGCCTGGAAGCATAATAGCCCCTATTCACAAAACACCAAGGAATCATGGCAATATTCTCATGAACAGATAATAGTGAACTCATTTGCAGTGAGTTATAAAGCGCCTAAATAATTTGGGGTTTAATGATCCTTTTTCCTCTGCCTTTTTGACTGCATTCAAGGCTGAAAATGTGCTGCCCTGGCAGACAGACATACCAAGAATTACAATAATCCAAACTGAGGAGGTCATGAGAAAATGAATCTAATGAATCTAGGCTAATAATTACAGCTCATTTAATTACCTCTGAGATAAAACAGGAGCTGTAATTTTTTTTTTATAATTGATGTTCCTGACATCTTTGTACCTTTTAAGTGTGTTAGTTGTAAAATCTGCCATGTTAATGTTGAAGTTGATAAAAATGTCATGAAGTAAAGCAAAGATAATGGAACATGAGAGTCTTTAAATGTCAAATAAGTAGAAAGGTATTGACAGAGAGATATTTTACTGCCTTTATTCTGCACATGAGCTCTTCAATAAATGTATAACATATGTGAGGAACTGAATCAGGAGCTCCTGGCTGAAATATTGTCAAGGCTTTGTTTGGTCAGATTTTCCTAATGTAATTCTAATTTTTCATACTTGCCTTAGGCCATTATCATGAAAGAAGATGCATTAGACTAGACACTGGATGGGAGACTCCATGCTGTTTTACAGACATCCACAAAATATCGATATATTCAGGCCCCAAACCTGGTAAACTTGTATTGACATGGCAACTATATTCAGGTAAATTTCCTATTGAAGTGTATCTGCCACACTAAGAATTTGGAGAATAGTCCCTATAACAATTGGGAAAAAAAAAAAAACCACCTGGCGCAATAATGCTCTTTTTCATACAGAACACTGGTTATTTTTTCTCCATTGACTGATCCTGCATCTCTGCAATCAATGAGAATTTTGTAATCAATGAAAGTTAAACTTCACTGGGAACACGAGTATGTCCTCTGTGCCTAATGGATCTTGAAATTAACACAACTTCTTTATACTTCTGCTTTTACTCCAGCACTCTTAGTGCCAGCACAGATTTCCAAGAGGTGTTTCCAGCCAACTCATTCTACCTCTGCTGGATCTTGGACAGCAGAGGACAAACGGAGATGAAGGTGAGTCTCACTTGGACAGGAGAGTTTCTTCATAGCCTTGTCTGGTTGTTTTTTGAGTCATGTCTGCCTCTGTCAGTAATTCAGAATCCCTTCTATCATCACCTCTTAGGATCCCTTGGTGGTCAGGAGTATGGCCCACGTGTGCCAAGAGCACAATGGGATGGTCTTGCAGAGTTCAGCTCTCATTGCAGTGGGCTGAGCACACAGGTGGTTTTTCTCCCAGTGCATGGCATTGAGATTACCAAGACACAGCAGCTCAGAGAGCACCAGCCCTCTTCCTACACCACAGCCTAGGTCCTCTCCCCATAAGAGGGCTGTCCAGACACCAGACACCTTGAAATATATATAAAAGTATACACACACGCACACACACACATATTATCCCATGTAAATATACCTAGGAAGATCAGACCTGACCATGTTTTTCATTACTAGAGCACAAAAAATAGCCTCATTCTTTCAGAAACCATTTTAAAACCATAGCAACAGCTTACAATTTTGACTAAACATACTAGTTTATTGTTTTCATGGATTTCTTTTCAATTATATTTGTTATACAAATTTAATTCATTTGTGCATACATAAGAGAAAAGGCAAAGTTTCTCTCCATGTCCCAATTAGCTCCTATTAGTCATTTAGACTTTTGTTATTTTAAACAAGGTTTAGCTGCAAAAGTCTGTTTATTTCAACAAGAGAAGCAGGACATTTATTCAGAAATGCAATGTGGACACGTAAAAGGGAAAACTGGGCAAACAGAGATCAGGTGTCACCTACAAAAATAACCCTTTTGGAAACCACAGCAGTTCAAGAAGGAAAAAGTAAAAAACTGTTTTCCTTCTGTTTCTTTGATCTTGGATTATACCAATGACAACAATCAGTTGTAGGAAAAGGAAAACAAGGTCATCCCTCAGCATGAAAAGTGGGAGGATAATGCACTTTCACCCCTCTTAGCAGACTCGTAACACAGCAGTTTTAAAATATGTGAAAATAGTAATAAAAATAAACCATTCTGACTCCTCACTTAGTTTTTTAATATCAAATAATTTATGTCAGAAGTCACATTTAAATAGTTTTTTTAATACTGCCAGACATCTGGTTACAAACTTAAAAATACTATTTTTTATCTTAGTGTAATGAACAAAGATTGCTGCAAGTTCAGTTAATGGTGGCATGATTTTGAAAAAGCAGAGGACTCATAGGGACCATAAGACCTTGCACCAAAGCAGCAATGAAGTTTGTAGCTCCTACATGACATCATGATTAGAGTTTTAAACTCTTTGGGAAAAATCTTCTATTTCCTACTAACTTAAGACCTTCTTAAGCAGAAGAATGAGGCCTACGAAAAAACCCACTGAAGCAAGCCTCCTCCATGTGAACGGTCTCATCCCAAATGATTGAACACTCCAGCCTGTTCAAATCTCTCAGCCACTTCAAAGTGCAGTGATAGTTAGACAGGGGAACTTTTCTTCCTCTGAAATTTAGGAGCATCTTCATGACATTACTTAGAAGAGAAAGAAAGTGAAACAAGTCAAGAAATGGCATGACTAAGAAGAGGAGAGGAAATAATGCAGAGACAGAAGGTATTAGCAACAAAATCAAGATGGACTTACGTATACTGCTGGTCTCTCAAGCCCAGTCCCCCCAAACATCTATACTGTTCACCTGCAGGCACAGATTTATGTCATTCTCCACAGCACAGTTAAGAGGGAAAGTTAGAAGAGCTCATGTAACTGCTAACCCAGCTCCTCCAGACAGAACAGCAGGAGCTAAGCGCCTTCCAGGCCTCCACCAGCAGAGAGGTCCGATACAATTCTTGCTGATTCTTCAAGAGACTTTTAACTCACCTAGTTGTGAGTTAATCTCCCTAGTTCATGGGAAAAAACAGATACTTTAAAGACAGGAGTTATGTGACCTAGTTTACACGACTAATTTAAGACCAAATTAATTTTATGCTGGTAGCATGCTGTCCTGTATGTTTGCTTTAGAGGGAAACCCTTGGAAGAGCTCCTAGCTTTGGTGTTGCCCTCTGCCCTGCGGATGTCTACATTTGGTCAAATGAATCCATGAAGGGTATATGTCAGAATCCAAAGCACAACTTGGCTTCTGAACACCTATGCAGACAGATAATTCATGCTTCAGTATGTTTAGCATGTTCTCATGTTATGATTATGTCCCATGAAACTGCCAAGGAGCAGCTCTTGACCATGGCTGTAGTTAATTGTCTAAATATCTAGCTAAGAGATATTTAAGCTTATAGTTAATAGGAGTATAAAACTTATGTGCAAAATGCCATGCTGATTATTTCTCCTGCAAGTATTATGAGAATTTTTGCATCATTCCTTGCAATTGAGTTATTGAGGTGGGTAGAGGACAGAAGCAAGGAGGTTAGGAAAAGACAAAGATTTGAAGACAGATGCCAGGTGGGGAGAAATGAACCCAAATCTTACCAGCTGTACCAATTCAAAAGGAGCAGGCACAAGACAGTTGGTCTGTAATACAAGCAATTTAGCCCCTGCTTTGTACTTCAACGGAATTGTGAAGTGTTAAGGAGGTTCATTACATATTTGTCATAAAGTTTTTCTATTTGTAATTTCCACAGTTGTTATCTTGATTTTATATGCCAAGATGTGCGTTGTCATCTTTACCTCATTCATAATTTTGGACATATATCACACCTGCTCTTTGCTTTTAGCCTAGCAAGGCTCATCTAATCCTAAGGTGGATATCTAAATCAGAAAGATCACCTCAGGTCATTTTACTTCAGTTATTATAAGGAGAGACAAGAATTGTAGCTCAGAATTTAGGGTCTGCTTTGTAGATATATTAAGAGGAGTGAGATGAAGACAAATTAATTTGAATCCTGATTTTTTTAATACCAAAGAAAAACCTTTCATATCTTAGCTTCAATTTTAAGTGGCTAATTATGTTCAAAGGGAAAATTTTTGCAAGTGGTATGTAACTACTCCATCATTACTCCTGTATCTTGCCATCTACAAATGTTTGGCAATTAGTATGTGCAGGTTTTCCTGGAGGGGGATGTTTTCCTGAATTCTGGCCTTAACTGTTACTCAGTAAAAAGTCCTGACCATGATGAGATTTTACATTTCATTGAAAATAAGCCACGTCTGGAATGGACAAGACAGTTATCCAGCCATATACAGCACCATTATCTGACACTTCATGGTTGAAGGTGCGTAACTTCATACTTGGATGAAATTCTCAGAGGCAATTTGAGGTAAATAAAGTATAGTTTTCTGATACAGAATTTAACATCTGTCTTTGCTTAGCATTTTGATTTGCTTTTCTTTCTCTTCTAAAGTGAACAAAATGTGTTGAAAATCTACATATTAGTGCCACAGAAATGTATTTTTTTTTGGCATCCCATATCCTGTTTCCTTCTTTCCCAAGTTTGCTGGTCTCAGCTTCCCAAGCACAGCAATCCTCCAGCTGCATCTGATAATTCGCATCTCAACAACAACAAAAGAGAAAAAAGAAAACCCTCTGCAAAAATAATATGCTCATTTTCATGCCATATTTAAAAGAAAAATAAGGAAATGAACAGCTGGACTACAGTAAATGATTTTTTACTAGTTTAAGGGAATTTTATATACAATCTTCTCTAAGTATTTCCTCCCCATCTGCAGCAACCCCTTTTTCCTCCATCTTCTATTCCGTTCTGATTTTGAATTTGAGAATTATGATAACATGGGATCCTGAATCATCAGTTAATTTGGAAAAAAAATCCTGTAAGAAGCACAGTTAATTTTACTTTTTGATTTGGTGCTGTCTTCTTTCTTTTTCTATGAGAAAAAAGCAAGGCTGTAATGAATCTTTATACCAGAATAATAAGGAATTTTTCTTTGGGGAAACGGTTTATTTTTCAAGAGTACCACAAAACAAACCTTTAGTGTAAATTGAGTTGTTTTCTTGGTTTTTGGGTTTTTTTTTAACTCTAGAAGCTCTTTCCCATGAAGAGCTGAAAGCATGCAGAGGATATGCCTGATTAGTGAAAGCATATCCAGAAAGAAGCATTTCTCAAATGTTTCTCCTCCCAGTAAACCTTGAAATAAATGTTGAGATTGTTTAGGCTCCACTCATTTAAATACTTTAAAAAATAAAGATGGGATTTAAGTGCATTTTGGAAATATGCAGAATTATACTAGAAAAGTTTCTCTAAATTCTTATTCTAAGACAGCTATGTATATGAGAAAGAGATTGTTAGATTATTTTTAAAAATGAAAACACTGTATTCACCTAAAAGACTTGACAGAATAAATTACCTCAAACCATGGGTGCTAGATACTTCAGGAGATTATATATTCTGGTATTCACTGAAAAGCTGATGCAACCTATACTTTTTTTCTTCTACACACTCTGTCACAATATTACTTGATGAGTATTGTTACTTTTGTTGATTGTTAAATTTCTCAGACGAAGAGACTGGCATATCAGCTCCCCTAATTGAACAATTTATCAAGAGTGGTTGCCTTTTAGGATGAATATTTTAAAGGACAGACAAAAAACAGTAAGTTAAAACTGCTTACCTTGTAGGATACAAATAATACTAGTTTTCAACCAAAAAAAAGGAACCAGCAGAGGTGTACTTATCTTCAAATGCCATTTCAGTGACTGACATTTCTTCAGGCTTCATTATTCACGTGTCAAGAAGTAAATAAGTGAGTTTTATAGACTTTATCTTAATATGCACTGCAGTTAATTTACTCTGGCAGCATTGCCTTCTGGAGTATTGCAGCAAAATTTGTACAAGGATGATGATAGCAACCTCCTCACCCTCATTCAATCTCTAACACTCAAACACTTTGGTTTCTTCAATACTTTTCCTGTGATCTCATAGGATGGAATTTTTTGGGAGTACAGTAGATGTGACAGTGCATGTACGTGTCTATATACAATTTTTGCCACATTTACAAGCCTGAAAATGTTGACAGAAATTCACCAATGGTATCAAGTGAGCTTATTTTATGAGGATGCTGCATGAGCAAAAGAATACTGGGCTACAAAATTCTGAAAGCAGAAAACAAAGCTTAACCTGCTTACCCACAGTATGAGAGACATGCAGACATCAGAAGTCTCCTGCCAAAAGTGCAAGCCTTGGCAGTTATATCTAGCATACCAGGTATCCTTTGATTATTGTTTAGTTCTTAGTAGTTATTCTTTCCTGTTGTTTGCAGCTCTCTTTGTTCTGAACAGAAAGAAAGAGGCTTGGCTGTTTGTGTATAGAAGAGATTGGAGGTGGGGAAAACCATAAAAACTGTGTCCTCTCCAGTCCCAGGGCAGAGGGAAGCGGTTGGCAGGAGTCCCACTGGAGAGCAGCCGACCCCAGAAGAGCTCGCACTGCTCCAGCTCACCAGCAAGATCTGCCTAAACATGGCTTGGATGCTGCTGAAAACCTGGAGGGTCCTGAAAGGGCCTCCCAGCTCAGGAACACCATTTGGTTCTGTTTAATTCTTTGTTTCATTGGGGTGTTTTTGAGGACAGGTTTGGTTGATTCATTTATTTAACTATTGTTTTTGTTTGCTTGTTCACCATTTTTATTTTAAGCCTGCCCTTGGAAAAAAAGAAATTGATTTTTGAAAATGCATAGATTAGTAGACATGAAAAGAATAATTGGGAGGTGAGAAATCACCTTTTTGTGAGGATCCTTTTCTTTTCAACATTGAAGCTTTGCCCCATCCTTTGACATCCACAGGGCAGTCTGCAGCAGTTTCCTCCCACCATTTGCTGTTAATTGTCTTAGTCATGAGTGATTTCACAGGAAGAGTATTGGTTTAGAAAACACTTGAATTTTTTCAGTTTGAAAAGACACCAGATTTGATAAAATATATGAAAATGTCACTAACATTGCCATCAGGATGAAAGCAAGGCACAGTTGTTTTACAGAACATCAGAAATCTTAAAGTCAATCTTACCTTGCCTTCCGTATTATATTTGAATTGTAGTACCATCAGGTTCCTGCCGTATTCACTACCAGCTGAGTCAATTACCTTTCTTGCTAAAACAATTTTCCAATGTTTCAGGTTTTAAAATACGTGATTTCACCAAGGCAACAGACCCTGACTTCATAGCAAGAACCTTTTTTAAATTACTGCACACTCCATTCACCTCCCCTATAAAGAAATGCAATTTAGTGAGGGTAAGTTTGTTAAATTAGAGCAGTAGGTGCATCAGACATTGGTAGGATTCTTTAAATGCTGTGTTATGAATCAGTGCAAATGTATGTATACTGGAAAATTGTCTTTAAATCAGAGATAATACAAACACGGAACACAGTGTTGTTTACTCTGCAAGGAAAAATATAAACTGTTTATTCTAAAGTTCCTCATCCAATGGGGAAAAAAGTTTATCTTTAAAGTATTGTAAGCAGAATAGGCAAATCTTTGTTGTACTTTAAAAGATTTTTCGCAACTGTCATCTCAGCCTCCTCTGAATTGGAGACTGAAGATGCTTGCATCTCTGATCCCCCGTCCCTTGCTGATCAGGTCTTTTGAGCAAGCGGAGTTTGCTCTTCTTTGCTACATGTCCAGTGAGTCCCCTTTTATGTCTTACTGGCCATGATTGCCCTGGAAAGATGAATCAAAGTGACACCACTTACAGCTGATAGAAAAATCATGCCATGTCATTTTTCAGTCCTGGCTACTTTCTCAGGGTTTATACAGGCAGCCAAAGATTACTCAAATAACTGTTCAGAACAGTCTCCAACATGGGCACTGGAAGCCATTAAACCAGGGAAAGTCTTTGATTTTGTTTGCAAATTGAAAAATATTCTCTGCATTTGTCTGAGGTAGCACCTCTGCAGCTGGCAATGAAATGATGCCAGTTCACACCATCTGAAGTTCTGGCTTTGACAGTGCTTTGTCAACCACTTCATCTCTCGATGTCAAACCTTAAATCAGAAACAGCAGCACTCAGAAAACAGCTATGTCTCTATTTTTTTGACAACCAGACCATGCAGTGTCAGACACAACACCTGTTTGATCTCAGTTCTGGAAAGATTTTTGCTTTTTGTCTTTTTGAAATGCTAGGTTTTACCATTATTTACTATTTTCTCTATGTGCCAGAGTCCAGATTGTGACTTTAACTAAAATTTTATGGAAGAAACAAAGACATGGCTCGAGTCCAGGTAATGACTTATATTTTTTGAATCTTTCAGTATCTGGATGTGAGATTTGTGTTCACAAATATCAGGAATCATTTCTTCATTAAAAATACAGTACTGTTACGCTGGTTTTTCTTCACCAAGAGACAGGTGTTACTGAGGTGTCTATTTGATTTGAGCACCTACTGTCAAAATTTTAATCTGAAAACCTGCGTGTTGCTGTTGCCTAGATGTCCCTAAAGGTCTGCAGGAGCTCATATTTCTGACAGAAATCTCCCCCAAGGACCTAATTTCTGCTTCAGGAGGATTGACTATGGAGAGAAGATGGCTATTAGTAGTCTCCAGTTTGACAAGGATCAATTTCACTGGACAGCTTCAGGTTCTGGGGAGCAATTTAATGCCAGAAACACTTGTTTAAGTGTTTCCAAAAAATAATTTTCTCAGAACTTCCAGTCGTGAGACTTACCAAATGTCTGACCAGCCAGGCCAGTCATCTGTCTGACAGCTCATCTTTCAACACATGGATGAATGGAGTTACATCCAGCTGGTGGTCAGTCACAAGTGATATTCTCCAGGGCTCAGTATTGAGGCCAGTCCTGTTTAATATCTTTATCAACAATCTGGATGATGTGATCAAGTGCACCTTCAGTCATTTCGAGATGACACCAAGTTGTGTGGGAGTGTTGATCCATCTGAGGGTGGGAAGGATCGGCAGAGGGGTCTGGGCAGGCTGGAGTGAGCCAGCCAGGGAAGGCTTGGGCTTCTTTCCTGATGGACCTGCTGTTTGCAAGCAGAGGAGCGCTGGTGGGTGATGAGGTGGTTGGAGTTAATCAGGCAGTAGAGTTTTTGAGTCTTGGAGAAGCAAGGAGGAGGATCAGCAGGATCAATGGGCTGAGATCAATTGCATGGGGTTCAACAAGGCAAAGTGCCAGGTTCTGCACTTGGGTCATGACAGCCCCATGAAACTCTACAAATTTGGGGTAGAATAACTAGAAAGCCTAGGGGTGTTAGTCAATGGCTGGACTCAAAGATCTTAGACATCTTTTCCAACTTTAATGATTCTTTGATTCTATGAGGGTTAAAAAAACTTAAATGGAAGAAGTAATTTTTGGGGTGTTGATTTGGGTTTTTTTTTCCTCTCGACAACTTATTCTTTTTTCTCTGTTTCAGTAGTACTGATTTGCCAGCAACACAGCAGGCAATGGTATCACTGAGCTTACAGCTGCGACACCTGTGAAGCCCACAGTCTACCAATCTACGTGAAGGAAAGGTCAGCCTGTGGGCAGATTTACTAACACTAGGACAAAATCCCAGCTTAAACAAACTGTTTGTAACTCCAAGTTGTTTTTTTCATCACACCAGCTGACCTGATCCAATAAGCCATCTGGGCACTCTGTTTACTGCTGTGCACATCTCCAGCCAGCACCCAGTCTCTAATTGTACATAATGATCTGTCCACTGAAAAGGGACCTGTGCTCTTGACTTATGGAGATTCACTCTCTTTTGGATAGCAAATAATGATAATGTGGTACATTCTCAAGGTCACCTCTCCACTAGAAGTACAGATCAGCTTAGCAGATTTGCACAAAAATACTCTGCCTCTGTTTTTTGCTAGTCCTCAGCTGTTAGCAAGTTAAAATTGTAATATTAGCACTCAGTTCACTACCAAGAGAGTCATTCAACTTAGACTTTTCCAAATTCATTACTAATAAGGTCATTTGATTTGCTTTATTTTTATTTTGTGTACATCCAGCAGTCACAAGTAGCTTGGAATGCAACAGTGATATAAGAAAGTATGAATGGAATTTGCACCCAGACTGTTTTCTTAAATTTTTTATCTACATAATAAGATGTAGCATTTGGGAAGTGCTCATTCTGTATTAATCTCACAGCAACAAGATAACAGGGTGCATTTGCCTTAGTACTTTAGTGCAGAACAGGGAGAGACTTGTACAGAAAAATTCCTATCTCCCCTCTCTCTGTCAAGTTCACATGGCTGAACAGTCTCAGAGCATTCAGCCTGGCTGCTGCAGAACTGGAAGACACACTCCAGGAGGCTCTTGACAGCTAATGTCCTTTACTTCATGGGACCAGACTGCAGTTAGTCCCAAGTGTTACCCCACTCCTTTCTTCCTGCTTCTTCAAAACCTGCATAATATCGGTGTCATGCCCTCAGCATCAAACTGCTTTGCTGTAAAGATCCAGTCTGTAGGCTTCTATTACTTACTAATAGAGAGAGATACAGCTTTCGGCCAATTTCCCTTTAGCATCTGGCAAATGGGAAGATGAGCAAACAAAATAGCAACTAACTCACCAATATGCTGTAAAATAGATTGAAAAAGAGGAAATGTCATCTCCAAAGTACCATTTACTATGAGACAGGGTTTTTTTCCCTCTGCGCCAGCAGTAGTTTTGCAATTAAGGCATATGCCTTTCTCAGACAGTTATTTGGGATAATATAAAAGCATTATTATTGTTGTTAATAATAATTGTTGTTTGGGTTGTGTTAAACTCTTTGAACTGACTGCCAAGTTTACCTATTGTAGGGAGTAGGGACGGGGAAATAAAAGCATTCTGAAGGTGCAGTTCCTTTGAACTGATCTCTGGAGCTTTGATTTGGTGGCAGACATATCCCACCATCTGAATTTACTTAAAAAAGGAGCCCTCATTCTATGCAAAGCATGCTCTTAATGCATGAAGATACTTACTTTACTGTATTACTGATCCAGAACAACAGAGGACAAAGAAATTTGATGGTCTCATCATGTTTAATAGCACTAAGTTTTACTGGACATGAAAGCTTAAGCCTCTGTGGGACTGTGAAATTTTATGGCATTTTTATTAGATGTTGAAAAAAATGCATACTATTTATGCCTTAATATTGCCTGAAGTTTGTGACACATATGCACAACATGTTGGTGTCAGGCTTTTCTGAAATGGCAACCATTGGGAAATGGGGCTATAGATTTTCACCAGTAAATAAAATTTTCCCTGCCTTTGAGGTCAGCCTACATTGAATAGGCTGTGTCTGCATCTGCAGGTTTTCTTAGATTTAGATCAAAGTGGCAATGTGCAACAGTCACACAATCAGAAATGGCTCCAGGAACTCTCAGGAAATCTCTGGGAATTAGCCAACATGATCCAAAACCAGACTGGGAACAGAGAATACATAGTCATAGTGCAATTTGTGGGAGCCACCCCAAACATTGTTTAGTCCACTAGTAGATTCATAGCTTAAGAGGCTGGCTGCCTCTTTGATAATGTGAAATAATATCTGTCATCTTCCACATTGTACTGTACATAAAACCCCAATGAAAATATGTGCAAAGGCATAAACAGATATAAAGCTGCCACAGAATGTAATGAAGTGCTCAAATAACATACTCAAAAGATGCTTTCTTAGCCCCACAGAGGTAATTGCAAACCTAATTTAAGCCTGGGAGGAACCAGAGGTCTAAATAACTTGTAGTTCTAGACCTTATCTCCTGAGCCAGTCATCAACATACTTTTGAAAATTCTTCCTGGAGCATCTAGTTAATAGGGTAGGAAATGATAGGCACTACATATGCCTGTGTTTAGGTCCCAATACACATTTAGGAACTTGACCCTAAATGACAAATATACCCAAGAGCCTAATGACACAGCTTTGTAAGGGGGCTGGTGACACTAATCCCTGAAACGTACTTCATTCCACAGCCAGAAAACATTATGATTTCTGAAATGTCTGCTGCATTCCCAGCAGGAGGAGCTGGGTGAGTTTTGATGAGAAAGCAAATTTCTAGGCAATGAACAACGTCGCAATTTCCCTACTTGCAGATGGTCTCACAGGTTATACCAAAAATGTGATCTGGAGTAAAGGGTGTTGATGGAGAGTTTGTCCTCTAGATTCTCCACTTTCTAGAGTTTCCTGGCTTTTTGAGCTTGTAGGCAAGGCTGTAGGACACATCCAGCCCAAATGATAGCATGATGCTGAATGGGGCGCACTGTGGCATCCGCAGGATGACTGCGCATGAACCCGTGTTGACGTAGCCAGCTGACTGAGCCAGAGCAGCTGCCCTAAGGCTCACTGCCACAAGGCCAGTCATCGCTGACCAGCCAGCTGGAATCTCCACAGCACACCCTTCATTCCATGGTGAACCTTTCCCTGCACACGTGCAAGTGAGAGATGAAAAAGCAGGGCTGAAGCTCTGCTCTAAATTACATCTAAAGTCTACAGGGTCCAGAACCAGGCCACTATAATTCATGAAGATACCCTAAATGATTAACAACCTGAGGGATTAACTGGAAAAGGATGTGATCTTGTTCCTGAGAAAATGTAACTACTGGACCCTCGGAGAAGGAACAGTAAGACTGAAATGAAACCACCTCCCCACAAATTTGGAGCAATTATGAAATATGTGGGAAATTGAGTCCTTCAAGTCAAAAACGTAGCCCAGATCTTGCTTTGATTTTCATTTCAATGGTGCAATGCTGATTCATAGTAATTTACTTCTGACTTTAGAAATGTTATACTTTCAAAATTGGCTGCAAGGTCATTAGTGACATGGTTTAGTTTTGGACTTGACAGTGTAAGGTTTATGGTTGAATTTGATAATCTGAGAGGTCTTTTCCAATCCAAATGATTCTATTATTCTACAATTTTTCACAAAACTGATAGTTGCATGAGAAATAAGCCAAGTCATGTGCATGTCAGTCAAGCAAACCAAATCTAGCATACATATAGGGAATTTAACAGAGGGCTTCACTCAACAGATCTGATTTGAGGTTGGGAGCTGCCCTAAATAATTTTGGAAGAAACAATATCTGAAACTGTGTCAGCTTCCACATATTAATAAAAAGAAAAAATACCTCAGAAAAAAAGGTGCTGCAGCACTTGATCAACTTGCTCTTCAGCCATTGACAGAGACAAAAAGTGTCAGGGAGGGAAGATGCTTTTTAGCCTTAGCTCATGCAGTCTCTTCCAAAAAGCTACTGCTGAGGCTGTTCCAGATACCTGGTTTGTGGCTCTGGTAACAGTGAAGGTGACTGAGGAGGGGCTAAAAATAAGAATGCCCAGGGGAACATTCTAAGCACTTGCTCTGCTTGTCACTCCAGGGGAGCTAACATCAGTACTAATTGATCCAAACGCTCACACTGGAAGTGAATGAGATTGAGAGCTGCGCAGGGTGATATCCAGTCAGAGTCTGCCAAAAACCAGTTCAACCTTTGTTTTGGGTGTAAAGCATGTATTTGCTTCAGGGGCCAGGATTATGACAGAAGTGAAAATATGGGTTAAGGAAAGAGAGAGAAAAGGTGGAGGCACAGCTGTGGACATCTTTCCTCACCAGCTAAGGCACAGAAAACATACTGCAGGAACAGAGACTTGCAAGCCAGAATGTATATGCAGGGGAGATCCATTTCTTAGGAAGATGGAATTTCACTTTCTTAGGGCAGAAGGAAAAGGCACACTGTTCCCCTGGGGTTTCTTCACGGATGGAAGTATCCACACAGGCAGACAGTATGGAATAGAACCAAATCTGAAGAGGCGTTTGCAGATGAGAGATACTAGACTTTAGCTGCCTTATCAAGGAACCACTACAATACACTGATTTATTGTTCATTTGCCCTCCTGCTCTACAGAAAACAAGTTAGGGGCTTCTTTCCCAAGACAGGTTCAATTTCCAACAGGTATTTAAGTCCTTTGTTAAAAATTCCATAGATGGAGATTTTATTTAACCGCACATTTCGACATTCCACTACTCTTGGAGCAGGCCAGACCATTACTAATATCTAATCTGAACATCCTAGCTACAGTTTAGGGCCAGTATTTTTCATTCAGCTACTCATGAACAGGACATTGTTTTGAACAGTTTTAAATTAAATGGATTCTTTTGCTCTTCTTTGGAGGAGTCCTTTTCATGTTTGGAATAAGCTTCCCTTCTGACATGATTTGACAGGCTAGTGACATTAAAAGTCCAGGCAGAATAGCTCTCATGTAGCTATTCTTGAGAAAAACAGAAAGAAAGCACAAGGAATATGTAACCAGGTAGAATGTGTATGGTAGCTAAGCAGACAATCATCTTGTGCTCTTTCTGCCTGGGCTTGTTGAAGGTTCATCCTCCAGATATTATAAGAACAGGGCCGTTTTAATACATCCAACAGGATGTTGCTGTGTAGAGAACTGCAAAGACTTGTTTCGTTAAGGCAAAGATACTGTAGGCATGTTGTTTACCACAAGTCAATCAGCAGTGACACAGAACCATAGCTTCACTGAGCAATTGGTGCTCAGACTGCTGAAGGTACAGGGGTGGTAGAACTGCAGCCGCTAAAACAGCCCCAGTGGAGGCAGAGACACTTAGGAATCAAAAGTGCCCAAGTTCGCTTGTAGCACTATGTGCTGCCTCAGTGCAGACTCAGCACTTGTTCAGGCCAACCTCGTTCAATGTAAGCTTTCACTTTGCGGCAGTGAAGGTGGAAGAAGCTGGTTTGCTTATGGAACAGTGAATAAACAAATTCAATCAAAAATTCTGTTTGAGTAAAAATTCGAGCTGGCTGTCCCACGTGTTTGGGAAATTCGTCACAATCAGCCAATATTTCCCAGGAGCTTTCAAGACAACGAATGTGTTTTTATGAGTCAATGAACTCAAACCTGTTTTAGAAATAGGTTATATTTCCATCATTTTTGGGAAGGGCAAAGGAAAAAAATAACAGTGGAATGATATTCCAAAAAGTGATAGAGAAGTGAGATGCAGCTGCCTAAGTAATTCATGGAAGATGAATTAACATCTAATAAATTCTATTGATAAATTCTTCAGGCATATCATTAAAGATAAGACAGAGTTCTTTGCATATCATTAATGGTGCACGAAATTTCAAATCAGGGGCTGGCTTCATCAAAGGCATAACAGGTAGATAGATTTCCATATAATGAACACATTTCTATTCATTAAATTCTGCAAGTAGAGAAATAATGAGTGGTGGAAATGCTCATTATCAGATACTGATATTTATAGAAAACCACCACACTGTGGGAAAAAATATAACCCGAATCAATATTTATGAAGGCCTGCTTTCCTATAAATGGAGAAAAACTTTGCTTTTTTATCGTGTTCTTTGTTTAATTAACCACTTCTTCATTTTAATCAACACAAATGCACAATGTTTGTTAACAACAAAGTAACAAAAGGGCTCTACTCATTATTACTCTGAGTAATTCACTTCCTTGTTAGATAACTGCAGTTCCCAGTACAGCACATATACATTCTGTCCTGTACTTACTATTTACTTTGTTTTTCATGAAAATGCTTTTAAGTTCATCCAAAAAAAAAAAAAAAAAAGAAGAAGAAAGAAATAAAGAAGAAGCTGTGACACTAATAAAGGCAGCCTAGAGAGAAGTATTTTCAGGCAAAAAAAAGGTTTTGACCAGATCAGGCTTGAACTTTTTACTATTCTTTTCCAGGCAAAAAAATGTGGTAACCTTTAAATAACTATTGTCATCCAAAGTAAAAACCAGATTATTCAATTAATATGTTACATAGTACAAAAATGTTAGGCCATATCATGGGATTTAAATGCTTATATTCAATACACACAGATTTAATATTCATGCAAGTAAATCCTGTGGGTGCAGAGTAAAAGGCAAACCGTGGTATTTAATGAGATTCCCCATCTGAAAAATGTGGTTATGGCTAAACTCCCTCTCCTTTACAAGAAATCTAATATTTGATTTAAGTTAATGATGCCTCTTCTCAAATTAATCTTGCATCTTTAATTATTAAAATCTTCAGCATTACTGAAACCATTCTAATTATTCCCATTGCTCAGTAGTATTAGCAAAAATTATGCTTAAATTTAAAATCATTTTAATGGGGGCCATATTATTCTCATGCTCATTTGACTGTTTAAGATTTCACCTCTGAGACAAAAAAAGGTTGACTGCAGCCAACATCTCCTTTATTAAAATTATTATCTTTGCATTTTTACCAGTAACTTAATAAGAAGAAAAGCAGACCATTCTTATTATAGTCTGTCCCCACCTTTGCACTAGCAAATCCCACCCCTCATATTATCTCTTCATTTATGTTTTTAAAGTTTTATGATACTAATATTCTTTTATGATGTGTTCAGTTTATCAGTGGCAAGGTTTTACGTTTTTCTGGTGAATTGCCATTGAGAGATTAAGATTGCAGTTTATTTCAGATAAATAAAATTACTTGTGAGACTGAAATATTGAATGACACTTTTTCCACTGCTATTTCAATATGTTAGAATATACTGTGTAAAATATATTTTCTAAAAGCAGTAGAAGAAGACTCAGAGAGAAAAGAGAGGAAAAAATTTTGGATATAGCTTTATACTTGATCTATTAATTTTTATCATCTGAAGCATGCTTGAATTTTAAGATGTGGAATCTCCTCTTAACATGTTTTATTTTAGTGTTTTTGTCTCATTTGGGGTCCTACCATTGCTTTCAAAAGCCAGTCAAAAGTCAGTTCTGATTGTCCTCCCATTTTGGAATTTACAGCTAACAATTCCCAGTATTGAATAATCCAAAATTTGACTCTGATCACACTTAGACTGAAGACCTTCCAATGCAGAAGAAATCATTCAGCATCATGCACTATTCTGGCATTACAAGATAGATATCCATAACAGGACTTATTTGCTGGGATGAGGATGGAGCTGCGTGTTTATAGGTGAAAAATTTATCAGTACAATAAAAAACTAAGCAGTTTGTTCATTAAAGTGGAATATCCTCTTGACGAGTATGGAGTTCATTCTGCATGACACATTCAAAAGTCAAGCAGGTTTACTGTGGCCAGTCTGGGCTTGCCAACACATATAATACAGATTATGCATTGACTAGCTTTCTGAGGACATGATATACTGCTGTGAAATATTTTAAATACAAGAAAGCATGTCTGGCACCTCTGGACACAAGTTACATACCATCGTCTCAGGGAGATGAGAACTAATGCCTGTAATTGCCTGTAAAGCAGGAACTGGACAAGGATTACTTCTATGGGTCAGTTGTTACCAAGCCACAGATTTCTCTCCACTTCCTCTTTTTCCTACTTCCCAACTAACTGCTCTTTGGACAACATCCGCTCTTCAGTCTCCTACATGCTTAACTCACATTTTAAGACAGGTCTGTGAAGCCATTTCAACCCCTGTAACCATGCGTCGTGTTAATGTCAAGCTGAACAGGAGGAACATGGAGTATTCTTTCCCCTGGGCTCACTCTCCAGAGAGGAGCTACGGTGGGAGTGTCTGTTGGCATCATTATGATTGAATTTCCAGTAATTGTATCATTATGTGCATGTCCACAGTATCTGCTATTCTGCAAATTAATTAGAAACACATCAGGGTTCAACAAAAGGAGCAATCCTCCTCTACTTCCCTCATCATAACCTCTTTCTTAAACAGATTAAATCCTTTCTTAAATAGATCAAATCAAGATAATAACTTTCTTGGGGAGCATTGCTAGAATAATCAGATTTCTCAGGGGAATATACTTATAATTGAATATATCAGGGCTGGACCTCTATCTGACATTCACAGTTGCTAGTTCTGTAGCTGAAATCCACTGGAATCAGGATAATTCAGGTTTCTCAGCTACAGCAGTTTGGTTTTAATAATACTTCATTTGTCTAGAGCTTTGGTGGAAGATTGTTTTGTTTTGCATTGTCTGTTTGCTTGTTTCAAAGATAAGATATACCTTGTTGACAAGAAAAATCTGACAGCTCTGAACTAATTTATTAATCACACATTAAACATTGCCTGCTATTTGAGCACTGAGAAAACACATAACGCTGATGTGAATGAGGAAACAGTAGTGCTCAGAACCCACTTAGGACTGTCAAAAAAATGACCATCTGTGCTGCTGCAATAAAGCTACTCTTGTCATCTAACAGTTGGTCCCAAATATTTGGAAGAACCCGTAAGATCAGACATGAGGCCTTTCCTGGGTTATTATCACTTTGGAGCAGGCTACAACTCACTTCTTGATCCCTTGATCTCTAACAACATGGTGAGGCCTGATCTGATACACATTTAAGACTACCTTTCATACAGTTCTTAAATGTGGACTATTGATTTGAGAGACTATAATAACAGCCCTCTCTGTCTTGTCAATGCATATGTAAGGGCTCCTAAGAGAATTATTGATCCTTTAAACACTAATAGATCTTGCATTCTTATGAACTCCTTCAAATATATCTATTGACCTGCACGTCTGCACTTTGTATATTTGAATTATTCTTAGGAAACCTTTAAAGCATTAATTATTGACAACTAAATACATCACTGTAGAACCTCTGGAGATCTCGGCCACTTCTGCCAGAACAGCTGCCTTGAATGCACACTGAGAAACTCATTTAGGTCTCTTTAGGTGTTCCAATTTTTCAGTAGACATCGTAAGTACAGAACTGTTGCTAGCGCCTTTTCTGGAGGCAGGAAGGGTGTGAGGGGGCGAGATCCAGGCGCAGTGACCTTCCAGGAAGCGTCCCTTGTCGAGCCGCTCCTGCGGGATTCGCAAATCCCTTCGCACACCCCAGGCACTCCCTGCGAGGTGTGTGCAGGCAGGCACAAGAACACACACGATCCACGCAACCAGCGGAGACAAAGAGGCGGGAGGGGCCCTTCGTTCAGCATTCCAAGGTTTAATGAGGATCCACACTCAAAAAATGCCAGTGACAAAGAACCCACAGATACCTTGTGCACAAGATTTTCTATGGGGGTCGAAAGGGGCGGAGAGAGCATCAGGGTCCAATGAGGTGAGGGTCCAGGGGCAGAGATAAGGTGGAGTGACAGGGTTACATCCAATAGGGGAAGGAGAGGGGAGGAGAAAGGGAGCCGGAGCCAGTGGGGAACTGAACAAGGGAGAACTTTCCAGAACTGGGGTAAGGGTTTACAAATGATTGACAGAGGGATTAACATAACGGGGTGTACACCAACCAGGAGATAAACCTTAACATTAACTTAGGGGGAGAACTGTAAGGCAAAACCATAGCATACACGGAAGGGGGAGAAAACCTTAAAACAGTGGCTGTTTCAACCCCTGCAACACAGAATAACTCCTGCTTACTCAAGATTTGTGGTCTCTCGGTGATTTAAGGCACTGTCACAAAAAAGTGTTTGGTGGAGCTCAGCACACTAAAAATAACTCAGATATGATCACAGAGAATCACACACTACCAGTTTAATAACAGTTGAAAATGATGTGACAATTATTTATGCACATGGGTTAAGAACAAACATTCAAACTCGTGGTTGTGTTCACCCAGCAGGGAGGTCTAAGTAGGGATTATCCCTTTAGGGCTCCATGTGGTCTCTACTGTGTGCACTGCATTGGTTGTTCAACCCCACAGCTGTCTCAGTTGGGACAGTACCTGCAAAGCCATTCATTCATTGTGTTTTGATGCAGACAATTGAAAAAAGGACACTTCTCTGAAAAGTGTTTTAAGAAAATTACTATTATTCCACAGAATGGAAACATTACTTCTCTTTGTTTCTGGTGCTTTAAACACTTTTTTGGAGCAAATTTTCTTGAATGTTAATGTTGATGTTAATGTTAATGCTCATGCTAATGAAGTTAATGTTAATGCTAAAGTGAATGTTACTGGAGTTGTGCAATTTCAGCAGTAGCCTGCAAACCAGTTCCTTAAGAATTATTTCTTATGTAGCCAAATTCAATTTTAGTTTCAAAAAGACTCCAATTTTCATACAAAATTCTGAGTATTAAGTTCCATTTGAATTCCCTTGTCAATACAGATTTTCGGTAGGAAAAACCCACACAACCTTTCCTGAATTTCACATGCTTTAAGAAAAGATCAGCTCTGACAAGTTTTCTGTTTAATGAAAAATCAAAGTAAAACCTTTCAATAATGTCTACATTTGTTAAATGTAGTGTTTCACTTTTTGCTTCAAAATGACTTTTGGGAAATTAAACTGGTTTCATGTAAAAGAACATTAAAAATACAGAAGTGCTTCATGGTTAGTTTCTGAATAAAACAGTTTCAACATTTCTGAAACACATTGTGTGAAGCCAAAAATGTTTGCAAACTTATTTCATGGGAAAATTCAAATTTTTGTTCTGGTTTTGGACATTTTCTCTGTGTAATGAAACATAAATGTCAACTATTGCTAATATTTTTGTTAGCATAACACAAGTCTATTTACCAGTATGCAAAACTGTTCATCCAATGAAGTGTAACACCAGAGGGATAGACTATACTTTTCTCAGCTTCACATCTACAAGTGGATGCAACCACTTTGAATTTGGTTACTCCCTAATTTTTGGGCACATGATCCACATTTCAGACTCTGAATGACTATGACCTCCTACATCCAGCTTCATGAATGGGCAGAGGCACCTCAGAAGTGCGTTCATGAAAGTAGCAGGCTGAATAGCATTTTGAGAGCTACCTAACCCCTAAAATACTAAACACTCCTCCAGTCCATTAAAAACATGTCCTTTACTCAGGTACACCCAGGGAAATCTTATGGAACTAATACACACTATCCTGACCTCTTACTTGAGACTCAAAGATAAAGTTCTTCCTTTCAAAAAATGAATACTGTGAAAAACACAGTGCAGAAGGAAGCAAAGCTCCCTTTGCAGTTGTCAGTGCCCTCACTCAGGACATAACAGCACTGTGCCTGGTTATTCACTTTACTTCCTGAAGAATTTCAAAATCTCTGAGGAGACCATTAAACACCATGCCAACACCCTGCCAGTGCTTCCTGCTCACTTGAATTCCCCAGCAGCACTTGCACCTTGTGCTGACCTCAGAGATTCACTGTCTAAGCTATGGTAAGCAGCATCCTTCGGGAGGACTTGTGCCTCTACCCTAACAACCTTTTCTAAGGGTTATTTTTCGTAAACTGCATATACTGTTCTTGGGCTAGGGCCTGAGGTTAGGTCTCTCAGCTCCCACATAAAAGTACTGTTCCTTCGGGGACTTCAGAAGCTTCACTTTCTGGTTCAGTCACCCAGATAACCCCTGCCCCCTGCAAAGTGAACAGACTAGAAGAAAGTGGGCATCTCTAAACAGTCGGTAACTTCCAAGACACTGGTTAGCCCCTCCCTAGAGAAAGCTATGGCCCTATCTCTCCCCTTTTTGATGTTAAGGAACTTATTTAATATTGTAAAAAATACAATTGTTCTGTATAAAAAGGCCTTGTTTTGAAGGAAAGCAGCAGCTGCATTTCATGTAAGTCTGAATCTAGATGGTTTGTGGAAAACAAACATAAACTGGGTCTTCTGTGTGATCTTCACAGGAGACCTTGATGTCCTGCCAAATCCAGCTAAAAGTCTTAGTGTTAGAACTTTCACGTCAAAAATTAAAACACCCAAGTGTCTTCATGGTGAAACAATATTCAAGTAGAAGACTTTGGATTGCAGTTTTAGAGGTATCTAAATTTTCTGTATACTTATTCAAATAGATTGGTGTGTCTTTGGTCTCAGAGAGAAAATCTACATTAGAGACAAGTGTTATAAGTTATTGTGTCCATATTCAGTATTTTCATTGAGAATTTAAGCCACAACTTAGTTGCATTCACTGAGATTGGTAGATCCTGCAGTATGTGCCAATAATTTAGGAATTCTCCCCTTCTGACTTTTAAACACATTTAACTGAAAAAAAATCTTATCCCTTTCATCTTTTATTAAGTGTGAGAAATCTGAGATTTTTTTATCTTCCCAGTAACTATAACACAATTTTGGTTAAATGCCAAAGCAGTATAATTTAAACATTTGTCATAACACCTTAAATATGCACAGCATTTTATATAATGTAAAGAGAGTAAAGAAACAGTACCAAAGGACATGAAGTCCAGGAATGTTGTTCCCTGGATGTGCTCCTGCATAGGGAGGGGACCCCTCTGGCATTCTGTTCCTGAAGTTTGGGCCCATGTGAAAAAAATGCTGCACTTTACCCTGCTTCCTGTGCCAGGTACAAACTGGCCAGCAAGGCATCATTCACATCTGACAGAGGCCTCACTGTCTAATGGGGCCATGTACGTCCCCAAAACCAGACATGCTTCCAGGCAAACTGTGACAGCCTGCAACCTTGGGACTCAGCATCTTCTTTTCACCAGGGGATCAAAAGCCCCATTTTGAGTGCCCAAACACCAAGCTCTGAACAATGTTTAGGGAAAAATATTATGAAGTTTGTGTGAGAACAATCAGAAGGTGGTCCTACCATGCCCATCCCCAGTACACTGTTAGAGCTTGCCATCCCAATAGCTGCCTTCTGTCCTTTACCACTTGTTCATCTCACCTTGTTCTGTGGCATCGCAGCAAATTTCTGTGCAAGATAGAATCTCAAAAGACAGAGAAGACAGTCTGCATTAGAGCTCTTCCTTTGTAATTTTCAAATGGAAAAATGTGGGGTCAAAGCTTTTGTGGAGGGAAGTTATTATTCCCACATAAAGAAAAAAAGTCTGGGAAAGAGATGTCCTAGGATCAAAGAGTGCATCTTGTGTGGAGGTGCTGGCAGTGCAGCTCCACCTCCAGCAGCACAGTGAGTCTGGGCCAGTGTCAGCAATGGGGAACTTGTGGGTACATCTTATCCAGAGCACTGGCTGACTGACTGAGTCCTGGGGAGAAAGGCAAGTGACATCTGGAGAGTGATGGCAAAGCCTGCGTATGAAACAAGGGGGAAAAAAAAGCAGAAACTGAAGAAAGCTTGTAGGAGGCTCCTGCTGCATGTCCACAAAGCACTGGGCAGACAGCTACATCCCTTTGCTTGTGGGAACCCAGGTCACTGCTACAGCTAACTTACGCTTTAACACGTACCTCCTTTCCTGTTACTTTCCAGCAGACAGCAGTGTACTGTAAATCACTAATTGTGTATGTAGTAATAACAACCTATCTGTAGAGCATTTTATGAGGATTAATGGCCAGCTGGGATTAAAATGATGACCTGAGGTGAAGCCAGAGGCTATGAAACACAGTTGATCATTTAACCTCTTGAATGCTGCTTAGCTTAATGTGTCCAAGGGTAGGACGCATTATCAGATGCTTCCCTCTGTGCCAGACAAACTTTTCTGAGTCAACAACGAGTTGGGTCTGATACTTTAAAGAAATGTCACTGCATCTCCCACAGCAGCACTGAAACTGTGACAGAGCAGAATAAAGATGCACTGAAAATGCCCTGTGCTATACTCATTATTGCTGTAATAAAACTAAAGTACTCGGTAGGGGAATACCTAGAGTAGGGCACAGTTACACTGCAGTAAATAGGGAATAACACTGTTAAGACAACACAGTTTCACCATTCTGAGTTCAGATTCACCCATTGTTGATTTGCTTGAGTGATGTTATATTTCTGTGATTTGCAGTATGTGTGGCTAGCTGTCACAGTCACAGCTCCTGTTGTCCTGGAATCTGAACACAGAATAAAAGCCTTGTTCTTGCCCCAGAGAGCTTACAGTACAGTTTTAACAATCCTTTGGTGAACATCTCCAAGTAATTAATTCACTGTAATCTACGTTAGCCGTTTCAGTTTACCTGAATTATCTTACAGCACTCTGCCTAGCTGATAATCATCATTACCTTTTAGAGTAAAGTGCAACCAGCAGTAACTTTGCTTCATGGAGCTTTGAATAGCTGGAATGTTAAAGAGCTTATTAAAAACAAATTGCCAACAGAAAATTATATTCCACACTATCACTTATGTTAGGAAAAAAAATCCACTATGAAATAGCAATGCATAAAAAAAGGAAGATTTACTTTCCTAATGCCTGAGTTTAAGTGTGGAAAAAGGCCATATAATTAAACTTTCAATGCTTCTGGTGGAATATTTAGATCTGAAGTTAGCACAGGAGACAACAAGCTAAATTCTGATCCCAGCTGACGTGATTTTAAATTCTGAGCATCTCCGCTGAACTCAGTATAATCACTCTGCATTTGCACAGGTGATAATTGGGTCATAATCTGGTCCCTATATACATGGATTTCCTACATGACATTTCAGAAAACTTATAAAAGCTTTTTCACAGTAAGATTAAAGACCCTGGGGTATCTCTACTTCACATGTCAAAGCCCAAATTGTTTCTAGGCTCAGAAGTTATGTGGCATAAATTCAGCCTTGGAGCTAGTGTCTATAGCCATGTTATGAAACTTGGCAAATGATGGGGGTGTTAAGGTGGATAGTGCTTTTGCCTTTACAAGTAAAGAGAAGGGAAACCGCAAGGTTTGCCATGGAATAATTTTAATCATCTTTCTAAAGGACACTGCTTTAAACTCATTACTTTTTAAATTCCACTGAATTTTAGCGTCTTAATGCCAAAGGCATTCTTGCAAACAAAAAATAATAGTCACGTCTGATTTTGCTATATATATGAGCCTTTGTGGAATTATTCTCAATTTTAGGATCAGCTCTGCCATAACATCTTAATTCTATGTTTATACAGCCATTAGTAGAGTTCCTGCTGTTTGCTGTGGTGCAGATATGGATCTTAGATCCTTTGATTTCAGGTAACAATCAAGTTCATAATTGTAAGGACTTCACAGTGCCTGTATGTTTGTAGCCATATACGGAGGTATACAGCCATATACCCCAGGCCTGGGGCTGTTTGAAAAGGTCAAAATGAAAGAAAACATGTTTACATTCCTCTATGCTTTCCCTCTTAAGGAACCCCTTGGGTCACTGTATCTGCATTTACACACATGGACCTATCCACTGGGACATGATGAAATTGAGATCATCTCATTGCCTTCCTAAAATGAATGGTGCTCTCTCCCAGAGAGAACATCTCAGCAAACTCCTTCAAAGCTTCTGGCTAGGTCGGGAGCCTCTGCGGACAAGCAGGTTTCCTATGCTTTGTCCTCACTATAAGCTATGCCTGATCTGTCACCATAAAGCCACCCATTTCCTTGGTATGGGAATTATGAACATCCCTGCAACTGTTCTTTCAGGGCTTTCTACCTCTTTGGGAAGACGTAAAAAAGTAAGGGAATTATTCAATTTATTTTATTTCAAGAGGATCCTTATCATCTCCTCAGAATGGTATTATAATTTGAGGTAAGCAGCTGCAGCTGAGACCTACATTTTGTCTTTCTGACCTGGTGTCTACATACTGGAGAGAATGCTAGACTTTATACAGCTCCAATCTATCCTAGTGATTTTATCCTACAATATTTCACAGTTATTGTTAAAACTTACAAAATGCAATGGAATTGCACTGCAAAGGAATTGAAAGAGTTAGCAGGCTGGAAAAAGAAGGTTAGCTATCACGCCCAAAAAGAGCATAAATATTGTATGGTTTCATTTTGCTAATTTGTTTTCTCTTTCTTGGTTCTTTACTTTCAAATTTCCCTAATGAACCTGCACCAGCTGTCTGAATACTACAGAGACTCAAAGAAAATTGCAATTTCCCTAGTATATACTGACCTGATACTGTGTTTTAAATCTAGTCAGCATTGAAATGGTAATTGAAATCACTATAAATTAATTGTTCTGGTTTTAGGCAGTACAGAGAAAAATTATTATTGGATATAACAAAATGCAGAACAACTCTTGAAAAAAAGTAGTAGTATGTGTACTAAGTGATCTCTCTCTCTTTTGTCAGGAGAATTATTCATTACTGAAGAAAATTTACATTTTTAATCAGTTCTCATGGCTATATTGTGCTTCACCAGCCATCACAGACATGGATCCTGATGCTACAGACACTTACACATATGCTTACTTAAAGAATAGTTCTTTAGAATAGAATAGTAGCTTTAGAGGGGCCATTCCAGGAACATACCTTCCTGCAGAAGAGCATACAACAACGTATCAGAGCTTGCCAGATTGGACCCACGTTTATGGTCAGTGCTTTGAATTCACTGAAGCAGAGAAGAGAGGTTCAACCTACCTCTCCTTGCCTAGAAAATCTTGATCACCAAAAAAAGATGCTTACATAGGGAAATGAGATGGTGTTTCCATTGCTGTCCTTGATAAGACACAAACTCCTCTGAAATTCTGAAGAAAACACTCATGGAGAGCAATTTTTGGAATGCTCTGTCCCACCCTGCATACTTCAGAGCTTTGCTTGCCATCAGCGGCTACTTCCCCATCTGCCCCATTCCCACCTGGAAGAAGGTTGTGGCTGTTCACCATCTTCTGCCTAGCAGATACTCCAGTCTCAGAAAACTACCCTGTGATTTCCTTCAGTAAAAGCCAGTGACAATGCAAGACGAATTAAGACAAAGTAAGCTACGTGAATAAATTACCTTGATTCATCATAATAAGGCTGACAGAGAACTGCTAAAATTGACCTCCTCAAACCAGCAATTAAAGTTTTATTTTGTGCACAAACACACTATTAAAGTATTATGCAAACTACACACATTTTACTGATTATCATGATAGATTGCATTACAAATGGTTAGGCTAAAATACCCAACACAGACACAAAGAGTGGATTAGTTAATCACATTGCTGAACTTGTAGAGATTAATCTCCTGCCATGGTTTTATTCAGAAATGTAAGGCTAAATTTCCATATCAAAACTTTAGATTTCCTAAGCACAAAATAATTAGGTATGAAATATGAAGGACAATTATATCTCTTCCTTCTCCTTTACTCTGTCTTTGTGTCTGAACAAAAAAAGCAAACAAACAAAAAAAGTTCAATACTGCATTGCTTCTGGAGAAATGTGTAGATTTTCTTGAGAAATACATAGCATATTAAGACAAAGAGCAGGCTAAGACAAATTTTTTAATCAGATGAGATCTGAAGTAGTATACTCCAGCTAAATGGGAAATTTTGAATATATAAATGGCTGAAAGAATTTTATTAATAGAGGAGAGGATGAGGGAATAAATTGAATAAGTGAAAATAAGGAAATAAATAATGAGAAAAAAGAGAGAGAAGTATTTTTTTTAAATCCTTATTTTTATCTATGACATTACCATCATAAAATAATCCTACTGCCACTCAATCCACAGTGGATGGAGTCAGAGTCATTTTGCTGTTGGCTTCCTTTTCTGGGATGGTACAGATTGGTCCTCCAGACGTGGAGGACCACAGAGGGGCCTGGGGTTGTTAGTTATTTCCTGTCACTCTCTCAAACTATTCCCAAAATTAGATGTGTGTGTCGGTGCTACGCAGATGTGCACCGACTCGTTGGGCAGGACATTTGAAAACTTGTTTGTTTTAGGGCATCCTCAGCTGGTTCTCCAGTGTTGCTCCATTTGGGATGTGCAGGAGGAAGAAGATCCAGGTGAGCAGCTCTGACTCAGGGCAGCCAAAGAGACACAAGCCTTTCTTGGGGCTCTCTCCATGCAAGATGAGACTTCGAACTGCAAATTTGTCAAAGCTAGATTAAAATTGACCTAATATTCAATTGCATGATCTTGGTACAAAAGTAGAGAGGATCTTAATAGGCTATGCACAAATTACATATTTGCATTCGGCTGGGTAACATCCACAGGGGTCTTGGATCTGGCAGAGAACAGTGAATGGCATTTTCTTGGCTTGCGGCAATCTCTGTGCCTAATGTTTTGTGACATTTCCTCTGAAATGCTAACAATTAATATCCAGGATCTTTTTATTTTTCCTAGGACTTCTGAATCTGTGAAATAAATGAAACATGAGCCATGAGTACAGTCAAAAGAGAGACACGTGCTGTTCATCGGTTTTGTTACACTCTGATCACTTACTATGATTTAACACAGCCAATAATCTCAGGTTGTGTTTCTTAAGGCAGCAACTTGTACACTACAGACTGCAAGAACTATCCTGGTAACTTTCCTTCTTTCCCTGAAACAGACACTGTACAAAGGCAGTGGGGTCAGTCTATTCTGCCAGTCTAAACTGTGTCTCCTTTATTACATATCCCCTTTCCTTATGCTTTCCTTTTACAATCACTACTTTCAAAAATAATAAATTTTTTAAAATTTGAGAGTTTTATTTGTTTGTATTTGCTTTCCTGGATTGAAATAAAAGATTTGGAGAAATATCATTCTGCAGCTCAGAGGTATAAATCAGTAAATAAAGCACACTAGTTTTAAAGCAGAGTAAATTATATGATAAATAAGCACATAAAATGCAGAAGACTTTTTTCTCAGCAAGAGTTACCAAATAAAGCAGTAGACTTGCAGAAAACATGCTTGATCCAAGTTTCTTCTGAGGACAAAATATGCAAATGATTTTTTAGAGTTGTTTTTTTGAGTTTTGCTTGTTAATGCCATTGTATTTCATTTCCTGCTAATTAAAAATTATATCGTATATTGAATTTATACTAGTAGCACACGGAGCAATAATAAAATGTAACTAAATTTCATCAAGGAAATAAATGAGAACTTGTAGTCTGGATCATATCACAACTTCCAAAATTTGTTTTGTATAGATTTGGGAAGGTATTGTTGTTGACTTGGGGTTTGGAACAGGTGGAAAGTTTTGATTTTTTTCTTTTCAAAAAGGCTGATTTTGTATTTAAATGGAAATCACTTCAAACTTCCAAGCACTTCAGTACAAACTGCATTGTCTTCTGAAAAGCATTTTATGCCTTATATTTTGAAAAACTCTCTTTGAGAGGTTTACTGCCAGGTACTGCACCTAAAGCCAGCAAGTAACGGAGGCACTAGACAAAGGGATGGATTCCTGAGAGAAAGAACATTCTTAGCCTGATTGCCTGTTTAATTTGGTCTCGTGCAGGTAACCTTGTTCTAAACACACACTGACCAAGGCAAGTTTAAGCCAGGTCTATCCTGAATACTGAACACCCACTTTAGCAGAGTTCTCTGCCCAAACTACTGTGCTCTGTCATGGATCTATGGCCTCAGCAGAAAATGACAGCGAGGTCTGTGGGCTTCTTGAGGTAGACGAATGATGTTACCGAAATTCAGTAATCTATTAGAAAAATGAAAAAGGAATAGTTCATATCACTATTCAACCTTCAGCCCTTCATCAATTTGGTGTATTAAAAATGGTGTCTAATGAAGGAAAAGATTAGGGAAGCAGTGTATCATCACCCCTGCTCTGCTGGATGTGGTGTTAGAAGAAGGAAGTCGCATTGGCTGTGCCTTAATAAAGCCAAAGCAAAACAATTTTCAATTTTACCAAAGCTATTTAAACTACATGTTGGTACTTATACAATATTTATTATTCAGATTTAGCACTGCAGTAGGACCTGATGATATTGAAGGTCAGAATCCCAAAGTGTTATGCATTTTAACAAATACACCATAAGAAACAGGCCTTTCCTCAAATGTGTTTAGGTAGTCTCAAAAAAGAAAAGAAAAAAAGAAAAGGAAAAAAAGAGTATAAGGGGAAAGCAGGTGTTGAAGAGACTTATCCCTACCCACAGAAGTTAGGAGGTCTGTGGCAGAACCAAGAGACTCTCTGGCATCTTGGCTGTTGATCCTGTACCTTTTTGAAATCCTTCAAATATTACTTTGTGTGTTCTTTATAATGTTTTAGGTTTGTTCAAGCTTTAAAGGAAAATCCTTGCCAGTAAGAGGGTTAAAGGCAAGAGTCTCACTGTACACATAGCTCCATCAGCTCCTACTGTTTCCATGGACACACTAGTTAACGTTTGACATTTCCTGACAGTGTCTTATCACAACGTTGTTTCAGAGCAAACTGAAAAGGTGACAGGAGAGGAAAGTTGGTACTGGAGAGAAACAGGTTCTTTGAAACCCAGTGGAGGCTACTGATTTTATATGGGGCATTTGTGCCTCCAAGAAAAAAGATAGAATTTCTTTTATATGTTCTAAATATTTTCATAATTTACCTTTCATCTTTATTGTATTCTGCCAAAGTATTTGATATGAGTGTTTGAGCTCTCAATTAGCTGTGTAAAATGAGGTATTATCTTGTCATCTCATTTTTAATCTCTTTTGATTCTGTAATTTGCAAAGGAAAAAGAAGTAGTACCTGAAGTAAGCTCCTGGCAGTGGCTGCAGCCTTTTATGGCCCATGCTCACAGCTATACCCAGCCTCTGATTTCTTCACTGTCATCATTTACAGCATCAAAGGGACAGTTAGCTTGCTTCTGCTCTGTTCAAAAATCAAAGCAAGCTCATTAAATTATATATACATGTACTTGACAGTTTGGTTTTACTTTAAAACCCAGTGGATTGTAGCTTGCTTTTATATAAATAGTACTTAACATGCTTAAAAGAAAACCTAAAAGGATATATTTTATAAAGTTATTTTTTGCATCTCAGACTGAAATGTGGTGTCATTCCCAAAATGGTTAAAATGAACCTTTCACATCACTTTCCAAAACAAGAAAAACCTCACTGACACCTATTTTGTTCCTATAGAGCAAGAGTTGATTTATGAGACCTTCAGACAAGAGCCTTCTAGGGAGACCTCAGAGCAGCCTTCCAGTACCTAAAGGGGCCCTACAGAAGAGCTGAAGAGGGACTTTTTGCAAGGACATGTCAGGACAAGGNAAGGGGAAATGGCTTTAAACTGAAAGGGAGTAGATTTAGGTTGGATTTAGGACTAAATTCTTTCCTGTGAGGGTGGTGAGGCACTGGAACAGGTTGCCCAGAAAAGCTGTGGATGCACCATCCCTGGTAGTTTTCAAGGCCAGGTTGGATGAGGCTCTGAGCAACCTGGTCTAGTGGAAGGTGTCCCTGCCCATGGCAGGGGGGTTGGAACTAAATGACCTTTATGGTGCCTTCCAACCCAAAACATTCCATGATTCTGTGGCATGGTTCTATGACCCAAAACTCATTGCTTTACTTTAAAGAGTCTCTGGAAGTAAAGGGAAAGTGAAAGTAAATGAAGTGTCTCCAGGGTCGCAGATAAATGAAGATACATCTGCTGGAGGCAAAACAACACCAGGAGCTGCTCCTGAGCCATTAATATGAGCCTACTAAAGTAAACATCTCAGTCTCAGACACACCAAACTGTGGCCCTGATTGCCTCAAGTCTCATGTGACTATGTGCTTTGAAATGAAAACATGACTCGCAAAGATGCAAGTGTCAAATATGGAGGTTTTTTACAAAAGCAGGGCAAACTACCACTACGGATCCGGGCATGTCTACTTAGTTACTCTGATGTACATATTTTCATTAAATCACGTGCTATAAGCATCCATGTCTGATTTAAACTTCGGGGGAAAAAGATACCAATTTTTTCATTAAATATTTTAACAGAAATATTTCAGATCCAATTGCCTCACTTCTGCAAAGAAATAGTTTGTGTCCACTTCTTGTACTGGCATTTTAAAACTCTAATATTTGGCCACCTAGATTCTAATAAAAAATGACAGGTCGTAATTATTAATCTCTTAGATAAAAAGTTACTTTTCTTCAAGGAAAAAATTCTTACATAGGGGTCAGTACCTAAAATAATTGCATTTATGTGATAAGATCAAATACTGAAATTTTAAGTGTGTTTATAGGGTGATAATATCATGACAGTGACAGATGGACAATTTTATTTTTTGCAATTATTTTTGTCAGAGTTTTTTCCCTCCTTCAGCCACCTACCCTCCCTGTTGCTATTTCTTGCCTGTGATATTTTCTTTTCATGGCTGTACGAGGAAATCATCTCAGCCAGCCTGACCAAGGCCTGGTTTAGCAGTTTGTAGAAAAAGAGGAAAAAAAGGACAATGGTTATGATTTGAATAAGTGTCTAAGAACCAGGACAGTTCAAAAATGTAACAAGACTGATTTTTTGTTGGAGGTACACCCCATTCAGGAGCAAAAGTAAAAAGTATGGTAGGAACCCACTGATGTATGGAGAAAATGCGCTGGGAATAAATGTCAGGGGGCTTTTTATGTCATAAAGACAGATTGCAGGAGTGCGATATTGCAGGTGATACCATCTGATTGTTTGACAACTGATTTTCTAAGTACTTGAAAATCTACATTGTAGTTCACATTCTTTTCAGAAATGCTGTGGTTTGTAAGACTTCAAGAGGGTTAGAGGTGTAAGCTAAAGCTCTTAAGCAATTTGCTTCCAAGGTATAATACAAAAAAAGCTTTACCTATTCCCTACCTCCAAATGGTAATGTGTATCTCACAGGTTTAATACTCCGCTCCTTCATCCTCCTAATTCCTCTTCACCCATTCTGGCCACATCAAGGTCTGTTCTTGCTCAGCTGATCAGAGCATGGTGCTAGTAATGCCGAGATTGTGGGTTTGATCCCCATATGGGCCATTCACTTATGAGTTGGACTTGGTGATCCATGTGGGTCCCGTCCAGCTTAAAATATTCTGTGATGCTTTTGTGATTTTTCTGTGATTCTAGTGAGCCAACTGGCCAGGACACAATCCCAGTTATTGCCCTGCAAATGCCAGTATCATTTTGCTGTTAAAGACCCTTCTTGGCACAGCTTTCACAAGCACTTTCCTGAAACCAGTGCTTTCCCAGATAGGGGACATTACTTTTCCTAGTAAATAGTTTGGATGAGATCCTCCTGAGTTAGAAAAAGTGAGTTTAGCAGGATGATGCTGGTTATGTCACTTGCACTCTGGGCCCAGGAAAAGGTTCTGGACCAATTTTCTCAGTCACTGTCTGAAAAGGTGGAGAAAAGATAGAAGCTGGTCACATTGAATAATGAGATAAGGGAGTCCCAAACATCTACCATGGGCTCTATTCTTTCCCCTAACATGTTCTCTCCAGTTACATTTTTGCAAAAATAAGAAATGGTCACAACATGGAAATTTCATTTTACCCATCAAAATGATCAGTGCTTTATACGCTGCACAATGCTATTTAAATAGTGAATAATATTCCTTTTAATATTCCAACAGCACAGCAATGCACACCTCTACTTAACAAAAATCAGGAAGTATAGAGCAATGGTGCAGCTTTATACTGTAGGTGACACCATATCCAAGAATTGCTTCACTTTGTCCCTTTGAATGAAAGTATCAAGTGGCATATGAAGAACTGGGAGACCATGTCTTCATTAAGCAGCAAAGAGCAGTGAGTGACACCTCACTTGTATGCTATTGCTGCAGCCACTATGGGTGTAAGCAGTACAAGCAGAAATTGTCCCTCTGCTCTGTGGGTTCCTTTGGAATAGTCCACTTTGTCTCTGTCCTGCCTTCCCCTCAGCTGTTTCTCCACAGGTGAAGTGGGCTGTTAGCTCCTCTGGAACACTTCAGGGTGGAAACTTGTTTCTCTGTTTTGTGAGCAGTGGTGGGTTGTCACAAGCAATTTTGTCATCAGCCAGGGAAACAGAGAGATGCAAAAGATATTCCCAAGAGTGTCCCCGACTGTATATGCTGGTACTCAGAGACTTACCCTAGGTCTCTGAAGACCTGAAATAGCACTCTAAGCACTGAGGTGTGTACCTTCTCCTCAACCTTACCTCTGATTCAACACAATTTTAGAGTAACAAACTTCCCCACCATTTAGGGGTATGGGAGTGAGGATCTGGAGCAGTGAACATCCCTTGCCAAGCAGCCAGTAGCAGAGAAACTCAGGTCCCGGCTTTGTAGGGAATCTCAGCTGCTGAGCCAGGCAAGACTTGGTGGTGAAATGCGAGACACTGAGTCAATGAATAGGCACAAAGTCACACTAGGTAGGTCAAAACTTCAGCCCCCTCCTGCCTCACAAACACATGAAATTTGGGCATCTATATAGCTCTCTAGTTAAAGTAACAGTGGTTTAATGGGATAGCATTTACAGGAAGCTGAAATATGCCTTAATAGGCTGGCTATGTGTGCTCTAGGGACCTTGGATAATTAGGATTTCTGAAGAAAGCAAGGCAGTGGGATAATTGCATGACTCTTAATGGAACATTTGCCAAGAAGAATTGACCTTGACTATTTTCTGGAAACGAATTTTCAGTGCAGTTTCAAAGTGAAACCAAGTCTATTTGTGTTGACTATGAATATTTGTCAACACTGATTTTAGAATGGGTAAAAAGCTGTATTTAATCCCATACAAATCTCAAACACAGAATATGAAAAGTTGAAACAGCAAACAGTCTGAACAAAGAAAGAGTTTTCATTTTTAGTAAATAAGATGGTTTACTGATTTATACTCTCAGCCTTTTATTACTGGAACACATTAGTTTTAAGAATATTGCCATTTAAGGGTGTTCTTTTAAAATAACAATATAAACAGTTCTTTCAAAAAGACTTTTTTTTCTTTTGTATTACTGCCTATAACTGCAGTCATTGTTATTGCACATAATTAATATTGACCAGTTAAGTAAAAGATTTATTGCATGATAAACTAACATCCTTACCACAGTAACATTATTTTGTTTATGTCCAAAACACCTGTCCTTTGGGAAATAACATTTTTAAAATTTATTGTACCTGTTGCTTATAGATCAATAAACATTTCAGGGATGTATATAACTGCTGATTGTGACAGATATAATTTTAACCACTGTGATAAATATGAAAAATAGTCCATAAGAAAAATGAAAATGTAATGAAAGGCAGACAGTTTTGTAATAAAGGAAGGATAGTAAATGCCAGAAACATATTCCTATTAAGTGCAAAAATAGTGTCATATAAAAGAGACAAAGTTAAATGCTTTATCATTATTGTAATTTCAATTCAGAAAATGAAATGAGACTGCTAACAGCAGCTACTTCTAGAAGGTAAAAGATAATTAATTTAAGCTAGCTGACAGTGATCTTAGAAGTTTAGTGATCTTAGATTGGGGTCCAGTCCAGTCTTGTTCCCACTGAAATCAATAACAGCAAGATCAATCTTTAAGAGGTTTCTAATATCAGTACCCTGATATGTGTGCTTAGATCTAAGACAACAAATTATGAAAGTCATTGGAAATTTTAACCTTCTCCAAAGGATGTGGTCTCAGCTAGCCTGAGCATGTAGGAACTGTTTGTATTACTACATTGTTAATGACTACTATGTAAAATACATTTCCATCAAAACTATAGTTATTAAAAAAGGTATTTTTGACTAATTGAATTTCATCAAAGAGCTTTGTTTCCATGTTAATGCATTGCTTTTAACAAAATAAAAATTTCTAAAAGCAGAAAAGCTCTCTCAGACATTCCTGTGTGTCCCATTTCTCCACTAGCTACACAATTCTCATCGAGCTGAATGCAGTTCACCAGCAAGACACACTGTGATGCCTGTGGGAAACAGAGCCCAGAGCCCAGCCCGCGGGGGTCCTGGGAGGACTGGGCACCTGAGCTACTGCACCTGTAATTCCCAGGAGACAATGTGGTTGGTATCACAGACAAAATCAATTTTCCAGGTCTTAGGTATCGGTGTTGTTGACATAAAATATTTTTAAAGGTGAGATCTAAAAAAAAAGGGATAGTCCTAGTAACAGGCAATGTTGTCCAGCATTTTTTTATCTCTGCATCAGCTGGCTCATGCTCACAGAAAAGTGATCCATTTCCAACCCAGGAGAAATGTGATGTCCATATACATACAGAAAGGCATTCATTTCACTGAAGGTAGTTCCACAGAAATGCATTAATCAGCATTCCTGCAGAGTGTCCCATCACCAAAATCCAGTGATGATCTGCATACAAATCAGGAGGATTTAGCAATACTTTATTCCTCTTTGCAGAAATGTTTCCTCTGACAAAAAATTGTTGTAGTACCGAATATTAGTACTGCAGTATATCACTGGGGAAATGAAATATCTTAGGCCGGTAGTTTTTTGTGGTTTTGAGGTGAAGTATTTTGCATTTCTAAAAGTTAATTAATTCACTACAGAGAGGAAGTTTGGAAGCAAAAGTTTAAGTGAGTCTACAGCTAGTCCCAGAAATTTGCGTAAAGGTGGAAAGAAGCTTCTTTTGAAATTTCTTCAAATTAAAATAGGTCAGGGTTATTTCAAAAACCCTGAGGTTTCATTGACTTGTGATAGCTCCACTTTGGTCATACTGGAAAAGGGCAGATAAATATTTAAGAAAAAATATTTCAGATGCACTTTACAGAGTGCTGCTACTTGAGCCAAATTTTAAAAAAATAATAATTTTTAAAACTCTGCAACACCAACCAAAATCAAGAAGTCTGACACCTTCCCTGACATGTTCAGGGAGACAGAAGAATCAGTGAACACTGCAAAGATCCATGACTCTTAGCTCTGTCAGAATGAAGTACAGGAACCCACTTTGAGTACCCGAGCTTCCATCCTTTCCACTTTGAAACCACAAATTGTTAGTCTGATTCCTTTTATTCCTCAAACTTTCAGGTTGGAAGTCAACTCCCTGGCAATTTAGTACTTCACAAGTCAAAAACACTGTGATCATGAGAATGTACAGCTTTAAACACTGACATTATGACAAAATAAACTAAGGTGAAGGATGCTGTACTTTCAGTGTTACTGAAAAATGGCTACGTAGAAAGTTGTGTGTATGTACATCTAGAGTCCAATAAGCAAGAGATGACACTGATTTCACAATTTCCACATGATATTCCTCACTATTAATTATCTTCAAATTTTGTCACACCTTTGCATCCTACAGCATGTAAAAGAATTGTCAGAAGATTCTGCAATAAATCTTAAAGAATGATGAGAATAATGCACACACTAACCAGGAAACAAGTGTGTCACCATGTTAGAAATTATCAACTTTCCACAAGCTCCAGAACATTTGTTAGAGTATCTTATTGAATAATATCTCAATACAGAGACATGCTTGCAATAGAGATTCTAATAAAGAGTGACCATTAAACAGAATTGAGAATATACAAAACACTGAGTACTAAAACTAGTGTTTGATTTCATAAATTCACTTATCACCAATACTGGTCAAGGATCTCCCAGGAAGGTAGCCAGTCATCCAAGAGCTGTACAAAACAGCAGTAGTCAGAGAGAAGAAAAAAATGAATAAGCTTATGAAATGACAAGCAGTGTGTCACTTGCCAGCATTTGCTGGTTCATAGCATGTATGTCACAAGAGTACAGCACCCATGTGTAAAAGGACAATAGGAACTATATTACCAATTAATATACAAGTTTATATTGCAAAACCCAAAAATGAGGTCTACATGAGGCTTATTTACAAAGCAGTGATACCTGCATATTTTGTCAGGGTTTCCATCCTCATCAAGATTTGGAAGTGGTTAACTTCCCTTTAAAACTGGAAGTTATTCTCACCCTTCCATCAGGGAGTAAGTCAGACTGGTTCTTCAAACCAGCGTAGAAATACTTCATAAAATTTTTCCTCCTAGAGTCTTGGCAGTGGATACAATGGCACTGAGTATAGAGAGCTAAACATGAAGTTCCCACCAGAAACCCTTTACTTATTTTTAGAAACCTCTCACAAATTACTGTGCTGATGCTGTGACTGGAACTTGCATTTCTTGAATCAGATTTAAAGTTCTCTACTGACTTTTTAGAAGCAAAATGACTGTGGATAAATATAACTGAGAGTCATGCTACCCACTGCAGAAAAACCTGGCAAACACAGGAAATACTTTGTGTACATATTGAGATTGTGCATTTTACTTCTTGTTAAAATAACAAAAGTAGTACTCAGGTGCAAAAATTATGTTGCAACTCATATTACATCCACATTTTTGAGCAAGGTGCTCATCTAAGTCTCAACTTCCGAAATACACCTCTTGCATTGTTCTTCATATAGAACAGAGACGCATGAAGTGAGGCTCTGACTTACACACATTTGGTTTGCTTGCTTGTTTATTATGGCCAGACAGAAGTATGTGTCACATAACTTCCACAAACTGTTCTGTAGTTTGTTTTCTTTCTTTTGGCAGCAGATACACAGGAAGCAGTTCCAAAAATCATGTACAGAAAAGGCTAGGTTAAGCACTGATTTCTTTTGTTGCTGTTGATGGCCAATAGACTGTTTCAAATATGAAAGAAACTATTATGCAACAATCAAATGAAAAGGAAATGAGAAAATATAAAAAGTGAAGTTTGATGAAAATACAGATACTTCAGTAAAAGGGCTGAAAGAAAATATGATTTTGCAATTACATGCGATTACCTGTGCCCATATACATTAAATTACAAAGTTGCTACTTTCTTACTGTTATAAATCAGACAGGACTTATTTATTAGGAATTTCAATTATGCATTTACACACCTTTAGTCACACATAGATTGCATGTTTCTGCTGTATGGCTTTTTGTGATAAATTTTTCATATGAGATTGTCTATTGGTCATGTACTTAATGGAAAATAAAATATCAATGCCTTCTGAATGTATTCATTCTGCCTTGTAATTGGTATTTACAAGCTAGTGATCATTCCTTTTCAGGCAAAAAAAAATATAATGCAAACATTAGATCTTTCAAAATCTCTATGCAGCTCTCTTTACCACTGTATTCTTCTCTAGTTCAGAATTTAGCAGTCTGAGCTGGGTGGTAGATGGTTCAGATTATTTTGCCCTACTTTTTTTTTCATGGTCTTTTGTTCTTCAGTCAGAAGTAACTTTTTTACTTTTTTTCCCATGCTTAAGCAAATATTAACTTGTCAGCTTGTACCTAAATTTCACCAAGCTTTTGCTACTGTGCTTAATTTTAAAGCACTTTGATGATTAAAATGTGTGTCTCCTGGAAAATGAATAATACAAACACACAGTAATGCATTCCAACAGTGAATAATGAAGAGCAAATAAAAGATATTAAGCAAAAAGGATGTCAAAAATGCAGTTTAGCTGTCATTAAAACATCACACTCTCTTCCCTTCCTCTGCTACATACATTATCCTATAGCCAACAGCAAAACTTGGTAATATCATCTTTAGGTGTAAAGAGATGTTACTATTAATTTCATCTCTTTGAGACAATATTGGAATCCTAGTGAATACTAAAGGTTTCTTCTAGACGTACAGTAATAATCAAGTGTATTTGTGACAAAATTAGTTATTCTGTTTGCACAGAGATAGTGAATTATTCTAATTCTTAAGTGACCATTTATTTTATATCTACATATTCCTATATTCTAGGTACCTAAAAATGTTAAAGACTGTGAAATTAAGAAATGGTCCCTAGAACATCATCCCTGAGAGGCTGTAATTACAGCCTTCCTGTGTCTGAGAAGAACACGACTTCTGAAAAAAATGTCAACTGAATCTTTGGGTCCCTTTTACTGGGGTACTGCTGCCCACTTATCTTTGCCCAAATCACTGTGACCTTTGGCACAGTAAAAATTTCTGATTTCTGTGCTTAACAGAGAGCCCCAAAAACACATTTTGTAACACAGGGAACAACACCACTCCAAAAGAAGTTTTATGCCATACAGAGGAATTTTCAGTTTGTTAGAGACTGTACAGTATTTATGTCATGATTCTTGTACTGAGTATTCATCTCTACCAATATTTCTTTAAAAGTATCTTTCAAGCTACTAATGATCCAAATAATTTTTATCAAGAAAACAACAATTAACAGATGATACATTGATGTGTTCTTTGTGCCATAAAACAGTGTTTAGGTCATCTACTGAGATACAGGGGAATCTTGGCTAAGGTTCCTGATGAGAAGCCTGATCAGAAGTAAATCTATATCCCCAAAATATTTCATAGTCAGTGGAATATCAGTTATTCTGGGTGAGGTACCACCAGAGCTGATCCTTTAGTTATGTTGAACAAAAAGATTTATTCAGTCAGAGGCATATAGGAAGAGAATTTTAGAGCTGTCCCAAAACTTCATCCATTTTACACACAGAGATGGGCCTGATCAGCCTCAAGAAGAGACAACTGAGAGGGGACCTCATTAATGTCTATCAGTATCTGAAGGGAGGGTGGGTGTCAAGAGAACGGAGCCAGGCTCTTCTCAGTGGTGCCAAGCAACAGGACAAGAGACAATGGGCAGAAAACAATGAACAGGAAGTTCCACCTGAATAAGAGGAAGAACTTCTTTACTGTGCAGGTCACTGAGCACTGAAACAGATTTTCCAGAGACGCTGTGACGTCTCCCTCACTGGAGACATTCAAGATGGTCTGGACTCAATCTTCTCCAATGTGCTCTTGGACGATCCTGCATGAGAAGGGAGGTTGAACCAGATGTCCCATTGTGGTCCCTTTGAACCTCACCCATTCTGTGATTCCCTGATTCTGTGATTCTTGTGGGGTGCTCTTAGGCCTCCTTCCCTGCCCATTTCTAAGTATCCTCCTAGAAACCACAGGTTGGAAAACTTTGTTTCGAAAGACTCAGGAGTGGTCCAAGGTCTCCCCTGCTCACACTCTCTCTGTCCGGGGAAGGGATGGCTCATGGACCTTGTCTTTGCACCTTCTCACAGGCACATCCCTGTGACCCCCCTGGACTAATCTGCCCCAAATCTGTTCTGGGTGAAACTGCCCTGGCCTGGGACCCCCTCTATCTGAAAAGGTCCCACTCATCCTGGTACAATGCCATAGCTCAGGACTACTTTCTCTGTTGATATGTTATATGAAATATTACCAGAAACAGAAATAAAACTAACAATAACCTCTATCAACTTGTGTTGTATTTTCAGCTATGAACTTCAACAAAATCTTATTAATAATTAATACCACAGATGAAATAACAGAAATAATATTAATACATGTTTATGCTCCGTAGCTTTGGATAATTTCATATGCGCATTATCATAGCAAAGGTGTGGAATTCTATAAAAATATAGTTAAAATGGAAGAAAAAGGCTATAAGAACTTCAGATTGAGGTCATGTTTTTCGTCTCATACCAAACTGTTCAGAGACATCACCAGTAAGCAGAATGCATTTCAGTAGGTCTACCAAAATGAACTATTCTGTTTGGACAAAGCTTCTATTTATGAAGAACTGCAATTTAGCAATACTGCGCAAAATAACAGTCTGAAAGAAAGTGTTATCTCCATCTCCAGCTGCAGAGTAGAAGATTGATATAAAACAGTTTTTCAAATTAAAGTTGATTAAATACTGCTACACTGCACTTTCCAGACAGCAATGAAGATCCATTTGAGCAAGATTTGGTCTAGGATCCAATCCTAGTAGAAATCTAGAGGTGATAGCTTGGTAGGTGATTAGAATACAAAAACCTATGGAAGATGCAGTGAAAGTACAGAGGCAATCATCACTTTGCCATGGTGCTCAGTGATGAGCCATGGTGATCTCAATGCTGCCAGGGATAGACAGGACAAGTACTGGTCTGTTTATTTTAACAACAGTCTCTCTAGTCTAGAAGACCTTTAAATAGTGATCTGAGCATAAGTCTGATGTCTATGTGAGACATTGAATAGGATCTCTACGGTGGTCATGCTTTGGTTGTTTTCTCTACAGTGCAGCATTATGCACACCTCCCTTTACATTTGCTGAAGTCACTGACTTAAACTGGGTCATAGGAAGAAGAGGCAAAACCTGTGAAACTTCTTTCTATGAAGTTTATACTTGTAAAAAATCATCTAGGAATTCTACTCTTATATGAGTGAAAACATCGAATCTCAGAGACGAAGGCCACCACACCTCTTGCATCTCATGTAGTCTCAAACACAAGAAAAACCCCACCATTGCTACAGCTTAGTTTGAGACAGCTTTTCCTTGATTTCTAACACTCCCGTCTGACCCATCTGGACATCTGAAGGATCAAGTGAAGATTCCTGACCAATTTGGACACAGTTTTCAAACCTCAAGGAAGAATTTCTCTTTCTGTAGTCTCCTTCAAGTCTGCTGTGGAGCTTCCTCAGTAACAAAACTCCCTGTTCTTTCTCACTTGCCAATTCTCATAAGACCATAACCCAAGCAAGAAAATAGGGAACTCTTCTGAAGTTCATCAGCAATTATCATACAAAAATATAAATTGTCCAGACTAATAAGTTCCAACAGCTGTTCATTGATCTGTTAGGATTTGAGCATGTATGAAAACTTTGGTGTTTGCAACTTGAAAGTTTTCAGAGTGGTATGTCTTAAGAAATATTAGTTGGGTATATGAATAATTTAAGTCAGAACTTCAAAGCTTCTGTATCTGGAGAAACTACTTCAGGAGAGAAGTATTTATGAGATATTTAAATTATTCCTACAGTACAAATAGACAAAATGCAAACATGAGAAAAAATGAAATAGAGGAAGAAAAGAACAGGATGTATAATAGAAGAGATTAATTATAATTATGAAACTGAGATTATTATTTCTCATTATTATATAGCATGTTATATATCTAGAGTGCATTACTTAAATATATTAATTGATACATTAATATACTGCTGTGATCATTTCCCCTCCTGAATATACTTATGTAAGAACATTTTACTGCTACCTTGTTGCCATTACCTAACTCCCCAAATCACTGTTCTATATGCCTGTGGTAACTTGACATGATTCTGGTCTTCACAACATCTGAAGAAAGGATTGTATTTATTCCATTCCTGTGTTGGACATCTAAAGAGCATCACTAGAAACCAAACAAGTACAGACAACATCTGCTTGACTAATTAGAGTACAGATGTGGTTAATATTGTTCTCTGCAATAAGGAACTGTAAATATTCTGTGCCTTCATATAGAATCTGGTCTGTTGCTCAAAGGTGGCTGACAAATTAAAAAGAAGACCTGCAGGATAATAGCAGTTCAAAATAAAGGTTAAAACAGTGGGATTTTCTACTCTTTGCCTAGAATTATAGGAAAGAGCAGAAACTAGATCTGAGCAAGCACTGTAGAAAATACAAGTCTTTTTTTCAGCTTGGTTCACACTAAACATTTTGTGTAAGACAAAATCTCTCCCGTGAAAAAGATCATAAAAATAACAAAAAATAGAGTGATATGAAAGTCATGTAATGAAGGGACATGGTGAAAAGGAAAACCCATTTTTATTCCTATGACAAATGGGTCATAGACATCTGATAACTGATAATTACCTGGAAAGAACTGAAGAGTTGAATATGTGTCCTGAATATGCAACACATTGAATCAGTCAAGTAAAGAATAGTTATTTGTGGTTTTTTCCAAAGGTGATGTAGACTGCATAGAACAGTGAAATAAACTATATTTTCTTTATGTTGTACTTACAGAAATTTCTTCACAGAAATCTATGAGCTTTAATATTGTTGCAGCTATTGTTGCAACAACTTACACAATAGCAAAAATCCCAGTTGTAGGGGTTTTTTTTAAATACAACATCCTTCCTTTCTTTCTCTTTTCCAGCTTCAATTGTGTGATAATATTTCACAGAATCACGAAATAGGCTGAGTTTGAAGGGGCCCACAAAGATCACCAACTCCTGGCCCTGCACAACACCATCCCCAAGAATCATACCATGAGAGTATTGCCCAAACGCTTCTTGAACTCTCTCAGGCTTGGTACTGTGACCACTTCCCTGGGGAGCCTGTTCCAGCGTCCAGCCACCCTCTGGGTGAAGAACCTTTTCTAATATCCAACCTAAACCTCCCCTGACACAGCTTCAGGCCATTCCCTCGGGTCCTGTCACTGGTCACCACAGAGCAGAGGTCAGTGCCTGCCCCTGCTCTTCCCCTCAGGAGGAAGTTGTAACTGCAGTGAGGTCTCCACTCAGTCTCTCGTTCAGGCTGAACAGACCGGGTGACCTCAGCTGCTCCTCATATGGCTTCCCCTCAAGGCCCTGCACCACCTTTGCAGCCCTTCTTTGCTCTCTAATAGCTTCATGGCCTCTTATATTGCAGTGACCAAAACTGCACAGAATCAACTAATGTAGTTCAAAGAGAAAAGATTTCAAGAACTTTTCTTCATTTTCTGCTGCACAAAGGGACATAAGCATTCCCAAACCCAGCTCTATAGGAGTTGCATGACCATGAGGGATAAAAAAGAGAGATCTGTACTTCACAGTTTTAGGTGCTGATGTGCTACATCGAGACAGTGAAATGTTCCCCTGTTCCTTTTCACATCATTTAAATGGGGAGAAGCAGTACAAAAGAATATTGGCAATCAGTAGACTGGAAAGTGTACTTTGGCAGAGCAGAGACTTTTATTATTTCAGTAGCTTTCTGTTTCACATCACAATTAACATGTCCATAGTTGCCACAAAACAATGAGATTTATGAACTTCAGAACATCGAAACAGCACATTCATTTAGGGTGAGAAAAATTCTAAGCTGAGACACTGGTTTATATCACTCAGAATAGGAATATAAACCCTGCTTTCATGCCTCACAGTTGAGGCTGTTGCCATCAACCCTTGTAAAAAAAAAAAAAAAAAGAGGTTGCTTAGCATGAAAGTCTCAGCTACAGAAATCTTTTTTTACCAAAAATGTTAGTAAAAGCAGTCCCTGTTCTAGGAGCTTATGGGCAGTGTATTTGATCCTCAGCCAGCTCTAGTGCAGCTATAATCATTCTGTGCTGGTAAAATAACTTGCAGAGGATTATTAAAGCACTGAACCAGTGCTTCATACAGTTGTGTTTGAAAGGGAAAAAAAATGCTATTGCCACTATAGTTTATTTTATCAGAAAAAATAAATAAATTACAGCAGAGCATCTCCCTTTTCTGGGAGATATCTATACAGAAAAAGCATTTGCCACTAGAACTGCACCAGCTTAGCTACATCAACAAACCTGTTGTAATATATAAAATGCCTGAGACAGGCATAATCACTCTGAAAGCTGTTTCTGGTGCAAAGGTGGCCCTCATGTCTTCAATCTCAAATACATTCCTAACTTTCTTGCAATTCAATTTCTATAAAGTAATATATGGCACCATCACAATAGGCAAAATGTGTTGAAAATAAAGCAGTCAAAGTTACCAAAAGAAACCCTAGCATATAAAGTCAAGAACAGGTGAATAAAGTGAACAGTCAAGAAGAAATGCTTAATTCTTGTTAAAGTTACTGTCTATGCCTGCTATTGCACTGTTGGCTTTTGCACATGATTTGGCATTTGGAGTCTTTCAGTTAGAAAGCAGGTGGAAATGAAAAAAAAAACTGTGAACACAGCTTAGAAGATAATATTAATGCAATGTTTTCCTCTCCCCCCCACCTTTGAGTATCACTGCTTAGTACACCTTCAGATTATAAGGAATTAGATTTTCCCTTGGTTTTCTTTGTTTCCTGTTAGAAGCAAATATTTTAAGGTCTATCAGAGACAAATAATGGAAATGTTGGGTCTCAGGTATATTCTTAACCAAATGGGTTGACTTCAGTTTATTGAAAAATGTGATAGGAGTGTCATGCAAGTCAGTAATAAGTCTCTGGCATATGACCAGTCATATTTTAAAGGCTTTCATGGAAATGTCTTCAAGCATTAAAAAATGACTTTTATTAATTGCTGCCTATTGATTCTTATGTATTTACACCTTATATGTGAAAAATTATCAGACAGAAATTGAGTAAAAACAGAACAAACTGGACTGGGACAACCAGTCACATACAATGGGCAATAAACAGTCAAAAAGCTCTTCCAATTCTAAGAAAACAGCCTATGCCAATGGTGAGTCATTAAGAATTACTGTCCATGAGAAGTTGCTTTGTTCTCAAAATCCTGCTGATCCTCCACTGAGGGTCAGTGTGTTCCCAAAGTGCAAGATAAAGCAGTCAGGTTTAGTACAGAATGCTCCTTGGCTGAATATTTGTTAACACTGAGGGTCAGATATCATCTACTTCACTGTAGGCTTGATTACTGAAAGCTGTGTCCATAGGGCCCTGAAGAACCCCCTGGGTGGTTAAGCCTTCAAAACATCCCTCACTGTCCAATTATGTCCAGAAATACCTATATTGGAATTAATGATTCTAATTCTTTAAAAATTGTATTTGATATTTAAATGCATTTTGAAGACCGCAAGGCATTAATTATGGCCCTGAATTGACTTCTAGGCAATACAACTGTTGCTGTTTCCCCACTGTCAGAAGGTGTGTGTGAGACGATCTTGGTCATGACAAATACTGGCTTACAACAGCAGCAGTCCTTTCTCCTCAACTGAGACTATACTGAGCCATTCAGAGAAAGGAAACTATAAATGCAATAAATGCATAAGAATTATGTGTGAATAAATAAATCAGATGGAGTCTAAAATAATTTTTTTTTACATAATGTATATACTTTTTTTTATGTAAGTTCTAGCCAAGAATCAAATTTTAAAACTGTTAATGAAAGTGTTGCCTTAAATCTGAAACATAAAATTCAATGTCAGTAGAAATAACTGAGAAGAGACATATGACATTACACAAAAGTCCAGGTCTGGTATCAGAGTTATTACAGTTATGAGAGTGCATCATTTCCTTCTGTAAAAAATCTTGATTCACAGCTACATAAACAGGCTTTTCAGAGGAAAAGAAGAGTGGTTTCCTCAGTTTGTCAGGCGGCCCAGATATAAATAAAAATCAGTTTCCTGAAGCGACAAGAACAACACAAATACACCTTGATTGGTAATGAAATATTTATTTTGTGTTTTCAAGAAAGTCTGGACTAATAAAACGTTGAGATTTTCAATGTTTTAAATTAAAGCAGTAGTTTCGTATGGAAGAAATTAATAGTTTCTATTTAAAAGTTTTCTTTCTTCCTATTTTGAAAGAGGGGCAGAACTTGTCTACTAGAAGACTGATGATGTTGCTTTTCACAATTCCATCTCTGCACCCTGAGCTGTTGTGGATGAAAGCCTCAACAGAGAAGACGACCACCAGCTTACACTGATATATCCTCGTGCACTGCATACTTTAGAACAGGGAGCTTCCTTGCTTCTTTTACCTCATGAAACTACATCTGAACTTCTTTACAAAAGGCAACATAAATACCAAAATGATAGTTGAGATTCAGAGTCACAAGAGAAGAAACTTTCTGCTATTCCTTGCTTTTCTGCCAGGAACTTTCCAGTTGACACAAAAGTTTTAAAACGCATTTTCTAATAAATTGTTTTCCAAGGTTTTGATTTTGTTTTCTTCTAAAAAGAATCACAGGTTTAAATGGACATTAGGAGGTCAGCTGGTGTTGACAGTTGCTCTAAGGGCCAATTTTGATTAGGCTTACATCCTATAGTAGTCACTCAAGGAGAGGAAAAAAGACAAACCTGATGAAATCTGATGTTTTACAATAAAAAAAATGCCTACAACAAGCAGAAGAACTGATGAGGAAAGCTACAGAGCTAGCCTCCAGAGGTAGATAAAGAGATTATAAACAGCTATAAAATAGACATGTTAACAAGACCTGAACTATATTGTAATGAGGACATTCTTCTGAAGCATAATGAAAGACATGTCCAAAGATGTGATGCAGTATTTCTAAGACTTAGAAAAATCTTTGTGAAAAATAAAAGCGATATACAACAAGGTCATTCAGCAGCTGGGAGGCACTGGCACACCATAGTCACATAAAAAGCTTGCAACATATTGTTCCACCCCTAAAGCTCAGGTTTGTCATCTCATTTAATATGATAAGAGGGTTAGGTTGTTGTCTGATAAAGAGGGGGAGCAGAGCACTTATTCTGTTCTTTTAAATATAATTTTTTTAACTGTCCATTAAATGATTACGTTTTGTTCATTTTAAACAATTCACAACAAACAGTGCTCTGTGAGGCATCAGGCACTTGAAATCTCCAGTTGCTGCTAAAACCAGCAATTGTAACAAATGTATCAGAGCTATGGCTACGCTAGAAACTTGATAAATCTTGCAAAATCTACTAATGTTCAAATCCCTTAATATTTATTTTTTTAAGAGATTTTATTTGTGGTCAAAGATGAATATAAACTCACAAAACAAGGGAAGGCTGACATTAGAATAGTGTATATGTGTCTGGTGTTTTCAGTAGAAGATACTAAGAGATGTGGAAAAATATGTGAAAAAATACTTAGAACTACAGGGTTGATCTCAGGTCTGGAATAAAAATACCTTGCACTGACAGATTTAGAGCATACAATTTGTTGAGTCTGTCAAAAGGAACAGGAGCTGGAACTTGATTATAGCATGGAACTGCTTTGACAGGAAGAAAATAAGTACAAACACCCTTATAATCTGCAGAAAAAGTACACCAAGAAACGGCATTTGGGGGCTGAAGCTAAACAAATTAACATCTAAAAATCCAGCATGTGTTTTTTCATTTGCCTTCCAAAAGAAAGGAATTGTATTGTGTCTGTCTTGTCTGTCTCTCGCTCCATACCTGTTTGTGCTTGAGTTTCTTGATAAATTGCCACCACATTTGCACAGAAGTAGATTCATTATATCAGTAGTATTGCCTTAGAAATTACTAAGTCTCTGCAAAATGCAGAAAAATAAACACCTAGAAGAGAAAGACTGTGTGGATTCTCTCCAAGAAGAGAAAGCCACACTCAGTTCCCATCAGACACTAATAAATCCCTACTGGAAGGGTTGCTATCCATGCTCTGACTTTAAGGAAAATTTCCATTACAGCTAACGTGCTGCTAGACACCCAAGAATCTGAATTAGAGATATAAATCTATAGGAACACAAGATGTTGTTTCTACTACTTGCAGAACTAAACCAGCCAAAAATTAGCATGATTAAACTCTGGAGAAAAACATGAAAGGAAGAAATGCACCCCCTTAATTTAAAAGTATTTCCTATTAGGGCTTTTATGCACACATGGTAAGAGCTGTTCTCCTGGACAGTCTCACATCTACACCGAGTGGAATATCAAAGGATAGAGGAATGGAAAAAAAGAAAAGCATTATAACTGAAGAGTCAATATACCATTAAAAAAGGTACAAGCTGTGTTTCGCTGAAAGGGGATAGAAAAAGACAGGGCAATGGGCTATTGCCCAAATCAGTGAGATGTGCTGTCATGCACACCCCAAGACGGTGGTTGAACTATGGCTCATGTACTAACCTCCATTTTTCAGCATCATCATAGTCCTAAATTTTATAGAGGTCCCTTACTCTTTGTTATTAGGATGAACTGTGAGTTGAATTGATCCAAAATATCTAAAGTGGCAAATAGACTACATTACAAACACTCATCACAACAGCAATGACGTTTCATTCCTGCTATCCTGGAAGACCAATATTTTCTTTACTTTGTTTATCTTTCAACATGGTTCACTTACAGTTTCACAGGTCACTCACTGACAAATAGCTGGGGAACATTACTACTGGAGAACTGTACAATACTGGAGTAAAAAATCTGTGCTGCTATGAAAAAAATGAAATTTTTTAAGACTAAAATGTTTTCTGATTTGAAGTATAGACTATTTAGCATTAATGTATGGTCATTTTCCTTTGCCAAAATCCTATTTTAACGAGCTTCTCTCACAAAACCAGTAGGCTACCAAATACTAGTTCTAAGTTTCCCACACACCCTGATATGTATGAAGTAAAGAGAACAAAACAGAATATTCCTTTGGTAGATCCTGAGGGCTTGAAAGTGGGCACAGCAGAAAAAACACCAAAGAAATGTGAAGGCTAAAAATGTGAATTCTTGTACGTTGCTGGTCCAGGACACAAATGGTGCCTTCAAGCAAAAGGGATTCCATCCAATGGGAGAGTTGCCTGAACACATGATATAGGGTGCTCAGTTAATAGCTGGTTAAGATATTTTAACTATGTTGTTTGTTAAATGATAGAGATTGCCATTACAACTGTAAATTATAAAACTATGTAAAGAAAAAAAAAAACTAAAGAAAATTAAGAATCCCAGTTAGCTGGGTTTTTTTTCCTGAGTGTTACAGTTGCCCAGATGTTGGCCAGATTAACTTGCTTGATACACCACAATGAATTTTTCAAAAGGATTAGCTGATATTAGAATGTCAGCACTTTCTCTTCTCTGTTCCTAAAGGTATCCAAGAAAAACTACTGCTGGTATTTCCACACTCACTAACAGCCAGAAGATTCTTGGCAAACCTTTAAATTATTGACAGAAAAGAGATCAGAAAAAATGGTGCAGCACTCAGCAGGGGTTGGTTGGAAATATCTGATGAGCATTAGTAATGGTTAGGTCAGGTCCAGTTTGCCCTTATAGTGTAATCAAAGTCCTATCTCAAAGTTTTGTCACAGCTCTTATATGAATGACAGCAACAATCTATTTTCACATAGATTTGTGGCAAGATTGCAGCCAAAAGACCAGAGCATTTGGGGCTTTCTTCCTCCTCTGATTGGGAGGCAGCAGTTTTCTTCAGAGACTCTTGATTTTTCTGCAAAAGTAGTTCCATTGTTCCATTAATACCTGTCTCTGGTTAAAAGGTTGAACCCACCCCAGCCAAGAACAAAACCAAACAGAAAAGGAAATAACGCTGAAGATCCATCTGCATGAATATGCCTCTCTCTCTTTTTTTTTTTTTTTTTTTTGTTTACAGGAACAGTGAAGGAGAATCAATTTTTTCTTGCTATCAGTTTGACCTAATACAAACCAAGTGGTTATGGAAGAGAAATAGTATTAACTATCCAAACATGCAATCAGTCCAGTATGTTCATTCATGTACAGTGGAAAAACAGTGCACAAATGAAACAGAACTGTTTGAGAACTGGCAGTATCTCACGTACACGGATGGGTTGTAATGTGGAGAAAAGTATGCTCAAAAATTCATTCAGTATTCTTCTTGTCACCATTCTCTTGAACACAGGTTCACAGATGTTTACGACCCTCTCAAAACAATGCATGCAAATACTCAGAGAAGAAACTTTGGTTGCAAAAATTTCCAAAGAAACGAGAGTGCTAGTACATGGTAATGTGCATCAGGCCTTGCAGCTTTCTGAGGCATAAATGTAAGACTCAATTACAGAAAATGGAAAGGAGAAAGAAAACGCTCGAGTAGGGAAATTAAGATACTGTGAGTTTTATTTTCTGAATATAAATATATTCTCTAATATCACTTTCATAATTTTTTATAGTCCTTATATATTATCTCCAATGACATAAATGAAGTAAGATTAAATTTATGCCAGAAGGCACATGGCTTTGGCATTGAATTGGAAGCCAATGGAGGATTCCTTTTCTATATTTTCATGGGAGCATTTTCTCAGGAGGCATTTATGAATTGATATTGAAATCTATTTGTGGATTTGGGAATCACTCAGTGAGGTAACAGAAAGAGCTCACTGCTGTTTCCTATTCTTGGAATATGATAGTAATGCAAAACCATTATTGACAAAAGATGCTAAATGTCAGTATTCCTTTCAAAGCCTCTTCCCTCTTTCACATAAAAATTGCCAGCTATCTTTGTGGCTGCTCCTGTCTTCAGAGTTCTTCAAAACACAGAGCTAAGGTAGGCACAGAAAGGACAGATCTGAACTCATATAAAGCTGCTGCCACCTGTGTTCCATGGAACATTTCCAGTGATGCAATTTATTGTACTGTCCATTCCAGATATGACTAAAACAAAGACCTTGAAGACTTTGATCTGCAAGTGGCCTGAAGGTTGTTGGAGACCAGGCTGGTCACACAGAAGTGTCCCAGGATGATCCCCTCTTCTTGTGGGATGATAGGAACAGGAATAAAGAATGCATGGCACAGACTGTGTGAAAATCCCATAATTTCATGATAGAAATTTGCACTGTCTCTACAGGCAATGGAAAAGACTCTAAGACAATGAAGAATCAGGGTTATTACATTTGGTAATGTCCATTCAGACAAGATTTCTGACCATGTGAGTCTCAGTATGGGGCTGGATTTGTGACTGGTTTCTGATTTATTTTACATTTGGATGACATTCATTATCACCATTGACCTAAAATGTTAATAGAGCTTTGTAAATTTTTTAAAATAGTATTTCTGTCAGTTCTTATTTTTAAAGTTTTTGCAGAAAGAGAGAAGTTTTTGCAAAAATCTTTTCCCTTATCCCTGTATGTGAAAGCATTCTCAAACATTATCTTTTTAGAAAGTTTTCTATTAACCTATACAGTTACATTAGAATGCTTTATAGACAAGTCTTGCTTGGTCAGTTATATTGCAGCAAGCTCTCTTACCTATGTGATTAAAAAATAAATATTAAGTCACCTTAGTCCCAAGTTATATTACTGCATTATTAATGGTTCTTGTTTGCCTGACCTTATAAAAAGATAGTTGATTTTGTTGTTTCAAATAAGTATAAATAATTCAAGAAAGTGTTTTTATAAGCAGGTTATTACCTATGAGGATGTAGCTTTTAAGACATCCTTTAGTATAAAATATGTATAACTGCCACATATATTATTAACAGGTACCCAAAATTGTTAGCACAGTACCTTATTACCAGAAAAACAAATGAGAATTCTGATATGAAATACTGCATCAGAAGAGATGGGTGAAAGCAGACAGGTTTTTTTCATAAATATATCTGCTTTCCATTCATGGTAATTGAAACAAACATCAGTGTAAGGATCTCATGGTGTTTTGTCTCATTGTTGTAAGTTTAGAGATAGCAGGAGAAATAAGAACTTATGTCACAGAAAAAGGAACATAAAATCGTTTCACTGGAAAGGATAATAAGCATATTTGCCATCGAGAGGACAATCTGCTATTTCATCCCTTTAATGCAGTTCATGTTACTGCATTACATGGTCACAATGTCAGGATTAATTAGAGCAGAGGGTGGTGTAAATGCCAAAAGAAGAAGTTGCCGTACATCTGTTCTAATTTATCTCATGGATGTTCCTTCAGTGAGTAAGTGCAGAGTGTGGCTTGGGCCATCTGTGACCCAGTTAGAGAGAGCAAGATGGCCTGTTGCCTTGCGGGTGCCAGGACAGGAGTTGTCACAAAAAGGTCAAAGATTGGTCTGAAGAGTGCTGGGGAATTTCCACTCATATGGAAACCTGGACTGAAGAGAGGTTGGAGAGACTCTCCAGTGACCCAAGTGACCTTGAAAGGGAATCTAAAAGCTGGCTCTTCTCAGGCAATCCTCTCTATGTTAATCTTCAGCAATACATCTGTTAGCAAAGGAACAGATGTATTGATAAGTGTCCATTTACTGATGCAGAAATAGTGCCAGGAAGAAAGCTGGTCAGGAACCCTATGGGAGGAAGAAAAAGTGTCCTCTTACAACATCTTTAAACAGGACTTAAGAAATCCAATAGTAAAGAAGGAAAGATGGCAAAAGACATTGTTTAAAGATTCAATAAAAGTTTTATATTGACCTGTACTTTCAGTATAAATTTTATAAAAATGAGATGGGGATGCTTTACAACGTGATACAACAAACAGTGAGCAAAAACTGTGTGTGTTTGATTGGCTGTCTATGAATTTGAAAGAAAAGAGCAGACAAAATGTGTTAGAAGAGATTCCACATTTGGATTTCTAATGTTGGGTCATAGAGAACATGGGGAACCGTGTTGAAAGTAGTAAAATCATAGTCACCCTGAATTTATTTATTACATGCAGCTTCCTTAAAAATTCAGTGCCAAAAATTCAGTTAAATCAGGCCAGCAAGAATCTTTTAATTTTTTTTTTATCTGGTAAAGATTAATAAAAATACTAAGAGTCAGCAAGAGGAGAATTGGAAAACAATGAGTTAAAAAATCCCAAACTATGTGAGAGCAGAGAAATCACTATGTAAACATACAACTGGAGATGAGTTTGTAATAAGCAAAAATGGCCATCAGAAATTCACTGCAATTTTCCATTGAATAAGCTAAAGGCTAACATCCTGGGGTTTTAGTTTTCCTCCATGTGCCAGGAAAGAATTTAGAGAGATATAATTAACAGTCATGTTTCTACAGGGATTAGTTGGAAAGAAAAAAGTGGTATGGGGATAGAAAAGAATTAACTAATAGTGCTGTCATGCCAATAGGAGAAAGCAAGGTGCTCAGTTTTATTAAAAAGAAAATTAAAAAAAAAAAAGAGAGGGACAGTTTTTAATAAGGTATCTACATGAAAGAGCATAGGAACTACAAAGGAACAAGATTCAAAAAACTCAGGGATGTGAATAAAGATGGGGAAGAGCAGAAATTATATGAAGCAGCAGGAAATTTAAGGATGGACATTGTGAGAATGTGTCCCCCAAGAGGAGCCTGTGAAATTGAAGAACATCCTCTTCAGGAACTGCTGAACCATATGTCTGTAAAAAGCTCCAAAGAAAGCATTAAAAAGACGGTTTGATTGAGCTAACAAGCTTTCATTACAGGTAGCTAAGCTAAATAATACATAACTAGGGGTCATTTCCACCACTATACTATACTAATTTTCTATAGCACTTCACTTAATTGAACTAATGAAAAGTTGGAACTTTCATTCAAAAGCACATCGAAACAGATAGAGGAAGCTTCTGCTTAACTATTAATTTGCTTTACTAGTTCTACTGAGCAAAAGGATTACCAAAAGATTCTAATCAAGGAGAAAAATGGGAATAACCTCTTGGATCTTGTCAGAGACTCAGAAGCATAAAATAATCCCAACTTTTTTTCATTAAGGTCTGCAATTCACTCGAACCCCAGCAGCTCTGAATAACTATGTCTGCTCTGCATCAATAGCTATAATGGAGAGAGATTGATAGAAAGCAAAGATTTAGTAGAAACTCAGCAATTAAATTGCACAGCTAGTCTTTCTTCTACTGCTCCCTGGTGCATACAATCCTGTTCATTAATCTGCATGTTGATTATAGCCCCTCTGTGATATTGATCTGTGCTTCACAGTTCTGTGTTTGCAAGAACATGTAGTTGCAACAGGCAGCTACAGTACTGCATACACATTGAGCTATTGTTGAAATATTTAAAGTCAGAAAAAGAAATAAAAACTAGTGGTCCTTGAACTGATTTGAGCTTCTGTACATTTGCTATGGCAATATTTTCTTTTTTCCCTTCAGTTGTTATCACTAGGAATTAAAATTAAACAAATTTACACAAAAGAAAACTAATCACACAAACCGATCCCTTAGAAATTGTTTGACTCTAGGAATCTCAAAAACAGTATTCTGCAATTTTTTGATCTATTTTATGTCTTTACAATGACTCAGTCCTCCAGATATATTTGTGTGGACAAGTACAAGAAGGCTATTATTGCCATTTTATTCTCTAGCAAAGGCATTTCTCTTCCTTTTGCATCCCAGTTCCATATTCTGAATATTCTGTATTTTTACTTGGATTTGCTCTAATGTAAAAATTGCTCAGTTTATTTTTTGTTTATTAAAAAAATCCACACTCAGAAGAAATAGTACAGCTGTGGATTCATCCATGCTTGAATTGGGCAGTTATCCTATCAGCTGTCTTCTCTGTGCATCTACATCACCAGATACAAGACTAGAGGTGACAGTTCCTGACTGGAGGAGACCCTCACATTGCACCTGGAAGAAAATCCAGAGAGTGATGTAGAGGGACAAACTGAAGGACAGACATTTTAAAGTGATTAAGAAGGTGTTATAGAAGCTATGCAGGAAAGAAGAAGATGAATCTTTACACCAAGGCTGCCTGGAAAAAGTATGTAATGTGACAGCGTATAACAGCAAAAGAAAAGCAGAGTTGACATAGTCAGTGTGTGCATCTCAGGAGCCCAATTCTGTCCCTTTGAGAGATGGCTCACTATGTCAGCGAGTTTCCTCTGGTGAGGCAGAGGAAATACTCCTCGACTATTTTTCTTTCAGATTCCTCTTGTGATGAAAAGGGAATCACTGCAAAGAAGAAAGAAACATTGCTTAAAGGAGAACAGAAGGAAGAAAAATGACTGAAGAGAAGAAAGCGACTGATGAAGAAAAGGGAAACATGAAACAAATAGAAGCAAGGCACAAAAAACAAAGCAGATAACATAATAGCCAGAAGAAAAGGTGTTTTGCAACATCTGTCTGTAAGAATGAAAAGTAAACGAGATGCACTACAAAACCAGTTTGATTACCAGTAGGATGGCTATCTATCATAAGATATTAGCCCAGTCCTGAAACGTTCATACATTTACAACCAGGGGAATTTTCTGACACTTTAAACATTTTTTTTCTGCCACAAATCAGGAAGAAACTGATACACCTTTTTTTTAATTTTAATTATTTTTGCAAATTGCTAATAATACTGGTACAGTCAATAGCTACTAAGTTACAATTCAGGTGTGAAAATTTAGCATTTATCTTCTTGGTTTTAGTGTTTTTGTGCAGAGATTAGTACAAGGCTCTCATATATTTTTGTGAGAGCTCTATGAATATAGTTCACATACTGTGAGGTACTTATATGAATCTCTTTCAGGATAACTATTTGCAAAGATTATTCAATATCTTCTGTTGGTGCTGTTCCATTTTATATGGATTTAAATTATTTAAAATATGCACTGGGTCAAGAACTATGTGAAAGCTCTGTCTCACTTGCAATGAAGCTAATAGCTGAGGTGGTTTAAGACCCTCTTAATCACTGCTTAACTCGACACTTCACTGGGGATTACAAATCAGGCTTGATTAAACTGAACCCATACCTTGGCCACTGGAGTTCATAGCTTGATGTCTTAATACCAGCAGCCTTTGGTAGAGAGATAGAACAGGTAACTGTGGGCAGCAGCTTCCCAAACTGCCAGAGCTGGATCCATCAGGAATTTTCTGATCGAGTGTTAATTTTTGACCCAGTGGTAATGGTATCCACCTGAGAAGTGACAATCCCAAATCATATCACCTCCAGATTTAAGCAAAGCAGATATTTACCCCGTGTCTTGCTCAGAGAATTGTCCTGTGTTTGATAGCATCCAGTTCTGATTTTTACTAACACTTCCTCGGGATTTTTTTAAATTTTCTAAAAAAAACCAGTTTGTTGAAATAGATCAAAATCCACAGTGTATTTACACTTTAGTGAAGCAATGTGTCTTGTTTTCTGCTTTCTGCCCAGCTCCTGAAACACAGAGACACCTCAAGCACAACAACAGACAGCTCTAAATGAGCTGGAGATTTTCTCTGACAATGTTTTTGTTATCAAATGTCTGGCTGTAATTATTTTTCATTCACTAACTCCTTGATTCATTGCCAGTGGTTCTCTGCCAGTGGAAACATCCACCCCAATGGATTGCTAACAGCACTTTGGCTTTCAACTCCAGCCAGATTCCACAGAACTTAGCCGATAGGAGCTGCCTGGAAAATGCACAGGGTATAGGGCCGGCGCGTGTCCACGGTGCACCAAGGACTGCGGCTGGTAGAACCACAGAGACAGACCAGGCAGGGGCTCTCTGCTGCCAGCAGGTGCCAAGGCTTCCACCCACCACTCGTGAGCTTCTTAAATTTATACCCTGCTTTAGCTCCCACCTACTAATTGCGTTTGTCTCTTTTTCTAGATATGGTAATTTCCATGCCTGAATTTTCTGCTTCTATGCTGCATTTTATTTAGCCAGTCCTTGCCTCCTGCTAATTTTCCTGTTTTATTTCACATCTTCATGACATTTTCTTCAGAGTCATTTCTTCCTGATGTTTTATACTCAGGCATTCTCATTTGTTGGCCTAATATTTGTTTTATGAATCTCCGCTTGATTTATTATTTCTTTGCGATTGCCTCCATTTTCTTACTTTTCTTGCCATTTCCATCAGCCTGACCTTACTTCTTGCACTGCTAATCTCAGCCTCTACAGGAACACTTGCTCCTGACTTTCATCCTAAATTAGCACTTTCATGTAAGGCTCATTCAAACGGCATTTGGAATTTAGATTTCTTGAGCTTGATATTGCAAGCGCCAGAAAAGCTCTCTAGAAAAGAAAGGCAACCGGATTTGATTAAAGCCACTAGGGTTGGAGAAGCATGCTGTAAGTTTTCTGTTCCTGCATGGATCAGGCTGGCAGAGCCATCCCTACTCCCCCGGCTTGGCAGAAGTGCCATGCCATTTCAGTGCTGCTGGCAGGCCTCTGGCTCCCACATCCAGCCGCAAACCGCAGGGTAAGGCACCACCAGTGTCAGGACGGTTGGCAGAGCCTGGCCTGCTGTACATGAGAATATGCCATGTTTTACCTTGGCTGTCTCCTTGCTCCTCACAGATGCAGCTTCCTCTTCTCTATCTTTAATCTTAGCCGTGCTCTGTGTTTTGTATTTGCTCATAGAGCCTCTCTACAAGGATGCACTTTATCCATCCTTTTATTTATTATTTTAAACCCTTTTCAAAAAGCCCAGCCAGCCTTAGACCCGGAAGGTTGATTCACCATCTGTTCAAAGTGAAAAACATCAGGGTAAATAAAATTTGGATAAGGAGACTCACAGTAAACAGGCCAAATCTTTCTAAAATGTTGGAGGTAATAACACATCTTAATAATCCAGTTTTCTTGTATTAAGCACAGCCATTTGTTTTGAAGTTTTAGACAGTCCTTAATTTTGAGCCATTTCTTCCCTTAGACTACAGAAAACATGTGTATGATTGAGATACTTGAGGAGGGAGAAAGGAGAGTTAACAAGTTGAAGGCATGAGCTTTATATAAAAGCTAATGTTATATATTTTTCCACATCAAAACACAAAGAATGGGCACTGAAATAACCTAAATATCTTTTTTTACAAATAGGTGCCCTAGGGCTAGTTGAATTTAATCTTGGATGCGTGCTGCACATGGGTTGCCTTATCTCAGAAAATCTGATGCTCTTAATGCTTGCACGTGTGAAGGGCTAATTTTTATGCATTTTTCTGTGATACAGAACTGCCTGGAGTTTTGAAACTAGACCTTAATTTGCAGACTGAAAAAACAAATCTTGATTTACCCAGAATTGCCTTTCACTTGTTTCCATTTTAAGGGGTGTTTCAGCCCAGAATTTAGGGGATTAAGTTCATCGCTTAATTATTGCAAGTGATCAGGCATTTATCTTCCAGTTTGTAACATATTGAAAATTACGCAATTGACTTGAGAATTTTAAAAAAGAAATCAATATGTTCCCAAGATAAACATACTGTCTCCTTCCTCACACTAGGGAAGCCAGTCGAGGGGAGTTAATTGCCTAGACCCGTCAGTGCGGAGAACAGCATTAATAAATGGGGTGTACTGGCTTGTATAAAGGACAGATGTGAGTTTTCTGCTCCACTGTACGATGAATTAATTCTCTCTCTTTTCTACTTTTTCTCAATTTATATATCGCAGTGACCACTGAAGAGCTGCATTTACAGTCATTTTGCCAAAGTATTGCCAGACCCAAATCCTGGACACATCTTGTGTGGTGTGGCCCCATCTTCATTCTTCAGATGTCGTCCTCCAGTCAGATCAGTCTGGAAGAAGGCTCAAGTATGAGACTTAAGTGACATCTAATCTGAAGACAGATTAGCTATCTGACACAGATAGCTAAACTGTCTGTGATCTACAGACACATTCTCTGTCTCCCATCTTTCCCCTTTGTATTATTACTTATCCCTGGTGATTACAGTTTCTGAATTCTGTTGCCACCCCTACTAAAAAGCTTGCTGCAGAGGAAAAGGTAGGATCCAGAAAAAAATCCAGATGGGGTTTGGCAAGTCGTCTGGTGCTTCAGGCAAGTGTGACTTGGCAAAGGGACTGCATCACCGTCAGCTGTGCTCTCGTCAAACACAGAGCCGTTCAGGACTCCTGGCTTTCCACTTGGCTAAGGAAGGGCAAAACGGCACTCATGCTGCTCTGGCTCCCTGGCTTCTGCCCACCAGAGCTTGTGCTGTCACTTACGTGGTTGAAAGAGTAGGGCAATTGAGCTAGTCCAGGGGAGAGGAGGGAGATGGCAAGCCTAACAGAGTTGCAAGGCTGCTGCAGTTGGAAGAACAAGAGCTGGAATAGCAGGGGCAGGGACAGCTCCAGCTCCCTAAACCCCTTCAGACAGCTCTCATCCTTGTAGATACACTGCAGGCCAACAAAGCTGCACAGAATTGTAGACAGGAAAGGTGTTAGTTAGCACACTGGTTACCTGGTGAAAATTTGCGTGGATGTTTTCAGCCAAAGGGGAACACGGAAGAGGGCAAACATCATCAAATGGGCAGGGGAGCTTAGGAGCACCTCCCAAAGGAGCTGCTGTGCAGCAGCTGTGTACTGTACATTACTTCTGTGCCCAAAGCCAAAGTGATTATCAGATCCATTACCATTTTAGGGTCCAAACTTCTTCTTTTATGACTTTTTCATAATTTTAAAAGGCACGACTATTAAATATTACCCTCTCCCTCCTTGGGTCACTAATCTGTGCTTCACAGCTTCCACAGCAAGTAGTCAGACACTATTTCGAAATACACTGTTTTAGTAAAATCTACTTTTATCAGAAAAAAAGAATTTGCCTAAAATTACAGGGACCTTTCAGTCTGATATGCAGGGGATTTGTGCAGGCTGGGGTGTTATGTAAGCACAAATCACATATCATAAGAGTCATACATATATATATACATGCACTCCATGGTAGTCATACATATATATATACACACACTCCATGGTATTTTTTTTAAGTCACTTTTTAAACATGTCCTTTTAAAGTTTCTGCTTGCTCAGGACAACATGTACCATTCTGCTGATAATTTCACATTGATTTATTTGTTATTCTGCTCCAATCTACTGCTCCTTAATTGCCGTGGTATGTCTGTGTGATCCTGCTGTCTATCTGCAGGCTAGGTAAGTTGTACAGTATATGTCTTGAGGCATTCATACTACAGTACTCTTCCAAGATCATTCAGGATCTAATCTAAAGTCCAGCAAAATCAGTAGGGCTCTTGACAATTACTTTAGTGAGGTCTGGAACAGGCAATAAGTACAAAGACTCTTTAAAAGATTTATTCAGAAAGAAATTGAAGAAGACATCCATGAATCTGTTTCAAGAATAGGCAGTGAAAATATGAAAACGATATGTGTTTGATTACACCATTTAAAAAAAAAAAGCAAGAAAACAATAAGACAGAAAGAAACAGGGTGCCTAAATTCTTTTTAACGTGAAAAGTTTTAATCAAGAATGCTACCCTGTTTAAAGGTATACTGAATCTATAAAATAGAACACTGTAGCATGCATAATATTTTCGTTAAATATTAAAGTCTGTGTCAGAAACATTTGAAAAGCTTTTAAAAATTACATTGGACTTTCCCATCTACCTTGTCTAATGCAACATGTATAATTTCATTAAAATTAAGCACATAGCCCTCCTCTCCCTGCCTCATCTTCTCCTCTTTGCTCCTACCAGTGCAGCACCACTCATCTTAGCATATTCTCATTTAAGAGAACTCAAAAAGTCACACCTCCTGAGGGTACCAAATTAAAGAGCTGCAGTTATAATTTCGCATTCTGTAGGGGAAATATGATCATATCTCAAAAAGCATCCTTCTTAGCCTCTCATTAACACACAAAGTAATACAAACTCACATTAATACAATTACAAACACTGGCTAATCTGTATTGCTTTCTTTCCCTTTCACATATCCTTTGGGAAAATCACTGTCTTATTCTATATATTTTTATATCCCATATTTTTTTCTATTTAAGATGAGATTGAGTTCATCTTCTGCATAAACATTTTATTTACAGTGTCTGTTTGCTCTCTTAGGAAATCATATTAAATTTTAACTCTATAGCTGATTAGGCCTTATACACTGTAGAGTACTTGCTTGAGATACACACTTATATACAAGGAGATCTTGGCTTTGCCATATATTGGTAGAAAAAAAGTAAATATTGATGTTCTAGTAATTTCCCAAATTCTCCAGTGAGGACTGGCAAGCTGTTGTGACTTGCACTGTACAGAAAAGAAAATTTAATTCCATCATACAGAAGAGTAACAATAGAGTTATCCCCCATCCCTCAGCAATATATGCACTATAACTGGGAAAATACATCAGTGGGCTTTCTCATGTTTAATGGTGCAATTACATCCTATATTCCTAGGATGCACAGAACTATTATATTGTATTTTAAAAAACAAAACAAAATAAAACAAAACAATCAACAAAAACCCACTAAAAAAAACCCAAACCAAAAAAATGACAAAAACACCCAAATCAAAGCAACCAAAAAAAAAAAAAAAACCCACTTGAAAAAACCATCCCCAAAAACCAGAAAACATCTCTTTTCAAAACCTGCACAATTTTTCTGTACTATGTCAGTCTTTTCCAAAGTAAGTGCATGGAGTCTTTATAAAATGATTTTGAGTAATTCTAAAGCTATAGAAAAGACCATACCTTCTTGCTGTGCCATCCTGCTTAAAATCAAAGCAAAAATTCATCCCATTTATCTTGATATTATTTTTCATTACAGCTGTAACTGTCTGTTGTCCTTTTGAACCAATTACTTCAATTGTTATCATAATTATCAGCCTTTTTGTGCATTTTTCTCTTTGCCAATGTTACAGTCAGATAATTTACCTCCCCAGCTCCTTTCCAGGCCCAGCCCTCCTGATCTTACACAAACTGTATCTCTGTGCCTTAGGTCACTCTTCTTTTGAAGTGAAGTGCCTCAGGAACAGGAGCCAGGTTAGGATACAGCCCGCAGTTCACAAGCATGATCAGCTAGCTTTGGCTCTCTCAGCCCTCAAAAACCAGCTCAAAAGGCCCTGCACCCCTCAAACCACATCGTGCATTTCCCTGCCATGTCCTAGGGCCCACAGAACACTAATGGCGTCCTGACAGAAAAGAAAATAAGAGCAGCCTGGCAAGCTGGAACAAAACCCTTGTATTATTCCAGATGCTTTCCTTCAACAGAAGCAAATGAACAAAGAAATCAAGCAGTTATCTCCTGGAGCCATAAGCATGCTACCCAGAGCTCAAAGAAGACATGAAACCAGTCTATAGAACAATGAGAAAAAATACCAAAATAGGTATGATTTTGCCTGGGAGCTAGGCACCATTCCCTGGAGCAAACCCTTTTAGCAGTGTGGACACAGCCTAAAGGTCGAAGGTGTCTATACTTCATCAGCCAAGATGTGAAGGCTTATTGGAAACCAGGTTGAACTGTTGACTCTGTTCACACAGGCATTTTAAAACAACCACGGAAGATGGCTGATGTGAAGAAAGGTGGGGATTTCCTGCAAGGCCCTCAAATTCCAGCAGCTTCAGAAACTGAGTCATCACCTTCAGAGGTAAGGTCTTTGGAAAAATTAATAGCGGTCATGGAAAAGTCACTTTGGACCTTGACATCACTTACTTCCTCCTGAATCCTTTATAAGAATGCTCTGAAGAGGCTCAGGACCTTGTCTCCTCTATGTCCTCAACCAGCAAGGATCAGCCATGGAGACTGGTCCTGGTGGTGAGCGAGAGCACCTTCTGACCCAGAGAGAGTGAAGGAGCAAATCCAGAGTGAATTGTGGAGGTAATTGTTGATTGTGTATATTACTGTTCCTTGAAGATTCAGGGCAGAGACAATCTCATTCTTAACCATAAAAAAATAAAGACAAACTCTACTTATGTTACTGCTTGAAATGACCAGCAGTTAAAAAAAAAAGTCATTGACATTTTGCATGTCTCATTTCAAGAGTTTAAGTGAGAGAAAATGGAACTTGGCATTTAATTTGAAAACAGTGCATAACAAAAATTTTGAGTAGTTAAATTGTCAGTTAGGTTAATCAACAATATTGCAGTAGTTTGAACATAAATGTGATTATTCTGCCCTCTGTAATGTTTCCATACTGGTTTAATACCACCTGATGTCAAAAGATATTGTGTCTATAGATGGTGACAGATATAAAAATCATGAAGTCCATTACCTTTACATCAAGTAATGCCTATATAAAACCTGTTTATGATTCATCAAGGTAAGATTCAATAATATCCTGAACACTTTAGATATTCTAATTGACATTCCTCTCCCCTCATATACCTGTATTCATCTGTTCTGTATCTTTCTGATTTTCTAGTCTTTTTGCACCAACAATGTATGCAATATATGACCACCTTACCTAATTTAGATATCCACCTTAGAATAAGATGAACAACACTGTGTTTTTCTCCTTCAGCTATGAAAAGTCTTGATGACTGATTTAAATATACTTTTCTTATAGTCCCTGTTTGCATAGTATTAAACTCTAAGTGCCTTAAGCAACTTCATAATGCGTAGTCATAACAAAAAATCAAAATTTGATATTAAACTTCCTCTTTATATAACATCAAAATCAGTTTTAAGGAGTTTATGTCATCATCAGTTTTAGGGGGTTTTATGTGATTACTTCTGTATAGATTTGGATCCTCATGTTTAAAAATTTAATTTGACTTATTCTTGTTTTGGTAAGTATGAATATGATCAGTGACAGAATGGTTTTGTACTCTAATATCATAGCTAATATTTTTGTGCCTTTCAGGGCTTTACTTTTTCAAAGCAGTTGTATGTACAAGCAGCCTATGATGAGAACCCTGAGCCTACCTTTGAAGAGAATTTCCCATCACTCACCCAAACCTTATTTCTCTTTGATTCATATCAGAGATTCATATGGGAAAGATTGCACTGGACTCCTTCTGGAGGAAACTGAGCCAGAAGATGCACTCCAGCAGCTAACAGGCTTTTAGTCCATGGGAGCAGACCCAAGCTACTTGGAAACAAAATTCCTGGTTCCAGACCCAGTCTCCCTATAGAGCTGCTGCTCCAACACACACACGCACACACACTACTTGTCAGCCTGAGCCTGTGACACTCACTGTGTCACATTTTAACACTACATACTTCATGTGCTGGAATTCTGAACCATATAATTCTTCTCCTTTATATATGCCCATATATAATGCCACAACTCTTTGGCACTTCAACCTGAAGAGATGGCACTTCGGTTTTGCTTTACCATAAGTAACTTTCTACAATGTAGAAAGGAAAATATATAAAGATAGCAATCCTTTCATGAATCAAGACACCAGAATTCAACCTTCACTTTCCTTTGGTTCAAGTACTATTTACTACTTGTATATCAAAATAACTAATTTTATTAGGAAAACATGATGATAAATATTTGTGGTGCATTCACACTTCTACTTTAACTTCTGAAACACTTTGCTTCCTCCCCCTCCATTATCCTATCAATAGTGAAATATATTGCTATCGCTGCTGACTGCGTTTTTGGTCTCTCCTGTCAGGACACAGCTCACTCAAAATGTGGTACACTGAAACACAAATTCTGTCTCTCCTTGAAGTAGTTGATCCCTGAAAACTAATTCAGTCAGCTGACACCTTTCTCCCCTGTGGTATGCATTGTTAATGCAATGGAAAACACGTGCAGGGCTGTATTTGGCAATATGGAGATACATTTATCCCCCAAGTGCCTTCCTTTGGAACTTCAGGCTGTAATTTATCTCATTTGCTTTCTTCTGCCCCGTGTGATGGAGAATGTGAAATTTGATTCTTATTTCAGCATGGTAGCATTTTGTTGCAGCCAAGATTGACAAAGACTGTGTTGTTACTTTTAGCTTAACTAGACTATGAAAATGATTCATGTGCAGTATTTCAACCTCTCATTATTTTGCCTCACTGTTTTCTTTGATTGATTAAATCTCTAGTAATTAAAAATATTACATTTTAGGCCTACCACTGATTTTGACTACAATTCATTGTTAGGACTGATCATTTAATAAATATCGATTGAGCAAGCTGCTCAGAATTCACAAAGTTAGATGGCAGTAGTTTTGGATAACTCTGCTTCCAGGGAATAAGGAGAAATGTACAATTAATTTCATGGGAAAAGTAGTAGGACAAGCCTAATAAGTTCTTTTGAATATCATTAATGTCTTGCCCAACAAAATGCAAGTAGAGAGCAATCCCTTGGAAAACTGTTCTCTTGTAGTCCCACTATGTAGACAAAGAAAGAAGAGTGAATACATTGAGGATCCTGTGGAAAGAACTCTGCAGGATCTACTCTTAGAGTTCCTGCAATTTATAATAAAAATGTGTCCATAGGCTCTGTGAAATCAACTTGTTTAATTACGCTAATAATGGGAAGTAAGGATATAATGCTGAAGTGCTGCAAGGCTCAAGATTTCTTTCCATAAAAGTCCTTCTCTAGGGAAGAAGAATATAATTAAAACCTTAGTTTTTACAGAAAATATGGAGATCCGAAGAAACATTGGAGTTTGAAGGAAAGTCATTATTCTTGATCAAAGTTATTTGATAGAAAATGACACTCTTCTTTTGCTAAATATGCCTGCTTACCATGTAAGAAAAATGACTGTATTAACTTTTACTATGCCATCTTGGCTTAAAAGACAGTTGCTGTCTGTATGCTCGTAATTAAATACTCTAAAATAATACTCTTGGTGGCAGATAATATTCTTTTAGTGAATTGTTCTGTCTGGTAATGCCAATCACTGGGAACGTTTTAGTGACTGCAGTCACAATATCACCATGATTTGAAGAGGCAGTAAGTCATCATCTACCATGACATCTATTGTCCTTTGGGAAGTTTGGACTTCAACCCGTGGCCTTCACCAGGTGTTAGCTGATGTAGGCTATAAATATCCAATGGGATCAGTTGGTCTTTCAAAAGAAAAATGTGGACTAGGGTTTTTCTACACTTCACAAAAGGCGAATGAACGTCCTTGAAGATTAGCCCCAAGAACATATATTTGAATTTACTCTGAAGCAGAAGTGCCATTAATTGAAATGATAGTATTTGCATGTGAGTCCTCAAGGAGAGTAATTTCTAGCCATGGGTCTTCCCTGGAGGCTCTCAAACAAGAAGGATTCAATTAAGAAATTGAAAATGACCATAGTACGAAGCTAGAGAAGATTATACTAGAAATATGAACTAAAGATTGCAAACATCATGTGAGAACTGCCTGTGAGCAGTCTGAAGGTCCTTGGGTCTGAGGCAGCATGTGGAAAACTATCTGCTTATTTGTCCTGTTATGAAAGTGACACTTAGCGTAAAGCTATCTGTAATAACACTTGTGTAGCTACAGTGTAAGCATACACTTTGATAGGAAGCCAGAAAGAGTTTTTAAATGAAGGAATTATCATAATTTTGATAGTGCTTTGAAGTGTTTCTCTGATCAGGCAGCACTGCTCTTCCCATGAGATCACTAACCACTGAAATTATTGCTGCTTTGTCAAGACACTCTGGCTTGAAACAGAGCACCACAACTCTGGAAGAGGTGCTGTGCCATTGGATTTCTTTGTCTCCATCTTTCCCAAAGGGAAAATGTACAAAGATTTGGTAGCTATCTCCCAAAATTATATTGGCTTATCTCTCAGGTTGCTGTGGGGAGCAATTAACTCCTGGGAATCAGCAGTGCCAAAAATTGTGTGAGTAACAGATGAAAGTGTCAAAAAATTACTATTAGCTAAGTTGAACCAAGGAAAAAAATTAACTGGTTTTTCCACAGCATAAATATACCTCGACCACCTTTTTTACTGAGATATTTGGCAAATTCTAGGGGTGTCCAGCACTGAGGCTGGGAAGCCAGTGCACAGACAGAGCCAGCAGCAAGCCCAACTCCCCACAGCACCCTGTGTCAATGAAAGACATCAGCCCATCTGTCTGCACACCCAGAAAAGGGCTCCACGGTCACCAGCACAAACTGATGGCAGGGACTGCTGGGAGGAGAGAGGAGGAAGAGCCTCAGGAAGGTCAGTCCTAGAGCAGCTGCTTTTTGATTCCATCTTCAGTCACAGCCTGGTTGGTGTCCTGTGCCATTCTGAGAATACTGGGCACAAGCTCCCCGACAGGCAGCCTACCTGCAGCTAAAACTCCCTTTCCCAGGCCTCTGCCAGCAGATGTAAATTGCAGTGGCAGAGCTTTTTTCCTGCTTTGGCTCTTCCAGACACGTTGCTCAATGCCCTCTCCATCTTCTTTTTAGAGCACAATGAAAATCCTTCACATTAGAATGTATCCAGGAAGGTCAACCATCCAAGTCAATTAAACAGTGCTGCAGTCAGCACAGCCACACATAGCTCTTGTATGTTCCTCTTTTTGCTAGAGTTACATTTTCCAAGGCCAATGCTTCTGTCAGTGATCAAGCATGCGATTTTCAATTTCTCCAGTGATTTCTATTGCCCATTCTCAGAAAATGTATTCCTTTTGGTTCAAGCTCCAGATAGACTGTTTCAGATCACAGACCTTTTACAACAATATTTTGAAACATTAACACTAAATACTGAATTATTACAAAAATAAATATGGGGAATATAATTAAAAACACAGTCAGGAAGTTGTTGAGTTGACTCTCCACACACCTGTCAGCCCCAGCTCCATCAAGACTAAGAAATCTCAAGGGTAGCAGCTATTTATCTATCCGTCAATTTTCACATCTTCTCTTAGCTTTCAAATTAGAAACAGCAGCATTAGCATCAACTGATAAAGACATCATCATGATGACGGATGGAGTCCCAGAAACATAGACTGGGAATTTGACTGATCTCAGAGATTTACATAAATTAAGAAAAGTGGTTGTATTCAGCCTGGTGGAGCCAGTGTCTTGATTTCCCTCACCAAAGGAATCTCAGTAAGATATGCAGCCATTTAACAGATGATATGGTAATTGAAGTAGTGTCAGCAGGGCATCTTGGCAGTCTTCACTGAGTATACAGTTTGCAAATTTTTGCAGAGGTACTGTTATTGCAGCCAGGAGTGTCCATAAGAAGGCTGTACAAAGCTGGTAGGCAGACATACAATTTTTATTCAGCTTACTGATGGATTTGGAAAAAATACCCAAGATTACAGGAACAAAAGCCTTTCTTTAGTTTTGAGACAGAACAACTACAGATAAGTTTAATTTGCTGCTTAATTTAACCGTGTTAATCAGTGAGACTGGGACAATAGAACAGTTTGTACCTGTGGGAGAGAGAGGAGTGCCAGCCGCTCAGTCCCTTTGAACGGTGCAGTCCTTGAGCTGACAAACTGATTACAGAGGGGACATAAAAAAAACCCAAACAGGCAGTTTCTTTTGAGTCAGGCTGAGAACTGGACTGGAGGGACCACATTACTGCACTGTGTCAGTAAATGTGGCCCAGAAGTCTGGGGATCCCATGAAATGCTTCAAAGGCCGGTTGTGTGCCTGTTGCACAGTGTGTCCCTTTGCAGAACACTGCATGAACATAAAGAGGTTGGGGAGGTGTTAACCTTCTGTTTCAAGGTCAGTGTTAGTTACAGCTGGATAACAACTGCATCAGTGACAGCCTTGACAGGACACAAGGAAATCTTAGCAGATAAGAGCAGGAAATGGGCATTAAGAGTGGTACAAAGCAAATCATACTGTTCATCACAGCATGTTAAAACAAGACAAATTTGAATTCACAAAACAACTTCTACTAAAGACTGTCTGAACTTTTTCCCACCTTTCAATACTCAGACCTCCCAATATCCCTCGGAGGTTAAGTATTATTATGCAGAGGCTAAATGACTTGGATTCTGCTAGGGATAAATGATGTGCCTAAAGACACAGAGCAAATCAGTGGCTTTGATTTATAGCTCTGATCTGGCCTGACTGCAAGGGAAGACTTTTCTGGATTTGCAGAGTCCCACTGCAGTCTCCAGCCCCACTGGAGCTTTCTCCAGCACAGGGTCAGAATCCAGCAGAGTCTCAGTACTCAATATAAGAGAAGGCAGTCACCCTTTTTCTTGCCCAAAGTACTGTTTGCAGAGTAATGCCTGCAATGTCTTTGCATTATGCATTTGACAGGAAAATTAAAAGAATATAATAAGAATACTAAAATGTGATAATGTATGTTTATATGCATTGCCATTCTTCTTCAAATCTTGTTTGAGCAATCTAGCTCTAATATTTCTAGTTTCTTTAGAACTCTTTGCTAGCTAATTTTGCAAGTGTGTCTGATCAGGCTCATTTAATTCATCATTTTTGTTTGACTCATTAATCTCTGCCTCTCCTTTGAAAGATAATCTGCATTTAATGGCTATGTTATGTAATATGCAGCAAGCCAGGAATATCTTGCACACTTTCAGAGGGCAATATTGTAATGTGTCACCACATTTATCTGTGCATCAAGATCTCGTTTTTAAGATGCTCAAAGTGCTTTCAATTACCAATGAGGTGAGGTTCTGAGCACTGCTGTAATTTGTTCCTGGGAGAGTCTGAGGTTTAGAAATCAGAGGTAAGTAAGAGTGTTTCAAGTTATAGCCACAATCACACACACAAAAAAAGGTAAAGATGGGAATAAATTAACATTAAATTATAAGCTTTATATTTTCCTGTCAATACTTACCCCAAAGCTATCCCTTCTGGCAATCACTATGGTAAGGTTGATTATGGGCTGATCTTAGGCTCTGGTAGCAGGGACAGTAAGCCCAGATCATTCTGTTGCCCGTGCTTCTTGCAGCTTCCAGTAAGGACAGTATGGTCTTTGCAACTCTGCCATCAGCAGGTGAGTACAATCCATCTCCAGCGGCAGATGTCAATCTACACACCTTCTAGCTAGCAAGTGAAAGTATTTGGTGTTCTTCAAACATCTTTTAAAGACACAAACTGACAGCAGATGGAGAAATTTAAAGATGTGACTGGCCAGTAAATCTGACCCACTATTGATTTCGATTCATTGTTTGAAATGTTTTTTGGACTGAAAAGGCAATAGAAGCACTGACCGAGTACTTGCAGACCACTCACCTGGGTCTGGCACTCCTATTTTTACCTTCATCCCATTATTCTTTCTGGAGGATTCACCCTGTCCATTCTATTAAATTTGGGACAGCTAATTAGGGGCACTTCTTCCTTGCCCTTCTTATTGCATCTAAAGGCCCATATTACCAGGGCTGATGTAAGGCTCCAAATATTAAACACAAAAATGATCAAAGTGCTTCAAGATGACATTGTAAATATTCTTCTTATAGTTACTAGGATTCGTCTTCAAGATATAATCACAGAAATTTTCTCTTTACTGCATTTAGGTTACTCATACTGTTTTAGAGGTTGGTCTTTCATTTAAGATGTTCTCAATTTTCTTATACCTGTTCAGTGTATGTATAAATATGTAGACAAATTTTATTTTCATAATCTCTTTGCCAAGGACTGAATTTCATTAACAAGTTGAGATATTTAATTGGGGGAATCAATTACCATCCCTCTAAACCCTGGGTTTTTTCTCATCCTGATTTAACTCCTATTTCTTCTTTCTGAGAATGAAAATCTATATCCAATTGTAGTCAAACCAAAATTGGTAGACAAAGATTCCTTGCTCAGTGACATTATGCTGTGCAGTGTGATCCCATAATGGTACTTGCTCATTTTTCTACTATAACTCATTGCACACTTGTACCTGCCTTGCTCTGCCCATTCCTCTAGACTATTTTGGTTTGATACTATTTAGGTTTCTCCATTCTACTGAATAACTGGGTAACTGAGCTTGTGAATTACTTTTTCCCAGAATTAGCCAGAGTTTAGAGGTGATTCTTATTTCCTGTCCGTTACAAAATTCTTTGTGTAGGGTCTTGTAAATTTTCCCCGATCTTACTGCTGTTAACAAGTCCCTCACACTGTATATTTCATTAAGAGGCTGCTTTTTCCTTCCTGAGAAATCATTAATGAAGACATTAAAACTTGGACAAACCCAGGCATCCTCTAGATATCTCACCCAAGTCTTACAGATTGCCACTTCTCATTATCTTTTGAAACAGCTCTTCAGACAACTTCGCTCTATGTGAACAGGTCTGTTCCCTGACCAATTTGAATTAATTTGGAAAGCTGCTGTCAAAAGCTTCATTAAAATCTAAATGATAACTACTGGTCTAAATTCATCCAATAATCTTGCAATTTCATCAAAAAAAGAACAATCATTCAGTTTATCTTGCAAGATCTGTACTTGGTAAATTCATGCTACTATAATAATGCTGTTGCTTTCATTATCCTCCAGAACTCCAGAAACACCTTTTTTCCTCAACACTTTTTCTTTAGCAACCTAATGATCAATGTTACAGTTGTTAAACAGCAACACTCTGGCTGCTTAATTATACATAATTGTTGTTTCTTGCCCCTCCAATTTTCTGAATACCAGTAGTAGGTAATAACAGATCCACTTCTATTCTGCCACTTGTCTACCATGTTTCTAACAATAGTTTGAAGTATGTGGAGAGGCTGTGCAGCCTAAAGCTGTTTTTTGCTTGGTCAAAGGCAATAATTTATCTCTATACATAATTTCCAGATTATTGACACTGCACTGTTCCACTTCCATACTTCTCTCTCAACATCTTTCTTCACTAAGTACTCAGCTGTCTGGTGCCCTTTTCCCATACCAGATTAAAACTGCATGTTAATCCATTTCAGTCCAATGTCTTTATTCACAATCATGAACACTTTTGGGTTTTTTTATATTCCTACAATCTTTTGTTTCTCTCCTTTTTTCTGCAACTACCATGTTCATAACTTACAGCCACTTCGCTTCACTGTAAAGAAATAATTGCACCACATTTTGTTTGCCACTACATAGTGCTTAAATACTACCCACTTCTGTTTTTATGATGCAAGACATTACAAACTGAAAAAACCCGAATAATATAAAGGATTTCTGTATCAGACAATATCTCCCTACCATGGCATCAAAGAGTCAGGAAGAAATTATATTATTCATGAATGAAGCAAAGCAGAACCTTTCTCAGAGACTGCATCTGCTCTCTGCCCTTGGAGAACCCCAGGAGTTACACTAGTTTTAGCCAAAAGCACAACTCCATGTCTGTTCTTGAATAATGTCATCAGGCAACAGTCAAACCCTAAATACATACTACCTACGTGAACAAAAGTATCTCACATAATGGTGTATAAAAAAGAATCTGGGTTTAAATCAGATTAAAACAAAGAATCAATTTATCAACTCTGCAGCAGTTATCCACTACCAGAGGACTGTCACCCATCAGAACAGACAGTGTCCATCTTCAAACCTATTTTGACTGGGATATATTGCTTCCCATCTAACACAAGTGACAGAGCTCTATGAAAAAAATAGAAAAGTCCTGCTGAGGCTCCCTTAGTTTGACAGTTGCTTTTTTTACATTCAAGTTCCATCCAGCCCCCTGAGTTGGGCTTCAATTACTAATTCAATTTACAGTAAATGGAGTTACTTTTTCCCACAAGTTCATCTTTCACTTCAGATTATGCCTTAACATTTCCTACATACATTGCAATACTCCTGAAATTCATTTTATTCATCGTTTCTATCCACCTTACTCCATTAGTTGCATATTTTACGATGTGATTTGTTGCTTTTTTTCACCGTCTTGACTAAGGGATCCTCAACAACTAGCTCAGATGGAGGCATCTAGAAGACAAGTAAACTTAGCAAGTCTGACACACATTGTAGGAACCAGGCTCTTCGGAAGCAGCACATTGCACTGCTTTGTCTCAGCTGTTCAAATCTCTAGCTCTGCTAAAATAGGACTGGATAGTACATTAACTGAATCATTACTTCGAGGGCACATGGAAGTCCCAGTCCTGCTGTGCTTTCAGACCAGTAGACACAACCCTTCTGCCATCAACTCTGATACAAAGTAGAAGTTGCCAGCACAATGCAGAGTGAGTGAATATACTTACTTATTGGGAAGACAAACTCAATCTTGCCCAACTGAAAGTGAGCCAACTCTGTTTATTCGAGTTTATCCACTTGTCTGTACACACCTGCACTTAACGTGCTTAAGTTTGCAGAGCCAACTACCACAATGCTTTTCCCTTAATCCCTTGGTTTTAGCAAATCTCATTGCTTACTTTCACAAATGCAACTTCTGTATCAGAAGCTGCAAGTTTAATATATGTAGGAAGGACACAGTGGAATTCTGTCCTTTTATAAGCCTAAACAAATTACTTAGACACTTAAAACTTGTAGCACCATTTTATACCCGATTACAAAGAACAATTGCTGAACACAAGTGAAATGTTTTTAAACTTTCGTTTGCACACGCAATTTTAAAAATATGACTTTCATTTTCCCACTTACTATATGTGTAATTTTGATTACTTAGCCTCCATGTACATTCCATGCAGCTGAATCAATTAAATATTTACCCATTTTAATTTATTGTGCACACAAAAATAGTAAAAGGCAAAACCCATCCATGCCTTTGAAGTTTTTATATTAGGCAAGGTCACAGAAGACAGTATTCTGTAAAGACAGATGCAGAGCGAGTTTTTATGAACCATGATCCTCATATTTTGTCTTTAACTTTTTATTCATCTGACTGTTTTTCCCAGGTTGAACAAGGAGTTACTGAAAAATATGCTCAACGATAAGGGGATTTAAAAAGAACAAAAAAATTCCTGAGTCAACCATTTATCTACACTGAATTCTGTGAACTAATCTTGGTTCAAGGAAGAGCTCCTGTAAGCAGTTCATATATTTTAATATGGTACAAGCACTCTGATACCTGGTACAGTTTATGGCTTAATTAGTTTTAAAACCAAAGGGGAAAATCCTGCAACTGCAGATTTCACTGGGTGAAATCCTAACCAAGGCTCTTGGCCCACCAGCCTAAGCCCTTCACATTTAGCTGTGACCGTCAACCAGTGTTTATCTTAAGCAGAAATAACACCTTACAGCTGATGGTAACTATGGGAGGAATATTTTAAAATGCACGAATCATTAATCTTGGCCAGTGAAAATATTCAGCCATCTCCTATCATGCTGGTTCCACTGGAGATTACTATAACTGCTTACCATTAAACTGGACCTGTTGATGTGAAATAACCCTCTGTGGAAAATTTTTAGTCTTTTAATTCAGAATATAGCCCAAAGTGCCTTCTCTGTAAGCTTTTCTCAGAGACACAGTCACAATTCTTGCTTTTTTGTCTTGGTTTTTTTTTTTTTTTTTTTTTTTGCTTTACTTTTTTTGGTCGGAATCTTCCTCTGCTTGTCCTTTATAGCTGCGCAAATCTTCAGAAAACAATCAAGGAAGAACCCCTCCTCAAAGTACCTCTGCCTCCCACACTGATGTGTTGTACTTTTGAGCACCTTATCTGCCTTTGGGGTTACTTTGGCTTAACCTGCTTTTGATAACAACCATCCAAAACATTATAGACATTTCGAAAGGGACAGAACTGCTCTGATTTCCACCTATCTATATGGAAATATATGCTGCTCTTGTGCTAAGACTTCTACTATTACATCATTACTCTAACCTCCATAGAAATGTATTTTAAACACATCAATTAGCCAAGCAGATGAGTGGGATGAGAAAAAATGGGTCACATTCGTTGAAGAGCAGAAACAATATACACCTTTGGTATTAACTCTAAAGAGTTAATGGATCTAAAAGTGCATCTCAGAAAATGATACCATTTCTTAAAATAATCTGTGAGCTATTTCATGTTATTAAGGGCCGGATTCACATTGTGCTTGTGTCTATTGCAACCTTTTGACAGTTTTATTGTTGAAAAACTCAAGGTACATCTCATAATTGTACCAGGAACATGCATTTATCACTGGCAACAGCTCTGTGCCACATGAAATGAATTACTGTAATAGACATGTCATGTAACAGCATCTTATTATCCTCCCCCTCTTTTTCCTCACCTTCTGCAATGAGCAGGTCAAAAATTATGGTAAGTAGAACAGACAGAATGATCCCTGAAAAGTTCAATAAGCAAACTGATGCCTGCTGAAAAAATGCTGTAGCAGTACAATGAGTAATTAACACTATGTTTAGTACTATATAATGAAAGTGCTATGCTAGGGCTTGAGCCCTTAACGCTGCTGTTCAGCCCTAGCAGTCCAGGAGGGAGTGAGGCAGCTGGGTGGATTGTGGGCATGAAGGTTAGCACCATGGAAGACCAAGCACTCTTAGATCCTTCTGCCCCAGTTTCCTCACTGCAGCCCTCTTACTAGTGCTAACAGGCAAGGTGATACAAAGTCAGAACCTTACAAAACACACCCAGGCTCTCCCTGCTGTTCCTACAGCTGCTGTGGCCTGAGAAGCAGAGCAACAGGACATGTCAGACAGGGAGGGGGTGATGCATGGGAACTGTGCCTGAGGATCCAGTCTCATCGTGACCCTGCTGATGCAGTTCTCACTGAGCCTTGCACCATTAGTTCAGATTCTAGTGGGTCAGCTGTGGACAAATTGACACAGACACAGAGGAGAGTATGGGCTAGATTCAGTAGATAGGAGTCTCTGTAGTTTGACATCAGCCCCATGAAGCAAATAGCAACCACTGGTGCGGTGTAGAGTCCCTCTTTTTAACCATTCAGCAATTTCTGATTTACTTTAATTAGATTTTGGCCACAGTAGATGTGGCTGCTAACTCACTAAGTTTCAACACAATGAAGCTTGAATTTCCCAAGCACATCCTCATTACTTCACACAATTTCAGCCTTACCTTCATTACATTTCCTTACAAATATCTTTGTGCTGATTTTCCCATCCCATCTGTAAGACTGCCTCAGTCATGTCATTCTCAATACTGTTTCCCTCATTGGGGTTTATGTGTTTGACTCTCAGAAAAGCCAGGATTGTCATCAGCTCACTGAATTGTTTATTTGTGCTTTCCCAGGAATATCCAGCAGAGTGCCTCTGACAGCAGTGGGACTCTGTGTGGTGGCTTCCATGCTGAAGATGCTGCTTAAAGGAACTAGATATATTTTTGCTATGAATAGGAGGAACCAGCAAAAGCTGATTTTCTGTTATTAAGATAGCAAATACTCCTAAGTAAATCTACAAGCCAAAGGCTCAAGCTTCTTTTCCTCCTACACCCTCCAGCTCAGCTGAGGAGGTTTCAAAGCAAATGGGTGCCTTTAAAATTCTTTTACTGAAGACACTGAGCTGAGAGCAAATAAACAGCTCTTCATTTGGTCTTGTATGAAAATGTTCAACTTGAAAGCAGCTCAGCCAGACTGAAGTGCTGCTGATTGCAGTGGCCACACTGGGGAAGAAACAAGCATGTTCTTTCTGATGTCTGATTAGATGTTCTGCCAGTGGGATTTCAGGGGGAAGTGCCATTCTCCTCTCCTCACATCCTTCCAGAGATGCTTCCAAGGTGGTCATGCACTTTGTCTCAGCTCATTCCACACTCGCAGAGAGAGACATATAGCAGAAAAGGGAGGGACAAGGTCCCTTTTGGGGACATCCTAGCCTCTCATAGTTCACATTACATTCCAGTATCCCCTCTTAATGTGAAAGCTCCCTACTGGCCCCCAAGGCAACTCCTTAAGCCCCCTGAACTCCTGATCCAGACCTGAACACAGGGAAAAAGGGGTATGAAGGGTATGTCTGCATACTCTGCTGACATATGCATATTGGATGGTCAAAATTCTAGCTCCAGTATAATACAGTGAAATGTTTAAAGGTAGGATCCTATAAACATACTAACTTAGGCCTCAGCTCTGCTTACCTGGCCTCAAAGCATCAAAGCTGCTTGCTGTGCTTTGCAAAATCAGGACCTTAAAAATTCCCTTAAGCTTTCCAGCAGACTGAGATGTGCAGTACAGAAGAAAACAACTCTATTGTTAAAGAAATAAGGCATTCCGGCATTGAAAGCTGTACTCTGAAAAATACAGGGCTGTCTTTTACTCCCAGTGATGTCAGTGTCAAAGCTTCAATTGACTTCAGTGGGAACATGATTGTATCCAATGTGTAAATAATTGCACATATTTCACATCTCATTGTTACTGAAAACTGTTCTTCAAAAAAGGAAAATAATAGCCTGGATTCAAGGACTCTATTAAAAAGTCATTTGAACTGCATTCTAGTTGAAATCACTTTTACCAATGAAAAGATTTTTTTGTTTATTCAGAATTTACATAATTAGAAAAGCACAAAAGAGAGACTTTGCTCTCTATTCCAGCCTTAGTCCTGTTAGTCTAGAAGTGCTTAAGAGTATCTCCAAGCCCAAATTTTGTATTTTCTGTGGTGTTCTGCTTTCTACTAGTCCTAGGATTTTAATATGTTTTGAAAAATTCTTCACATCAAAAAAATACCTTCTCTTGCGTGGTTTTCATTGTAAAACCTCAGTGTATCTACTCAGCATTATTAAACTGTTATCTCAGCTGAAATGGGAACACAATCAAAAGGCTGGGCATTATTTATCTTAGCCATGTCTGCACATCAGAAAATTAAGACAGTGATGAATTACACATTACTATACAAAATTTTATTATCAGAGACAAAATTCAAATTTGTCCTGCTTAAAATACAGAAGATCGAGTTTCTCTTAAAAAAAATCCATTTAGTGAGTCCTTAGAGTGGAATAAAAATTTTATGTTGAATACATAGTGGTCCCATATTTATGTAATCAGTTTTAAAGGCATGTAACAGAAAACACTCTTCTTAGAAATTAATATATTTTATTTGGCTAATGGTTTCAATTGCTGATTAGTTCTATATTCACTAATTAGCATTGTAAGAACAATTCTGCTTTTCTTTCAAAATCCTACAAAGCTCCAAACAAAACTTTGTTCAATGTGGCATTTTAGATATACTGAGAAGCAATAAACATCTCCCTTCTATATGCAAAATATATGCTTTTCTGTAAGAAAAAAAAGAGCAGTTGACTCTATATAAAGTTGTGATTTTAAATTCAGCAAAAACATATCACCACATCCTGCACCTGAAACCTGTGCAGAAACAGGTTTCAATCTAAATCACTTTCCAGAAAAACTAGTTCAGCCATATGCATGAGTTTGCAATGAATATGCATTACTTTAAAGCACGTGATTAATCCCACAGACCTCAGTGGGACTGCCTACATATTTATGGTTGAGTCTTGATAAATGCAGCCTTATGTCCAGCCTTACATCCGTTTGCTGAGTTGAAAATTTTTGAGTAAGATCTATAAATACAAATAACCAGTGAATCCTTTTTCAAAGCAAAATGTCCAGAACTAGAAGCTATGCATGCATGTATACACGGTACATAGAGAAATGTGATATTATGCAATCATCTGTATTTTCTCTGTATGCAAATGGCATTCTTATCTGGCAAATAGACATTTGTGTGAAAATATTGGTGAACTGTATCTAAACTGAGCCAGTTCCACATTTTACTTGACAAAAACCTGAATTCCAAAGAGTGCCAATTTGAAGTGTGATGGAAAAATATGTTCTTCTAATTACAGTATTCAGAATTAATCTAAGGTTGAGACAGAATTAACAGAGGGACTCATCCACTATAACCAGCATTAACAGCTGCAGGACAACTTCTTTCTTCTTAAGGTGTCAAAAGATCTACATGTGGAGTCTTTTAGGAAAATAATGAAATTTATCATCAAGCCTTTATTTTCCGTAGTATGATCCACTTATGTCATTGACGTGTGTGCAGTTAGTTTTCAGAGAACCAGTTTATATTTATCTTCTGAAAAAATAGAGCAACTGAACACCTTTCAGTAAAACATCAGACAGGGAGATACAATCTCTGTTTTTATAAGGCTGTATGTCTCACCCACACCAAAGCTTACTGTCTCTCAAACATAACAACAACATAGCAAAATTACATTTACACATATAATAAAGCTGTCTTTGTACAGGGTAGTTATACAGTAATTACAATGATTTCTCCATTAGAAACTGTCAGAGAATTTCTTTTTTTCACAGAGTGTCTAAGTCCAGGGAAGTCCATCTCTGCTGAAAACTACTGTTTGCAGGAAAAAGAGAAGGTAGTAGCCATACTCCTCACAGTACAGTATTCTACAGTTCTCCAAAAATATTATAAAGCTTTATCACATTGAAACCGATCACAAAGTATTATTCTAATGAAAAGCCAAAGGAAAACAAGAAACATTTGTCATCCAGTATATGCTACTGAAACCTAGATACAAATACGTGAAACGTCCTGTACATCAGCCGAGCCGCCACCTCCGGGGGCTGTTTTGAGAGCAATGGGATAGATCCTCAGCTGGAATTCACATCAATCACTTCAATGGATCTACCTCGTTGGGCACCAACAGAGGCTCTGCGGCCACACACGCTCCACCCGTTTGGCTACAGATTATTTGGAAATTACAGAAAACAGCATATTAAGTGCAGTGAAACATGTCACAGAGAACTGAGACTGCATCTCGGCTCTTGGCCTGGCCCACTATATCAAGGCAATCCCTATTAGGCAAATCCAGGTGCTGCTGCCCAGAAAACACTGGGGTACTCTAGCAAAAGCCTCCTGGCTCATGACTGCCGGCTGCAGCACAGCCCCTCTGCTCTCACAAAGCTGCTCGCCTGTGTTCTCTACCAACATGGCTTCAATATCCTTAGGAAACTGTACACATGAAACAAGCAAAGCATTCTGAAATACTATTTGGCAAGGTCGCACTTGCTTCACTAGTTACAAATTAGTCAAATATGAATGCCTTTTCTTCTGAGAAATTACATTTGGCCTGACCCACAGCACTTCTCATGTGGGTGATTCTCGAAAGCAACCAAACACATCTCAATGAAACTGGTTCCATATGCCTTTTATAAATTCCAACTTCAACTGTGTTACCATATTCTGAGGTCAAGCTCAGAATCCCCCTCCACTGTCAGCACGGACACAAGACAGACCTGAGTTTAACCAGATTCTTCAAAATGTCCTTGATTTTAAAATTCTGCTCCAGCTGTGGAGGCATGCAGCCTTACTTTCCTTCCCACTGAAAACGAAATGACTCATGTCAGCATGGGCTACTTGCTCAAGCCAGAATGGTTTCACTGGGTTTCCGTACCGGTATTAAGACAGCCAGAAGCTTGCACAGTCATATGAGAAACAAAGTGGCCAATTTTTTACATTTTTGCATGCAAAAAGGGTGGTGCAGAGTCACTTGTGCCATACGGGTTTGCACAGGCATCTGATTTTTTTTTAGCGTACTAGTGCAGTTACTACTATTACTATAATTATTACCACAAATAATTTGTAGTGACATCTTTACAAACCAACTGTTAGAAAAAAGGCCAAGAAACTCCTGGTACATTTTCAGGTATTAACAAAATCATAAAGAAAAGGAGTGTCTCTGTTCCTATTCACACTTGAAAAATTAAATATTTGACTGTTTGAAATGACTTCTGAAGAAGGGACACTATAATATACTAGACCTTTACAAACATTTTGGTCAGTGCTTTTCAGTTTGACCAGAGCTCAGGGCTTATGTTTTTTCTGAGCAGTGCAGGTTCACGAGCTGGACCTTTGCTTTCTGTTAGCACAAGGCAATGACATTCACCTCAGAAGATCACCCACAACCCCTACTCAGCAAAGGGACCTTCTGTCTCTTCTGTACAGCTGAAAGAAAGTTGGATGGAGCCTCTCTGCATTTCAGCTATTCCCAGCTGCTTTCCTAACCCAGGTGGTCTGGCGGCAGTGGCAGGTGCTAGAGCCAGCAGTCTTTTGACTGCTCCGTCCATAACTGGGCACACAGACTCTCTTCGGGCTCCTCCACAGCTGCGTGGTTCCTTCACTCCTTCGTGCTCGTTCTGACACTGCGGCTATACACCCTGCCTAGGGCAGGCAACCTGCTATGGTGACTGCTCATAGCAGGAGTGGTGCTAAGCTGATTAGATACAGAAACAGTTTTCAAAGACATCCATTTTCCTCAAAGAGAAAGTTGTACATTTGACTCAAAGTCTATTTTCAGTATCAGCTATGATCATGTGGAAAACCAAAACCTTATGCAGGTATCTAAACAAAGGCACCCTCAGTTGCAAATATTGGCTTCTCTTTTTTCCATCCACATAATTAGATTTTTATGGGAAACCTTCCTCTATGGAGGATTTTTCACATGCACACACACACACACACACACATATCATTTTCATTTTTTATTCATTACTACTAAGGACTTAATTGTATGGTTCAGGATCTTTGCTGTGAAAGCATCCTTCTGCATCAGTGGATATATTTCCTCTGGCACTCTAAAGCTCAGTGAAATATCCACGACAGTCCAAAAGCTACACATTCACCTTCAGTTTCCAACATAGCATCAGAATTCTTGCTATATTCACTGACAAAATAATCAAAGGTCACAAATTTAGATGCACTTGAGAAGACATGAAGGTTTTTTATCATAATAAATATCCAAGTACTCCCAGTAATAGCAGAAGTGATGCGCAATTTCAGAAGAATGTTTTCACAGAGTTCTGCCCTAGTTACAATTAGTAGCTACTATCATTTTAACAGCTATTAGCAGTGGATACATGAATAATTCTACCAGCTACACAGTAATAGTCCAAGATACTTGTAGTGGACAATTTTATAAAAATGCAATAGGTATTTAATTATGCTGGCATAGAATCATGTCTATTCATATGTCTCCCTATATGACTTAGGAAGCCATATCAATTAATAACTGCAAAGGATCCTGAGTCATACAAAGGCTGATTAGACATTCAAGCCTCATCAAATCTCTATAAAATGACACCCAGGTTCATGTCCACACTGCATTCACATTTTGCACGATCTCTTCTCAGTAGAAAGGACAAAGTAAAATGCTGGATTAGAAAATGCTGAAAAGTTTGGAGTATTTGGCTTCCTAATGACAATCCAAATCATAAAAATGAAGACTTTCCATCTTTAGAAATGGACAAGGGAAGAAAAGGACTGGTAAAAGAGAAAGAAAATCAATAAGATAAATAGGTTTTTCTAAGCAGATTGTATTAGAATTTTCCATGAGGAATCAACTACTCTTTAACACACAGCTGTGTGAAACTTTTTAAAGACATAATCAAATGCAGGGTGTTTGAATATTGTAGAAAAGAGTTATCATTTTGTTGGATTTAATCCATTTAAATTTAATCCTGATTCAGTGTAAAACAGCAAAATACAAACCATAAAAAATAAAATAATAGAGAATTATAAATGGAAAGGCCAGCTCAACCTTAAAGCAATAATACTAACATTATTAGAATACAACAAGTAAAAGCAACACATCAATAGGTATGTATAATACATACACTGGGGGCTTGATATCTGTGGTGGACCAGTTGCTCAAGGCCACTAAAATATCAATTTACATCCAACATCAGCTAAATGTGCAAGAACTTCAATTCAAATGAGTGAGAGTGAAAATTTCTGTGCACTGTGCAAAATACACAGGCTGTAATGAACTTTTGACTTTGGAATATGTTGGTAGCCTGTCCTTTATCAGTGGGAAGACCAGAAACTTTTATGCACATCCTGAAGGTATGTGGTTTAATCTGTGGTTTTGAAAAAGAAAAGCCATCAAAGACAATACTGAATAAAATTGTAAAGGGACAGACCATTTCACACTCTGAAATCCTCAAAGCAATTCATGTTTGAGAGCTTGGTTTTCTGCACATTCTTTGGATATCATAATTTTGGCCTTCATTACAGGGTAGAGGTTATATTAAATAGTATTTGGCTTGCTTTCTTATTGTTAAAAAAAGTCTGTGATTTTTCTCAGCAGAAATTAAAAATGTGACGCTACATACTGGCATTGATTTTGAGTTTGGTCAACCGCATAAAATAATACTTTTCACTTTTAAATGCCTTTCATCAGAAGATATTCAAGTGCTTTGCTAACATTAGTCAAGCCTCACAACACCCCTGTGAGGTAGGTAAAATACATAGGAGGAGGAAGATTTCGCTCAGCTTCAACTTGCTAATGTCTCTGGGCAGTAGGTTCACTAGCACTGCAACACAGGACAAAGGTTTAGGGATTACTGTAAGGCAAAGAGTTAACAGTACAAAAGCACAGGATTCCCTCTTCTTTTGGTTAAACGTGAGTCAAGCTCATGTGCTACACAGCACCAAACAGCTGAACAAATGCCCACAAAAGGATTTCATGCACCCAATCCACAAACAACACCCTCTGACAGTAAAGGAGACACAATGACAGGTGCAAAATGGGTGCGACAGCTAAGGTATGGCACACGTCTACTAGGTTTTGAAGAGCAGAATACCACAGGAATGAGAGCCCAGAAGACAATACTGTCTCCACACAACTCTGACATGACAATATATGAAGATGCTCAGGTTTGGGTCTTCTGGTACTAATGTCTCAATTCACAACTTACTGGGGGTAAGTAACTGCAACCCTAAAGCGTGTTGGTAACGTTGGTAACTTCCATGCCTTGTGAGGGCAGCAACCAGATAGAATGGCTGCTCTCTACTTGGGTGGGACACGTGTTCCCAGTGTACATGGCCATGATGTGGTCAGATGGTTGGGGATAGGCTGGGATGGGATAAAGAAACACTGTCACACATCTACATTCTACCTCTGAAGCTGCTGCCATCTGCCTCCTGAAAACTGTATTTATGTGGCTTTTTCCTCCACAGTGTAGACATGAGAGAGTATTTGGCCCCCATCAGTTTTATCCTCAACATTTAGTTCCAATGGTGCAGATAGTCATTGTACAGTTCCACTGTGTCACTGATCTTTCAGATTAAGGATTGGGAAGAAACAAACATGATTAAGAAAAATGTCACTCATCTACAACAGACTATGTGAAATACAAGGGAACAGAAGGAAAACCATGTTCTCAGTATTACTCAGTACAAATAAACACACATAAACATCCCTCATCTTCTCCATATTTCACTTTTCTATGATGGCATAAATGGTACATTCCATATTTGCAAAAGTACTGCCCACATAGAGAATCTGACCTGTCTATCACAATAAATCACTACAGAGGCTGGTCTACGACATGCAAGACAGCCCTCTTGGCTAATTTTAAGTCTTTGCATGCAAGATATTCTCCCTTTTTCCTAATTTCCTTTTGAATCTTATGTTTATTTATAATACTTGTGCACTATGAGCTACAAAATTTACTGCTGCACAGGTTGGGTGACCTGGGTGACCCATTGTGAGTATCACTGCCTTGTAAAGTAGCTGACAAGAGGTTGTTCATGGAGTCTGTGATATCAATGCAAAGCTCCTGTCCCAGCACACGTTCACAGCCGAAACTACACTGTTTCACTGATCAGCAGTGAACAAATATGATTGTATATGATTATAATGCAATGATGATGTCTTTCTCATTTTCTCTCTCCAACCCCCCTCCTTGCCCTTTTCTCGTTCTCCTCTCTCTCACCATTCTGCTTATTTCAATATAGGAATATGAAGATTGCAGATAAAACTGGTAACTCAGAATATGAGCTGGCATCTTTCTTATCATTAAGAGACAATCTGACTGGTAGACAAACTGGCAGCAAGTGGGAAAGTTGACTTTACATCACATACTGTCCCCAGCTGAAAGCCTTCTGCATTTCCTTTTCCTAGCTTTCCTTTTGTTCATTGAAATAGTGATTGTCGTAGAGTCTTTGTGCTTCATATAATGCCCAACATTGATGTAACTGGAACTCATACAAAATGTGGCTGTTATGCATAAGCATGCTAAAATACAGGCAGGGACAGTACAAGCATGCACAAAATAGTCTTTGAAGGGCTTTTTGTTTGTTTTTTTTCGACATTTACATGCACCACTTAAATATCATGTTTGGTTGTGTACATTGAGGACTGGATTTCACAAGCATTCATGATCTTCTCTTCTGAAAATCTTCTTGACAATTTCACAAGAGCTCAGTGTAAAAAGAAACATCCACAATAAAAAAAAAGAAGTAAAAAAACCCTTATCCCTGCAATCTGATCTTGTCTTCATGATTTTCATGTTGAACACTTTTTAAATGTCTCCTCTTCCCCTTGCAGTGAGTCATATTAAATGGTTGGCTGAAAAAACAGATTACTGTGTCAAGGATTTTCTTAGCCACTGGAATAGTTCTTCCTTATAAAGCCTTTGCCACCGCACATTGGCTTCCACTGTTTCCACGGCGCGAGTGAAAGAGACAGCAGCTCCCCCTTCATAACTCTTTATAAAGTTCTTTAGCTGGAAATACAAATTAACAGGTTAAATTTGCAGCAACTAAAGAAAGCAAATATTTCCAATGCACACAAATAAGTCAGGCATTTAGGACAAACTTCCACGATCACTGTAGAAGTAAATGCAGTATCAGGTAGAAAGATTTAATAGGAAATTTATTAAGACAGCAGACTGTCAATTAGATGTGATGCCGTTGCTTCACATTGCACTGGAAGATATTGACATGTCAGTGCTGGAACACATTAATATAATTACCTACTTCCCTCCTGCAGCTCAGCTGCTGCACTGAGTAGATGGCTGCTCTAAACTTTTATTTCTACCTAAGAAACCAAACTGGGAGCACTGGAATTGCTTCTAATTAAGGTTTAGATGCAAATATCAGCAGAAGGCAACCCTGATGCCCTTTAGTTTCATTAAGTTTCACAACACATTTATTTTATTTCGATTTGCAGATCCCTTTTGATTATATAAAACAGGTCAGTTGCTGAAAAAAAGGAAGGGATGCTTACACCGTGAGGAGAATGGCAAAATAGCAAGTGGGCACTCATTTGACAAACTTTGAATGCCTGAAACATACTCCTTCCCTTATGAGAAAACTTTGATCTTTTTTTTGCAGACTGAAAAAGCTCTTGCTCTGTTCTTGTGTATTCTCGAAGTATAGCACCATCACCTGGATTATTATATCCAGGTGCACTGGTGGGCTTTGAATTACTGTTCTTTGTAAGTGAGAACTGCAAGGCTGATCTGCATGGTAGCTTGCAGGTTATGTTGACCTGTATAAAATTAGATGGTTTTAGCAACACTTATGAATAACAAATTAATTTTTATTTCCTGGTGACATCAAATTCACCTTGGTTACTAAATTCTGACTTCCAGCAACATCTCTTTGTACCTGGACTCAAAGCTGAAAAGGCTGATTCTGCAACTGTCTCATTGCCATCACAGTTAAAAGCATGAAAGGGACCTGGAAACTATCAAAGTCAGACTTTACCTGATCTCTGTACTTTTTATACCAAAATGTTGACAAGACCAGTTTCTTTCAGGGAAGTACAAGCAGGCAGTTTATCAATCCTATCGTGAAGGTGGAAACTAAGAGTACAGAATGCTTTATTCCTTGTGCAGGGCAGATACTCAAATCTGACCAACACTGTCATTCCCACCTGGGGGGTGGAAACCAGCTGTGATTCCTCCCTAAGTTCCTAAGGCCACTAGACTAGAGTGCAGACAAGTGGTTGAATGAAAAGTATCAGAGTGCAATCAGAGTTCAAGCAATGGTGATTGTGCTGTGTAACAGTCATTGGATCCATTTCAGGCAGTGTTGAGTAGCTGCTAAACAGGGTGTACCACAACTACACAACTACCTCAGTCAGGACAGATGTTAAGTTAAAATGAGAAATCTTTTCAATCTAAATAAGAAGTACTTAGCATTTAAAACCTATTATTGTGGTGTAATTTGGCCAGTATATTCAGTTAGCAGATTTTCTCACATGGAAAATACTGTAAGAAAGAGAAAAACAAAGAATATACCAGCAGCAGCTACTTTTAACACTGATGTTTTCAAGGGCTGGCCTCTGCAGCATGAACTAATGTGGATAGAAACATCTCATCTTTAGTTTCTCAACCAACAGTCAAAAGAAAAACGCTAAACCTTCATATCCAGCCAGGCACAAAGAAGTGCCTGCACAATCCCCCTCCTGACACCACCTCTGCACACTTGTGTGCCTTTACAATCTGCTCCTCATCCTTGTGCTGCCCAACTGCCTTTGACTCCAGCAGTGCGACCAGAATTTCTGGACAACCTTATTCTTGTTCCTGCCCCTCTCCCTGCTTACAATGAACACACCATCACATGCTGAAAGTAATTTAAAAATTACCTCTCTTAGTTCTCCTTCAGTATTAAGGAATTCTGTGACTCCACTGACAAGCTTTGAATTCATAAATAATGCTTCTCCGTACCTGCAACGGCAAAAAGAAGATGCACAGAGAGTTACTGCAAGTGCCAGAAAGACCAGCTGAAAATGAGAAAGTACTCTTCTGTAAGCAAGCGAGAAGGCATGGGACTGGTTCTGGGGGATCAAGGGAATCGCAGTGGAACTGGGTAGTGCTATTTCGGACTAAAAACCTAGACTGAGACCTTCTTCTAGGCTGAAATATTTGCAGTTATTAAGTCAGATGCTATTAAGCAGAATGGGCTTAACTACAGGCACAGACGAGCGCTCCAGAGAAGGAGAGAACCAAACCACCTCACACTTAATGGATCACAGGACACTGAGGAGGGACATCAGTGCAGTCTACAACTTCCTCATGAGGGGAAGAGGATGGGCAGACACTGATTTTTTCTCTGTGGTGACCAGTGATAGGACCTGAGGAATGGCCTGAAGCTGTGTCAGGGGAGGTTTAGGTTGGATATTAGGAGATGGTTCTTCACCCAGAGGGTGGTCAGGCACTGGAACAGGCTGCCCGGGCAAGTGGTCACAGCACCAAGCCTGAGAGAGTTCAAGAAGCGTTTGGACAGTGCTCTTGGGCACATGTGTGACTCTTGGGGATGGTGCTGTCCAGGGCCAGGAGCTGGACTTGACGATCCTTGCGGGTCCCTTCCAACTCAGCATATTCTGTGATTCTGTAAAATACAGCTCAAAATACAGGTGCCAAGGAAGCAGCAGAGCAGCAACTACAGAGAAGTATTCTGAGAAAGCTGTCTAGCTGTACCATTAAAACAGACTTTTTGATGTGCTGCAGCCTTCTCTGTATATTGCATTCATCCACCTCATCTACATTACAAATGGCCTCTCAAAACCTGAACTGAATCAAATTTTCTTGTTCCAGTACCTGATAATTAAAATAAATAACATTGATAGAAAATAATACTGCTAAAATAATCCCCTGGGCCATGATGTAGCATCTTCAAAGAACCAACTTGGAATTAAAATTTGAAAGCTTGGGCAAGGAATATTTAAAGGATATTCAGCAGCAATCAGCAATGACTTTTAGCAGGCAGTTGCTTTGAAACTGGCCATTCAAATCCTCCTGTTCACTTGTTTTTCCACAAGTTTTTTCAATCCTCCAAATGAAGCATCTACATCGCTCCTCACCAGACCACCCCTTACGTTTTGCATTTCATGTTGTAATAGTTTGTGGGGTTTGTTGCCTTGGGGCTTGGTTTTTTTTCAGTCTCTAGCATGAAGAATATAATTCCATTGGAAACTGGAAACAAGTCCTTTGTTCAAGTGAGATGTCATTCAGCATAGTAAAACACACTTGACACATAGTTATCCTTATCTGTATCTGCACATGTGTCCAAAGCAGTAGCTAGCTAATCTTAACATGACTGGTTTTAAGATAGGGAATCCAGATGTCCTATCAGACATGTGTAAACATTACCAGTAGACTTTACTGAAATTAAGTTCATCTGGGGGAACAATTCAGTACATAGGCCACTTTTACAGACTGATTTACAGAAAGACCTCAAAATTTAAAGTGAAATGAACAAGCACGGTCACAGCTTTCTGTTCTGTTAATCCCAAATTGATTACCCTTAAATGCTTAGGTACTCTAAACCACAGTTCTTTCAAAAGGGAGAAAGAAAGAGAAGTGAAGAGAAGGATAGCTGAAGCAAGAGGGATAGAAAGATGGGGAGGGAAAAGAATTAGGTTCTCTTTGAGAAGATTCTGTTTTAGGGAAGGTTTACACTACATTGCTTGCTATCTTAAGCTTGTGTGAGGAGAAACACTGTTAGAAGTACCAAAAATCCTACTCCCTGACCACTAATAATTGAATTATTCATGGATATTTCAGCAAGTACATCTCTTGCCCCAAAATTTCAGTCACACTGGCATATACAGATGTCCAGAAACAAACGTCTCCTACGGGAAGTATGGATTTAATGGTACTTGAAGTATGTTTAGGCTTTCTAACAAAGCCCTTTATTATTACAGTCTCAACTTAGACACAATTGACTGTTTGGAAAACTGGAAATTCTCCTTGGTGGGGTCTTTTGACAAGGTAACCAATCCACTTTAGAGAAGAGACCTCATAGAAACAACTGCAGGGATTTATTTTTCTTACAGTCTATTGTAACCACAGTGCAAACAAGAAGTAACAGAATTCCTTCCCTAAAAGTGATACCTTCATGCATACCTGTGCTGATTACTGCCCGTTATGCATACTTGGTAAAAAGTCAGCCATTTGCAAAAATTCTATCACCTTCCAAAACAGTATTTTGCAGGTGTGAAACATAAGAATAGGAGATGTGTTTGGTCTTACAGGTGTCAGTCTTCTCACCCTTCCTAGAAATGACAACAGCACTACAGAACCAGGACCTTACATGCCTGAACTCCCTGAAAACATTCTGGAAACACAGACTCTCCACTGCACTTTTCCTTCTGTGGATGTAAACCCTTCAGTGCCCCACATTTGTACAGGCTTTGCACTTGTGCAAACTCAAAAGGCAGCATAGTCCATTTACTTTGGACAGATATAAATGCCTTCCCAAATACTGTCAAATTCCCAAATGCTGACAAATGATTCAGCACTTGAGAATAAGGAATTCTTATAGACAGCTGATGGATTAAATTTTCACACACATACACACATAGGATGAAAATGCTTTAGGAGACAAAGTAGTGCATACTCAGGTAACATGAAGAGAACAGCATTTTCAATTCTCTTTTCCAAAGTTGTAGCAGCCTTAGTCCCACGGATTTCTTACTAAAGACTTGTTAGGCACCTCAATATTTAAGTCACCTGTATAAATCATATGAGTGACTTTGAAGATTTTATACATCATCAGTATGTTTTGGACAATGTGAATACAAGCACACAGTAAAAATATGAAGGGTTAGCAATATTTTGTGGCAATTCTAACTCCTTGACATGCTGTGTTTAAAAGTAAGTGGAAACAGCATTATAATTTAATGCCCCTTAGCTATTTCATTTTACTATCTGAAACATCAACACTTTTTATAATAAATTAAATGGAAAGCACCACTGAGATATCACCTTATTAAATTAATGTTTCATTAAAAGTATTTTAATTTTAAATCAAATTAAATAATAAATTATAATTGTAGAAAAAGGATGCCTTGGGACATAGTATACTTCAATCATAGGATCACAGAACGGTTGGGGTTGAAAGAGATATTAAATATCATCCAGTTCCAATCCCCCTACTATAGGCAGGGACAGCTTTCTCTAGATCAGGTTGCACAAAGCCCTATCCAGCAATACCTCACCACCCTCACAGTAAAGGAATTCTTCCTATGATCTAATCTAAACCTGACCTCCTTCAGTCTGAAGGCATTCCCCCTTGTCCTATCACTACATGTCCATGTACATGGTCCCTCTTCAGCTTTCCTGTAGGGTGCTTTAAGGTACTGGAAGGTGCTGTAAGGCCTTCTCTTCTCCAGGCTGTACATTCCCAACACTCTCAGCCTGTCTTCATAGGTCAGATGATAAGTTGTATCATCTTTGTGGCTGTCCTTGGCACTCGCTCCAAGATGTCCATGTTCTTGAACTATAATTCCACAATAAGGTTTGTTGAATTTTAAAAATGCACTAGTGTGGTGAGCTTACATCAGAAGACTAATCATAGAATCACAGAACATTAAGGGGTTATAATGGACTTTAAAGATCATCCAGTCCCAATCCCCACCCCTCCATGTACAGGGACACTTCCTGCTAGACCAGGTTGCTCAAGACCTTATCCAACCTGGCTTTGAGCACTGCCAAGGGATGGGGCATTCACAACCTATTTGGGCAGCTGGTTCCAGCATCTCACCTCCCTCACAATAAAAAATGTCTTACTAATATCTAACCCAATTTACCCTCTTTCTATCTGTACCCATTCCCTCTTGTCCTATCACTACAGTTCCTGATGAGAGTCCCCCTCTGGTTTCCCGGTAGGCCCCCAACAGATACTGGAAGGTTGCTAGGAGGTCTCCACACTACCTTCTCTTCTCCAGGCTGAACAGCCCCAAATTTCTCAGCCTGTCTTTGTAAGGGTGGTGCTCCAGTCCTCTTAGCAACTTTATGGCCCTCCTCTGGCCTTGCTCCAACAGCTCCACGTCCTTCATATGCTGGGGACACCTGAACTGTACACAGCACTGCAGGTGGGGTGTCACAAGAGCAGAGTAGATGGGGAGAATCCCCTGCCTTGACCTGCTGGCCACACTCCTTTTCATGCAGCCCAGGATTCCATTGGCTTTCTGGGCTGTGAGCACATACTGACAGCTCTTGTTGAGTTTTTCATCAACCATCACCCCAAAGTCCTTCCCCGCCGGGCTGCTCTCAACCACTTCTCTGCCCAACCTGTAGGTGTTTCTGGGATTGCCATGATCCAGGTGTAAGTCCTTGCATTCTATCATGCCACTGTTTCATTGAACAGTTAAAGGGAAAGGTATTAATTAGACTAATTTCAGCCTCTCGAAGTCTCACTTAAAACATTCTAATCTATGATTACAAAACCATGTTATTTTCAATAGATATCACATATGCACAGCTTGCATTAACCACTTCATTTCACTGCATTGAATCTTTTGGTGATCAATAGAAACTCAACCGGAAGTCACTTTCAGAAAAATGGACTGCTACAATCTTTTTGGTGGCTCTGACTTGTGTTTGGAGATCAAACCAAATGAAGGTAACACAAAGACAGTGTTGGGCAAAAAGACAAACTCTCTGTTATTTTCTAATTTTAAAAAAGGGCAATAACAGGTCTTTGATGAGGCCTTGCTGCTTGTTAGGAATTCAGATTACACAAGTGAAATAAATGCAATTCGAATTCCAGGTAAATTTAAGCTATTTAAAGTTATAACACACAAGTGATTTGGCATGTGGCATAGTTTGCTAAATATTTTCTATTTGTCTACACTGCTTAATGTTGTCCACATCTAAAATCACAGGTGCTAGCCAGGTTGCCAGATGAATGTACTTACTAAAGCAGGACACAACTACTGCATATGTGTCTGTAGCAATACAGATTGTGATGGCTTTACGCCTAAACTCTGTACAAATTCTTGCAGGGACCTGAAAAATTATTTGCTATCTGCACTGGATTGTGTAATAGTATTGCATCTGGCACCCACTTTCTGTGCAAAAGTACTGGAATAATCACACCAGAAGGAGAGAATTCTTAGTTTTTAAACTCTTCAGCACTCTTAGAGTGCTTAGAGCTTTTTGGAAGTGGCTTTCAAAAAGTATCCTCCTGCAATATAAATTTCCAAAACCAATTCCAGCTCAAACCTATTTTCCCAGCTGAACTTATTCTTCTAAAATCCCCCTATACTATAAAGCATTACCCAAAAGAAGCATGAACAACTTTCTGACTTTTTAGGAAATTTGCACAGTGTCTGAGCTTCCTTGACTTATTTTGATGCTGTGAAACCTGTATAAAGGTTGCACCTTTATTCATGAGGTACTGGGATTTAGTTGCTTAGATACAGCATCTTAAATATACCATTTAAAATATTCTGTGGTACAACAGTTGGTTCCTCACAAGTCCACAATGGAACAGATCGCCAATACCTTTCCTGCCAACATCAAAGGTGTGGCCTGGCATGGGATGCTGAAATTCTTGGACACCTGCCTTTAAGAACCTGAACCTCATCCAAGTTGTGGTCCTTTTTCATCTGTCAGTATCAGATGAGCTGCTGTATAATCTTTCAGGCCCTCAGGCAGTCCCTAAAGAACTACAGAAATTTGTCATTCATTGAATTAATATCAAAATCTTCATCAAAAAGGATTTTTAAATGTTGACTGGGCTTCAGAGTAGGAACATGTAGCACTTGTTCAAAGAGAAACAGAAGTAGGTGTAAGGAGCAAGCCTGTCTCCTTTCTGTTCATCTATTTTTAATTCAAAATGTTGATCCTCTATTACTTGAAACTCACCTGAAACACACAGTGGAAAGAAAGGGGATGACACTATATTAGCATCCTTTTGAACAAGGAAATGTTTCGAAAAGTGTTTGGTTTTTTTTTTCCACAGCTGAAATAACATTCTTGAAAAGACTATTTTTTTCTATCGGACTTTAAAACAGCAAAATCCTTTGGGAACTGCTGTTTTTTATCTATGTAAAAGTAGAACTGCAGCACTTGACACATAGATAGAATTCATTATCATAAGCACAGACACAATACACTAATACATGTACAGATGATCGCTAAGAGACAAATGTCTCTATGCATGTGCGTGATAATCCTTGAATAAATGCGTTTATGACTCATAGGTAGGTATTTCATATTTAGAGACATCTCTATTTATGGATTAAAAGAGAATGGACTTGATTCAGGAACTTACATGAATACACACCTGTACAATACTTACACAAATTATATCAAGATAAGAAAATGAAATAAATTAAGAATTTTTATCTCTACCTAGCATTTAGTATTTTCCATTTTTCTCTGAAAAACTTCCAAGCAAGATCCCTTCCATGTGGATTTCGAGCTACATGGATTATCACATCAATTGCATCCTGATCCAGGACAACTTCTGAGTTGAGAGACAAATTCAAAAGTCTAGTGGGAGAAAAAAGAAAAAAAAAAACATTTAGTTTCACCAACACATTGTCTAACATCAGTACATCAGAAAAAAAAGAAATCACTGCCAAATGGTTTGTTTAAGTCTCCAAGTGAGTTCAGTGGTTTATTTCTATGATTCCAAAGACTGTATACATTTCTGAATCAGAAAAATCTTGATGTAAAAAGATTTCAGTAAAAACTGAGTGCAACTTTTATGAAAGCTGTTAGATCAGAGTGGTGAAGACATTTAAATAAAGGACATAGTAACAAAAAAATACCAGCAATTATTACAGAATTTCAAACATTTCCAATGAACAAAGGAAAATTTGGAAGTGAAAAGACAGTATGTGCCAATTTTCATATGCATTAATGCAAAAGCAAAAGACGGTTTAAACAAACAGTAAGCCTGTGCTTGAAAAGCAAAGTTCTTTCATTTAGTTGAAAGCTCAAGTGATGATCCATTAATGTTGAAGTGATTACTCATAACAGATTCAGATATAAAATATTTTTTACCTGTTGAGCAAGTTTCTGTCATCACTGCAAGTTAAGGCTTCTAATAATATTTTCTTCTCAGACACTGCTGTGGTAGAGTGAAATTTCATCCAAATGAACTCCCACACATCTTCATCCATCAGTGAAACTCCTGTACAGTAGACAATGTCTCTCACATTGAGAGGAATTCTAAAAGAGAAATCAGTAATGGCACTATGGTAAATAAGCAGCCTCCTGATATTGGATACGAAGGAGGAACATTTATAAGACTTCAAAATTATTGTCCAACAGTAATAAGAGTTTTTTGAAAATTACATTTGCATCTCTTTACTGCCACCAACATCTTACAGGACATCTTAATGGGTAACACATGCTTGCCATTCTCTTCATAATGCTGTCACATTGTCAGGAGACCATAAAATACGGTCATCTAGTTCATCAACTCATAATGTGACACATCACCTACAGGTAATATAAGCTCTCCAAATTAGGTCGAGATCTTATTGCTCCGTTGCTTGGCTCTATGCCAAATATGCTCTTCTTGTCCTTAGCACTGCTTTAGAATAGGATCTGATCAGCCAGAAACCCCCTCTTGCTTGTGCTGAGAAGTGCTCCATCTTTACCCAGTAACATGCAAGTAAGAAAGGATTTGCTGTGACAATGATACTTAAACATGGTATTGTTAGGATTGAAGAAAACAGGAAGATTTGTTCATTTTTTTCAGTATATTAATACCAGTACAAAACCACCTGTGCCATAGGGTGTTCATGAACTGTGATTACTGTTGAACTGTTGATTAATACCAACTCAAACTACAGTTAAATGACAGCTTTTTGAAGCCAAATTCAGACCTCGTATAGTATGTGCATATGTACACTTTTCTTCTAAAAAGATCTCAGCTGGGATTTCAATTTCCTACCTTGCTTATATTTACTATACAAGCATAGAAGCTGAAACGTTTGTGAGCTAAAGAGTATTCCTACAGGGAAAGCTAGACATTTCTTAGAGAGATTTTTTTAGCAGAGTCCCTTGCTAACAGAGCTACAAAGGTTTGCCTTGACTAACGCTGAGGTATTTTGCATTTGATGGATACAAACCCAGATATTTCTTCAGGTGTAAACTCTCCCAAACAAAACTGAAAGGATGGACAAGAGAAATGCAATCCATTTAAAAGTTACTAGGAATATGAAACTTTTAACTATGTGCAGCACGCATTAGCAATATTGCCTTCTAAAGCCAAATCAGAGGTGCAATGTCTCATCTTTGCCATGAACTGCTTCCATCTAGACAGGGTAGATTTGTGCAGATCCTGGCATGGTTTGAGTTCTTTTGCCTCTCCTCCCACCACCAAATGGCTGTGTGAGAATATGCCTGTTTCAATGCCATGCCAGGCAATCAAAATTGCTCTGGTTATGAGCACATAGCTAATGCAATTCCTACATGTCACACAGATGGGACCTCCAAAGGGCTCCACAGTCCTCCCCCTTGATTCTCCCTATCATCTTGCTAGACTTTTTTCTCTCAAAGTACAGATGACTTTAAAAGCTTGGCACTGAGAAAAGTTATTGACTCTCCTCAGATTTAGCCAGGATCAGCAGGATTTGAATCATGTATGGTCTATGCAATTGCTTCCATGGTCCCTAAAGAACTGCTACGTCAAGACCAAGGAAACAAGAAAATCCTTGAAGTTGAGCAGATGCATTAAAAGAAAGAGTGTTTAAACATACATGTAACGAAAGTAATACATACGCAGTAAACGACCAAAGTTATCACTTTCACTAGCCTTCCTATACTACTGAGTTTTGATTCTCAAAAAATTGAGTTAACATTAGTAAAATGTTGACATTTACAGAACTATTGATTTATGCTAGGTGTTGAATTTCCATTTCAGTGTAATGAACTTGTAATACTTATCATAAAGAAACTCTTATCATAAAGCCTTTGTTGTGATATTTCAAACAATAATGAATATCAACAATTTATTTTTCACCCACTTAATCTTTCTTTCAAAAATTGCATGCAAAGGAAACTGACCCTATCACAGAAAATTAAGAATACATTTTTAAACACAATAAATCAAGACATACCAAAATTAAAGGAGCATATATTCAGGTGCTGCGTTTATGTTGGCCTATACTAACTGAGAATGAGGCTTAAAGCTTTGTAATACCTGCAACTCTCTCTCAAAACTTTGGGTCAGCAGTTACAGTAACACAAATAGCAAAATATATGTACACTGTATAAAACATGAAATGGCACTGTTATTGTGTCCTGATTTTCTCATCACTAAGTTATTTGTTCTTAAAACACAACTTTATTACTAGCTTGTGTCTTTTTTTTCCTTTTAATAGGGGATTTAATACACTGACAGCAGCTGTAAGAACATACACTAAACTGAAGGGACTAAGGGGTGCTACCCTGACTAGGGCACCAAGCAACCCGTTGCCCCATATCTGTCCTGTCATATGATACCTGAATACGAAGAACAACTGAACACAGTAAAGCCTTATTTCAATGAAGGAAGGACTTTATATCTTGACATAAACACTACATCATTTTTTTAGAAGCACATGCAGTTCTTTCAGAGTTTTGACGGCAGAAATATTATCTTTGGTTTACTGCAAGATATGTGATTCAGCCAACAGTTATTCTAAGGAACTATAAAGCAGCTGGAAATAGTAATACTTTTTTGATTGACTGTTTCGTTAATTCAGGTAGGAACTGTAGGCTGGAAGGACTGCCACTCTGTTTGGCTAGTACAGACACAGCAACAGACGTACCTAGAAGTGGATGTCTAACCCCAGAATGGACAGCATTCCTCACTTGCGACATTTTTTCAAATTTACAGTAAAACACAATTCAATGGGCTTTCCCAGCTAGTCCATATTTACATTCTAAGGGCCAACACTAGCCATTTCAGCAGCAGTACAGTCAGTAAGCACAGGATCATTTGCATCTTTGGGAAGGAAGGAGGACTTAAGACAAGTGATGGCACTGACCCCATGACCTAGATGTCTAGGCCTAGATGTCTAGATGTCACCATATTCCTTGCTAAGAAAACTCTACTGCCACCAAATTGGTGGTAGTGTACTGGCAGTGCTGCAGCAGATCTACTCAATATCATCCAATCAACTGTTTCAGGGAAGGTTTTAGGTCTGTACATAGAAGCTAAGTCATTAGGACAATGTGAAAAAAATCAGCCCCTACAAACAAAGACACTGAACACACATACTGCTTTTAAAAGGCTTACCTTCAGAAACTACAAAATGGAAAAACTACTCCTGCAAGAGGCTTGTAGTCAGGACTGCAGACAAGGGGGTTCCTCTTGTGGAAATGAAAATTGCTTATGAAAATGCAAATATCCCCAAAGTAATTTCTCTTTAGCTATTGCCCCAACAGAGTACTCTAATTGGATTTTGTCCATCTGTGGGGACTTCTGCTTTCTCTCTCCTCCAATCATTATAGGCATGTATTTAATCATTAGCTAAATATCTGAAATCTCCTCAGTCTACAGATTTTTTAGTATTATAGGTTCATGGAAAATGTTGTTCTAAAATTGCGGTTCCAAGGCACTAAACCAGGATGTGATTTTTTTGCCCCTCATATTAACTGAATCAAGTGGATAAAATCACCATTATTTGGCTACTGCTTAGGTAGTAACACAGCAGAACACATCCCGTTTTTCTGTGAAACCTCATCTGTGCCTTCAAGGCTGCTCTCATTTTTAAAGCGCTAATATGATTGATGGATACTTCAGAAGAATAAAAATAAACGTTTGAGAGCATCACTTTAAACAGCTTTAATTTGAATACTGATCCAATTTATTTAACTTTATTTTTCTTGCTTAAGAGATACGATGGTGAGAATGAAATATGTAGCTAGCCGAGCTCATTTAAAAATTAAACACTTTGGGAGAAAAAGTTAAAAATTAAACAGCTAGAAAAAAATTAATTAAAATCATGCTGTGCCTTTACAGGGATTTTTTTTTCAAGAGTGAATTATAAAGCTCTACAATGAGCTAAGAATAATGTTCTAAGTTATAATTAATTGGTACATACTTGCTCCTATTCAATGTTCTAACAATTGAAGATACACTTATAAAATTGGACCATAATTATTTATCTTCTGGGGAAATTGTGTTCTAATTTTTTAAAACGTAGATGCACACAGTTTAGACAGTTCTTTGATTGAGTAACAAATTTCAACACCATTTAGGGTATTACTTGAAAATTAATCAGAAACATTATTCTTTATTTTTGCAAAAATTTAACATTTAACTTAAGCCTATTTTTCTTGATGACTATATTTATAGTCTTGTTTAATAGGTTACAAGGCTCAGATAAGAAATAAGAATGAACGTCAGTACTTTGTAGGTAGATCTGTAATATAGATTCTATTACAAGGAAGAGCACCACACAGTTTATTTTTTAAAACTTCAATCCCAAGTACTATACTCCATTCCCTGTAACAAACTCCAGGAGTCATGCTGCTGGCACTATAGTGCAGAGAGAGGATGGGACGATCCTCTGCTATAGCACACATCCAGTCTGAAGAGAAAAGGCAGAACTTCCCCTTGAAAGTTGAGGCACAGAGCTGTGATGGGCTTGACATTGAAGTGCCTGTCCCATACTGAATTCAGGGAACATTAACTGAGGATGTGGCTACTCAGGGTGTCTGGGGCAAAGCTATGCACAGTCCCTGTCCTGTGCTCCTAAGTTTCAGGTATCATATGGGTCTGACCGAGGCAGGTGGAGAATACATCATCCCTCAAGGAATGGTTACCGGTACCGCTCCTTCCCACCGCTATCGCAGATATCCCACAAGTGAACATGCAACCAGCACACTCAAGCTCTTCCACACTGATTTTTAATGACTGAGTGAGGAGTTAAGTACTTCTTTGTGGCACTAATCTCTGAGTAGATATGCCTTGTTTTGTCCATTCTGGATAGTGTTTGCAACAAAAATATGGTCATTTCTGAACAATTGTTTTGCAAAGTTGTGGCGAGATCATTTCTGAATGAGACAATTGGAGACTATCTAAATTCTAAGGATGGCAAATCAACTACTGCTAGTCCATAATCACTACATACAGGGTCATTTTTTTGTGGTGACACAGAGAAGTCAGAAGGTAGAAACACTACCTGAACTAGCGGCCCCATAAAGGCCAGTTTTATCTTCTACAAGATGAAGTCCTCTCTATTAAGACCTAGATGGTCTTTCAGAGCACTCAGCCCTTGATTAACTCATGCACTCAGCAGTGTTTTCTTCCTCCTTAAGTTTTATTGACTTGAGTGCAAGATTCTACTCAAATGTTGTAACAACCTATTAATTAGTTCAATCACTTCAGCAACATTGGCTCACAGTAGCTGGCAAAGCTCCAGTAACATTTCAAAATGCATGAACAGCTATGCCTGAATTTTTTCAGTAATTAAAACTTCTAGAGCTTGAGAACACAGAAGAAGGGATTCACTTTATTTTTTTACATTTATCAGACACTCATGTGTGAAAAAAAATGAAAATAACTCTCATTTTTTCATGTTTGCTGCTAATTATTTCCAAAAATAGCTGGTGGGCATCAAGCCCTTGAAAAAACCTGGTGCCTCTCCCGAGTAACTAACAATAGTAATTAACCTGCTGGCCATATTCTCCCAAATACTTCTGTAGCTGGTTAAACATAAGTACATTCATAAGTTGTTGCAAGACTGTAGAACTACTGTGTCCATGTGAAACACAGAAATAAAATTATCTATCTCAGATAATTAGAAAGAGAAATAAAGGAGAAGGAAAGAGAAAGAAAAAATGCTTTTTTGGAAAAACATTTGATTTTCTATCACCTAAGCCAGACTTTATCGAAATTACTTCAATTAATGAATGGTAATTTGTTATTTACTACTACATCAGATCTATGGAGAGTTTTGTTTATGGACATATTACAGTCTCCTATATACTCCTGCAATTTTTCTTCTGGTGGCATTTCCACTGAGTCGTTAAAGGTGCCGCCAAGTAAAGCACACTGCCAACTTAGGCGCATGAACATGAATCCATTATTCCTTGTAGAGGAAACACAAAATCTGCAGGAACAAGTATAGAGGTTCACAACTCACAAATTAGGTTTGTTGGTTATCGCTGTCTTTCAAATTATGTGATAGAAGACATCTTACTTCATTACTTACACCTTTCTTAAGACTGATAATTAACCAGTGTTCCTAACCATCACAGCAGCGTAGCAGAAGAGAAATGGCAAACAGAAGTCACTGGAAAAGCCCATATTCACATTAATGCATTTTAAAAGATTATATGAGGTAGTTGAGTACCAGTGTGCAGATATCCAAGATCTTGATTTCATTCTTTAGTAATCAAAAGTGGTTCAATTGTAAAGCAAACTACACACAGATGTATTCTGACTTGAAACCCATAGACAGATCACAGAAGTTCATGCCTTATTCTCTTTTCAGTATTCTCTGGCCTCTAGCAGGGCATCTTGCCCCCTACACAAGCTTTTCTGTTGCTTTTTTACCAGTCTATAATTCAAACAGGACAAGCTGTCTTGTAGTCAGTTATTTTGGCACCATGGGGTTAACACTGGCATCTCCCAACTGCCAGTGAACATCTTACTGTCAAAGTGCGATCTGAAAGATAAGCTGGACTTCGGACTGACAGACACCTCACTTTACCAAGTATAAAAACTACACTAAACTTTCACAAAGGAGAAATTCTCTACACATTCCATGGAAATGCACGGAGTTTCTCCTGTGAGTAGGGATGCTTGGCTTCATGGTTACTTCCCCAGAGGTCAGGTGAAAGAATCTGTGTACGTTATCATCATTTCTGTGGTAAGTTACATTCAATTCCTAATCAATACAATTTTTTTTGCTAGCTTTAATATAGGTACCTTGATGCTGTGCACTAGTTTATGTTATGCTGTAACCTACCAGTAGGTTTTATTAGTTTTAGTTATATACTGTGCAGGAAGTAACTCTGATTAAGATCTTTCATCTGTTATCTCCTGTCTGTTTGATAAATAATCCATTTTATAAATAGACCTGCTCTGCCATCCTTAGAGCTTGTGGGCCAGAGTGATTTCTTAAATTCATATTGTTGTCAAAATCTGAGGCTAAGGCAGGGCTTGTTTGAACCTCCCACTCGATCCATGACATTTTTTGGCCTAGTCAAAGGTAGGATGGCAAACAATTTTGAGAAACAGATCAAAGGTTTAGCAGATTACCTACAGAGGCAGTGTTCATACCGAAACTGACAATCCTTAGCCAGTAGACAACTGGTATGAGAGGAATAAAAATAAAAGAGGAAATAGATGGAAAACAAGGATCACTGAAAGATAAAAAAGGAAAAACCATTATTTGTCATGCACTGGCATTATGTTTAAAATCTGCATGTTACTGGAGGGAACAGATGATAAAAGAAACCCATAATCTGAGAAATGAAATAAAGGAAAGAAAGCATATAGGTCTCTACAAAACCAAAATGACAAATTGAAACAACTTTTAAAATAATCCAAGGGAAAGATAAAAACCTTGGAAGGAAAATTAGAACTGATATTATTAAAATAACCTGAAAACTGGTATCATGTCATGTCACCAGTATGGTGATATCTGGGAAAGTCCTGATGAAATTAGTGATGAAAAAACTGTAAATATTATGGAGGGGATCCAGCCACAATCCCTCTGCAGTCAGTTAATGACATCTCTACTGCTGTTACAAAAGCCACCTGTCTGCACACAATGCACAGACGTATAGTTGGAGATATTCCAATCTCTGCAGAGGTAGATCCTAACATGATAAGACCTCTGGTGAGAGGAGCTCCAACTATGCTAAAAGATTATTTGGTGGAGAGACCAGATGCAATCAAAAGAGATGCAATGTATAATGAAGTTTTACAAGACCTACTAGTCCCAAGGAGACTGATCCCTATGTGGGCAGAATTCCTGCATCATGTAGTAAACCATGTGAGAGAAATGGGCTGGTAATATCACAAAAGAAACCCAAGTCCTGGAATGTAGAATCCCCCTAAAAAACAGATCAGAACTGTTAAACACCACCCATCCGAAAGAAATGAATTATGGAGAACTGCATTGGCTTTAGGAATACCTAGAGCTGCTTAAGGAAACAACCTAACAATGTGATAGCAGAGTTAGCCCAGGCAGAGTGTGGGGGAAAAGCAATAGATTTAAACTCAAATCTTTAACATTAAAAAAAACCCCACTTCCAGTTCCTTTGCAAAACTGCAGGAAAAATAAACCTTAAATGCTGGGTGAACTTTGGGCCTCCATCCAGCACATTCTTGCATTTCAGTGGTTTTCTGATAAGGACAGCCCCTGTGTTTATGTGGCTGTAGGAGTGAAGAGACAACCTTTAAAATTCTTAATTGACAACTGGGGCTCAAAATCTTTGATTACTTCCTAAGGCAGCCAAAAAACTAAACTGAAGTTTAAAAAATTTTTTTTTTTTAATTGTGTAACTGGCTTTAACAGAAAAAGTATTATCTGTTACACTGACAAAATCTGTTTTGAAGTAATTAAAAATTTAGAACAAAGAGGCATGATATATAAAATGAATTTTGCTTACAATCTCCTGTTTGGCCACTGGGGAAAAAAAAGGCAGACAGGAGCTGGCGTTTAACAATTGATTATTGAAGGGTTAATGCTGACACAGAATCGCTCACTAAAGCCATCCCAAATACTGCAAACCCCACTGCTATACTGCAGGTACAGCCACATAAATGGATGGCAGTTTTGGATATAAAAGACACAGTTTTTATGGTCCCAGTTCAAGAAGATAAACCCAAATTTGCATTCACTTGGGAAGGAACACCACATACCTCCAATTGCCTGTCCTAAGGGTATAAGCACTCACCATGACAGTACACAATGCTTTAGCTGAACTCCTTCTACCAATAAAAATTCAGAAAAAAGTACAGATTTATCAGTACATTTGATGATGTGTTGGTAGGAGGTGAGGAAGAAAGTACAGTAAGAACAACACCACAGGATATATGGAATAGATTAAATGAAGAGAGCATAGAAGTGCCTTAAGTTAAGTGCCAAAGTCCCTCTAAGGATGTGAAATATCTGGGAACCTGGTGGGTAGCAGGCCAAGCTGTAATTCCAGATGAAACCATTAAAAAATTAGAAGCTATATCCACCCCCACTAGTAAAAAGGAACTTCAAATGATCATGGGCACTTTGGGATACTGGAGAAATCACGTTCCTGCATTTTCTAGAACAGTAAGACCTTGCATACATTAATGAGGAAAAAATCAAAACTGGGAATGGCTTGACAGTCACAAATAGGCTTTGCAAATGCTGATAGCAGAGTTGAAAATGTATCAATCACTTGGGCCAGTTCATCCCAGTCATCCTGTAATATCTGACTGGGGTTTTGCTGAACATGAAACTTACTGTAACATGTTTCAGAAAGGGCTGCATGGACCAAAACAACCAGTAGGACTCAGTTCCACAGCACTAAAGGATACTGAAAATAGATTATTATCTCTGACCCAAGCTCTTAAACAAGTAGAAGAAATTCCACAGCATCAGCCTGTAAAAACCCAAGGACCTTTCAATCTGTTAGACAGCATTAAGAAAGGCAGTGCTCTGCCAGAGGGAATTGCACAAAGACCAACAGTGCACAAATAGTATGTATGTATCTCAGGGGTCGCAGATCAAATGGATGTCACTGAAGGGCCAACAAAACCTAAAAAATTACAGACTGCTGTGACTCCAGACATGTTAGCTTTACAACAGCCATATAAACCTAGTCCTACACTGGATGCTCCTGCATTCATTTCAGACTCTACAGTTATAGACGTTTGTTTCACTGATGCCTCAGTCAAACACACTGCAGTCTGGACTGGTGCCACACAGTCGTTGTGTCAGTGGGAAGCATCAGATTGACAAGTAAATGGAAAAGAGGTCTGGCAGAAGGAAGGCTGGAAATGGTTGTTGTTGTAGGCTCAATCCCGACCAGTCTACATAGGATGGGTCAAAGCTCATGCAAATGACCAAGCTTTACAGACTTATTGGAACAACAAGGTGGATCACCTGACAAAAATCAGAAAGATAAAAACTGATCAGTTGGAAGATTCAAAACATTGGTATCAACTGAGTGAATGGTTACATTGTAAATTAGGGCATACTGGACAGGAAGCTCTACTTTTTGAAGCACGGAAGCAGAGGCTGGCCACTGACCATGAAGATGTGTAAAGGCATTCTCACACAGCGTCCCCAGTGTCAACTGAAACTTGGACAAAATCATCCAGACCTGCCACTACCTTTACATATCAAAGGCAACAAAACGCTCTGGTCCACTTGGAAAATAGACTATATTCAACCTCTGAATTCGTCTAATGGTTGCAAGCACATACTAACAGGTGTGGAAGTGGTATCTGGAGTGTTAGCTGCCACTAAAAGCAGGCACGCTGATGCAAAAGCTACTATTTCAAGACTCAGTAACTCATTTTCCAGTCTCCCTGTCCCAGACTCTACATAGAGTGATAACGGATCACACTTCACCAGTGTGATGGTACAAAATTGGGCCAAAAAATAAGGTAATACATGGGTTTTTCATACACCTTATTATCCCCAAGCAAATGGGATCATGGAGCATGCAGTCATTTGCTAAAGTGCTACTTTAGGCCACATGACTCTGGATAGGATAAAAGGTTACCCTCCGTGTTATATCAAATAACCGATATGGACCAATGGGTAGTCCTGTTTCATGAGCTTTCTAGAGCCCTATGCCTTTTGAAACAGCTCCAAATGATAAAATTGAAGCTTTTCAGGACAACTTAAAGGTGGGCCAACCAGTCATGGTCAAGTTACCCCAAACTGAGATAGCATCTATGATTCTGTTGGACAATCAAGGACTGATGACCTGGGTGGCTATTGATTCTAATGGCCACCAACACAGAATCAGTTTCTGACGGGTATTCCCCACTTTCTGAACTGCTCTTGTCTTTGTACAAGTTAGTTTTATGCTCTCCACAAAACAAGGGTTTCTCAATGAAGCCTTGCAAACTGCTCCTACACCGCCCCCATATGGCGGTAGTGAGTATAGCGCTGTGCTTGAAACTAGAGGACAGAAACAGAATTGCTGCCGTAACTCTCTGTGGGAAAAACACCTTTATCATTGCCTAAGTTCTGTTGGTTTAGTTTCTCTAATAACCTTGGATGTTCAAGTATATCCTCAACAGACAGAAAACTATGTGTGTATCCAGATGTGAGACAAGGAGCCACTGAAGCAGCAGTGGAAAGGATTGTTGACTACCTACACGGCTGTGAAGGATATTGACAGAGACTCCTGGACTCCTGGAAGTGAATAAAGCCAGTTCTGGACATAGAGGGACCATACTGGACAGCACAGTAACTAATAAATCTTCTGTAGCTAAAGCTACAATAGAATCAGAAATTCTAAAGCAACAACCATTATATGGTTTACATCTTTACAGGCCAATGTTTTCAACCTTGCAACTAACAATTATAAAAAAAGAAAAGAGAGCAATGTCTTTTTTCCTAAGGGCCACTCTAATAAAACACACATAGAATAAATACTACCCAACCCTTGGAAGAGAAATTCACACCTAGAGCTAATGCAAGCTGGGACACTGATAACAAACCGCAGTAACTGCTGGATTTGTTCTCAGTTTCCCATTCATTCAGATGAAAGTATTCGGAAGATGGGAATTCCAACACCAAACGTATTTTCCAATGGTCTTCCTCCAGCTGGAGTGATGGTCCTTCTGGGAAGAGAGATAGCCCAAAACCCACAGATGCCTAAAGTGACCAGGAGTGGCTTCACACCAAAAAATGGAGTTACCTGAGTGTAACCAAGGAATAATGGTAGGGAATTATCCCAAGGGTCCCTCATATTAAGAGGTAACAGGAACAAGCAATTTAGATAACATTGGGGCCTATTCCAGACAATATGGGAATCATCGGCTTTGCGGAAATCAAGCTAGAAAAGCTCTACTCTCTAAATGGCAAGGAATAGGCAGCATTGGAACTGTAGTGTCAGAAATAGATATTATCGATAAATTAGAATTCCTCAGAGGACACCTACGATCTTTTATAACAAGACACAAACAAAATTTAAATCCCTTAGTTGAGAGATCCTCTAGATTCCACAAGTTTATGAGAAGATTCTCACCACAGTTAAGAGTGCCTGAATTGGAAAAGGCTATAGTGAACATATCCAGAGTTATCAAATAAATATAAAATCAGACAAATGATGCAGTCAGTGTCTTGCAATAAGAAATAACCAGTCTTTCAAAGGTAGCTCAACAAAATCAAATGGCTTTGGATTTGCTTTTGGCTTCCAAAGGTGGTGTGTGCACAGTTATCAACATCAGTTGCTACGTATACTAGATCAGACTCTAAGAATACAGACTGATCTGGGAGACATTAGAACACCAGTATCTTTCATGAAATATGAAAAAATTAAGGGGAAGATATATTTGATTGGATAACATCATGGATTCCAAATTTAAATGTGACCATGAGAAAACTGATTGGCATAATTATCATAGTTCTGACATTAATGGCTGTTACATGGATTATATTCCAAATTTGCAAAATAGGATGTGTAAATCTGACAAAACAAATTTTTGCTAAAGGGTCTCAGAAGGATGGGAGACTATCCTACTTAAGTTTATTTACACAGTATTAAAAATCTTGATCAGTATTGTTAAGGTACTAGATAATTTCATAATTTTTAATTGTTTTGATTAGTATTTGCATATGTTTTGTCTCAATAGTTCTGCAGTGTATATGAGTTTTCTCTAAGTATTGCTTTAGAATGCTTGTATCTACAGTCTGGTTGTCACAGTGGGTGGAAAAGATTTCTTCCTGAATGAAACTTGAACTTTTGTTTGATTATGGAATCTTCCTACCTCCTCAGGGTAAAGTATAAAATTCCTGACTGGAGTAACATCCTGATTAGATTGGAACAATTTGAGTTTTATTACATATTTGATTCTCCTGAGGCAACCAGACTAATAAATAGCATATGTGTATTTGTTTGGGTTATTGTACAATTGTCTGACACTTGATACGTTGAGCAAGGAGTATGTAAAATGCTGAACTTCACTGAAGAAGAACACTGTACTAAGAAGCATGAATGGAAGTGAAGGGAGTCACTTAACCACCTACTGAACTCCTCCAATCTCTGCAACTGAAAGATTAACTCCATGAACTTTTCCTTGATCCTGATTTGTATCTCATCTTTCCTATGATTTTAAAACTTAAGGGATGGGGGACATTCTGATCTACACAGACTGGTAACAACACAAGTAAAATGACTTGTTTGGATCGCCCCCAACTACCATGAACACTCTAGATTTAAAGTTTTATCTTGTCATTAGTAATTATTATATGTATATGTGTGTGTGTATGTTACATAATCCAATATGTGAAAATACCACCAATTCTGGAAACACATGAACTAAAGCAAGAGCATGTGTTTCTCATCAGAATCAATAACACAGTTAACAGTTTTTTATCTACATGAGTTAAAGAAGTAGTAAAGCTTAGGGGATCAATGTATATCAACACACTCAGCAATAACGTGCACATATGCAGTGGATGCTTTTATGGCATGAAGGCAAGAGGTACCTGCACTACCAGTTCATGAGGTAAAGGACTAACGGCAGTCAAGGGGTGAAATGTAGCAGGGCACCTCGCCCCCACAAGAGCTTATCTGTTGCCTGTTAACCAGAGTTATTTTGGTGTCATGGGGTTAACAGTGGTCTAGTATCTCCCAACTGCCAATAAACATCTTACTGTCAAAGTGAGATCGGAAAGACAAGCTGGGCTTCTGACTGACACACACGCATACCAACTACAAAAATGACACCAAACTTTCACAAAGCAGAAATCCTCTACACATTCCATGGAAATTCATGGAGTTTCTCCCGTGAGTAGGGATGCCTGCTTGGCAGTTACTCGCACAGAGGTTAAGTGAAAGAATCTGTGTACATTATCATCATTTCTGTGGTAAGTTACATTCGACTCCTAATCAATACTATTTCTTTTGCTAGCTTTACTATAGGTGCCTTAATATTGTGGACTGGTTTATGTTATGCTGTAAGCTACTAGTAGTTCTTTTTAGTTTTATACTGTGCAAGAAGTAACTCTGATTAAGATGTTTCACCTCTTATTTCCTGTCTGTTTAACAAATAATTCATTTTATAAATAGATCTGATCTGCCATCCTTAGAACTTGCAGGCCAGAGTGATTTCTTAAATTCAAACTGTTGTCAAAATCTGAGGCTAAGGCAGGGCTTGTCTGAAGTTCCTACTTGTCCTGTGACATGGCCCCACCTCAGCACTTCTCAGAACAATCTGGATGATTTGAGACCAGAACAACTTTAAAATATTTGTATTTGCATTCAGGGTGGGCATCCACCAGTCTCTACTTTTCCTCATTCACAAAGACAGACAAATGCAAACTTCATTAAGCCATGGGCTACAGAATGGATGCTGACCTAGTCTAATTCAATGCAGCAGCCTCCACTGCAAACATCATCAAAACTGATCAGAGTGCTTGTGATGGAAAATTAATAATAAAAATAGCAAAAACTGCATTAAAACTAAAATCACCCAAGTGATATGACATCAAGATCATGAAGAGCATTCACTCTAAGTTTTCTAGGAGCATTGATGAAGTTAATTAAGGTAGTTGGTTTCCATTTAAAAGACAGTAATAAATAGCAATGGTTATATTTCTAAAGAAGTTAAAAATAAGAGCAAGCTGAAGTGGCTAGGACTACCTGGGGCCTTCCAACATGTCCAGTAACATATGACAGGAACATGTCCATGTAACTGTGTCTGATTCAATACTATCATCTCCTATTGCTCAGTGCTGCATGTAGCAGAAGAATAGCATCACTACAGCTCTACTAACACAATCAGAATACAAGTACTCCTTTTTCTGCTGAAGGCAAAATCAGCTGTCTCAGTTCAAAGCAGCTCTCTCACATACTCACATTTACATCACCCTCTTTAACTTTGCCTCAAGCAAGTATACATCCACAGCTGACTTTGCCAGCACAAATGCATATGTGGCAGCCTGTACCTGACGTATGGTAACAGTAGCTGGAAGATAATTGTGCCTGCACCCACAGAGAAGTTTGCAAAAACATGCTCATGTCTATGGATAAGTTATGCTTTGAGTCATCACGGTGTGTATTTGAATGTTACCTCCTGTTATGTTATCTACTGTCAGGAGTTTACAGATTGCAGCTTTCCACACATTCTCTCTTGAACTTCAGAAATACTCGTTTATTCAACCTATCCAAGGCAAGAAGTCAGAAAATGCTAATCCTCTTAGAAACATGTTTTTCTTTCAGAATAGATGCAGTGAAGGTTAAAGGGGTTAACAAGGCTGATTATTAAGCTCAGGCAGGCATTGAATGGTAATTTTGTTAATTTTTTAGGCTGAACCACAATGCTGTTGTATCTAAGGAGTGTGAATAATGTATTTCTTCACACATGAAAGCTTCACAGGGATGAGCTCGGTTAAATGAAGGTAGAAGCAAACATCTTAATTTTCAGCCAACAGTAGCTTCCCTTGTATAGCATTTTGCTGTTGACTGAATCCCAGCAACTTTATATTCTCTAACTACAAGGGTAATTTAAACATGGTTATGTTTTCTATTCCATTTATATTCTTCTGAACAACAACATGAAAGTTTCAAGGGTTTCCATTGTTCCAGTACAGGAGCAGCATACATCCCAATTTAAGAGAGTAAAAATGATTGCCTTAATATCACCATCAAGTCAGAACACAAACTTTCAAGCAAAATGAGCTGGACCCATAAACCATGTAAAAAAGGTTAAACTACTTAAATTCATTGATTAAAACACTATAAGACATACCTTCAGGTCTAACCTCAGATTTTCTGTAGAAAGAAATAATTTTTTTTTTTTTAACAGTTACAAGGATTAAAATATATCCATTTCCAAACTAGTAAAAGAAGATGACTCCTTATAGTCTCTTCTACTTCTGATGCTATGTGTTTGGTTTGCTCCTTGCAGAGACAAATTCTTTCTTGGTTATGTTTCTTGTTTTTCCATTATATTTTGCCCTGAAAAATTGGTAGTGAGCAATACCACCTAAAGCCCCTTGCATGCTGATTAGTTCGGGTATTTCAGGTACTGAAGTTTCTCTCCCTCAGATGAATGCTCTCATCTTTAGACTGGAGAGCTGTATCATTTCTCTTGCTAATGAAATAAATTCCAGTGGCTGAGCTGAAGCTAGAGGAGGAAAATGTGTGGCAGCATCTTAATACTGTCCCAAACACCTCACAGACAGGTCATCAGGCTTGCCTTCTGCACTGGCAGATACAGGGTCAAGGTACTAAACTGATGCATAGTAACTAAAGCACAGTAAACTGCTGGAATCTCAGCACTACTGTTTGAAACGGTGTTGAAGAGCAGCTTCTCTGCCAGCTGTGTTGGTAAGAAAGGGAGCAGTTCTTTTCCTGCTGTAGTGACAATTTTGGAAGGCATCTTTTGCAAGGATCTCATACTCCATGATTGCCATTTATGTATTTATTTGATATCGGTATCTTTCTACCTGTAGTGCTGGACCCTAAGAGGGCCCACTCGCGCTTCACAATCTCATGTTAAGAGGCTCTTCACTCAGCACAGTGGCCGCTGCCAACTTCATTTTCAGAGGTTCCCAAATCCCCTTGTAGGAAGTGTAATGCTGAGCATCTGATCTGCCCTGTGAGACAGGCATCTAAATATGAAGCACTGCAACACCAAAGTCACTTTAGAAATTCAAGTCTTCAAAGCCTCTCAACTGACTTCCACTTTCATGCACAGAGGCTGCTGTTGCAGATCACATGTAAGTTGGGGTTTTTCACTAATTTCGTAAGAAAATCTTCACTGCTATAGTTGGAAATCTAATGACTTTTTCAAACAGTGTTGGAAATACAAAGAGGACCTCTGGCCTTGTGCTAAGAATGATCATTATTTTATTTAGTGAACAATGGCAAATTATTTGCACAGTAAAGAGCATACAACTACAATACACAAACAGTATCTGATATCATGATTACTTCACTTTCTTATTGTGAAGAGTAATGGTAATTAATTTCTGGACCTACCAGATTAAACATAATTACTAAAAACCACAGCAATTGTAGGCATATTCTGGTAAAAAAGAGTTAGATGTTACTGTATTACCCAACACCTTATCAATAATTAAAAGCTACAAGTAGAACAGAAAAAACATTTCAAAAGAATATGTAAAAAGTATAGATTAAAAATGTGGCAAAAGGAAGTGATGAATGTTAGCATTTCTTCAGTATTATTAATTGCATATTCTCTGTTATGCTTATTTGAACTTTAACTGCAGTAACTGCCAGGGAATCAAAAACCTCCCTTACGTGATTTACTACCTATGCATTTATGTGCTATTTAATACCACATTTTAATTTAATACTACCTTAATTTTCAATTGATTAAAATCTTGAGACACAAACTTAATTCCATAGTCTCTACTTCTTTAAAGAATTTGTGTCATCTTCCAGGATAAAATTTCTGGGAGGGGATGGGTGGAAATGTTGCAAATTAGTCTTTATTTTTACTCTCTTAGTCAAACTCAAATTATATCTCTATATAAAAATATCTGAGCTCTCTGGAACTCTGGTTTCGTGCTCTGGCTATGTTAATCCACCAAGACTTCTGCAATCACCAGTCAATGACATGGTTCTGTTTTAGAAGAGGGAATGGCAAAACCAAGAACTTTTAGAGTCATTGCTGATAAGGAGCAGAATAGGCAAGGATACACATAGATTCTGTATTTGTCACCAACTTTCCTTGCCAGTCAGAGAAATCTGCAGAAAGATAAGCAGCATGAGTTTCCCCTTTTTTGTCAGGAAACAAGCTCTGATGGAATCCTACAGGTTCTGAGGTGCCTATTTGCAGCAATTTCACAAACAGCTGTTAAGGGCATCAGACTGAGCAAAGCACTTGATTGATCAGAAAGAATACAAAATGGCACCTGTTAGATCTGCACTTTGCATGTATGTTGTACTTATCTGCCTGCCCTTTGCACTCGAGCTAGTTGTTGTCCCTGAAGTGCTAAGAAGAGGCAGAAGCATGACTCAAACACCATGCTAATTGAATTCAGATTGTAGAATCACCATTTTCTTGGTAGAAAAGCAGGGAAAAGAGGCCTTGCTTTACTTTAGGTTTCAGTCTGACTTGGTTTAAACTGAGCAAAGGTGCTATGGGGTACCTCTGATTCAGCAGATTCTGAACATTCCTGAGAGAACACTGACATACCCCTAGAAATGCTGTTACTGTGAAACACAAGCTGATTTTATGTCTACTGAGTTGCTATTGCTAGTAGTCTTTGTAATGGCATTTCAGTGTAAGTAGATAGGAAATGAGTCTTGCTCATATATTAGTTACATTCAGGATGTGAGACTGCTCTGAGAATAGCAACTGGTAAATTCTGGAGCACGGGACTGAACTAATCCTACAATCTTAAAAAATAAATAGAAGCACATCTCTATCTCCTTTGCCAGTTGTGCCCCTATTTATCAGCTGTCTGTCAATCTCTATTCTGCAATTACATTATTTGCTGCAGCCATTCTTCAAAACTGTGCAGTTCCTTTGGAGAAACACATTGCTTTAACTTAGTAGCTATTCTCCTCTGCCCTGCTGTGATGCTTTTATCATAATACTCATCATATGCTGGCAACCACAGTCTTCTGCTACCAAGAATGGCCCCATTGAAAGGCTAAGATGAATCTTCAGATGGCTCCTTAAATTTATTCCTTTCCTCTCTTACTACTGTTAGTAAAGCAATAAGCGTGTGTTTTGTTGTATTTTTCTTTTCTGATGCCTCCTTTCTTAGTCATGTTGAAAAGGAAAGACACAGGCAGGTAGCTTTGCAGGGTGACAGCTTTTTTAATACTGAATAATCTACTGCTGTGCATGCTAATAGGTAATGCTAGGTTTGATTAACTAATTTTGCAAATGAATATCTAAGTAAATTACTTTTGCAGACTGTTTCCAATGATTCTTTCTCTTTAATTGCCTCTTTGAATAGCTTCATACTGATTGTTGCTGCTTATGATAAGAATTCATATAAAACCCTGGGGTATATATTTCATAATAAATATATCTGGTATCACCTTACACAAGAAAATCCTCTGCCTCACACACCCCTTACTTAAAGGTACATACTCATAGTTTCAAGCTAATTTTTTCCCCAGAAGTTTCAAAGACATATAGGAATGTAATTTCCCCTCATGCTCAGTTCATGGCTGGTTTTAAAAGACACTCAGATACTTATGTAACTGGGTATGTCTGTAAAGGGTTTTTAAAGATTACAAAGACAGAGAGAGATATTTTAATTGCAAATACACACCCGATTAGTCCAAGAAATCTTTGAAAAATCCTGCATGCTTGTATGGCTAGAGAGATCTGATCCTTTTGCAGAGCTAATACAAGACTGGGACTAACAATGAGAAACTTTTTCTCTTATCCTTTTCTCTATTATTTGAAAGTAAAATATTCTCCTTTAACCAAAACATCATGCAATATACAAACAGGTACAGTACAAATATTTCACAGAATTGAAAAGTCCACTATTCTTTCTAAAGAAGTTGTGGTCTTAAGCTATACTCTGCACTTATCTCATTGTCCTTTATAACTACGTACTTAAATATTTGAAATTTCAGTAATTTAATGTTTCTTAGATGCTTGCTTTTAACAGAAACATTTTAGACACTCATGGCTCATGTTCCCTTGTTCTGGCTGAATAAACACATGTCTGGACAGCCTAAATTACATATTTGCTGCCAAACCACTAAAGTGCTGCTATTGCTCAAGCCATCAGCTACCAGATTATCTGCTCTCTGAAACCTTACATGAGCTTTTCCAAGTATTCCTGAATCACATTAATTTCCAAGTCTTCACCCAGAAATACTTTGCAATATTTCTGTCCAACACATTTCTATATCTCCTTCCTTACTTCTCAGACTTTTTGTCTCTAACCTCTCTCACTTCTTTAAACATTTAGCACCTTCTGCTCTCTTGCCTCTACACAAGTTTCATGTTTTTCTGCCAATGTGGTATTCACTCCTCTCTTTCTTTAAAACTCTCCTTAAAACCCATCTTCTCATCTTCTAGCATAGAATTTTCTGACAGTATTTATCAGGAGTGGGCAGAATCCTCTCCACCCACTCATATATGCAAAGTCAAATAATTCATTCTGAAACTCCACAGACATTTTTAAATGGCAGCCAGTAACCTCTGATTCCTACTGTAAAAAAAAAAGCCCTTTGCAAAAAAGGGCACTGCAGACAGGGCAGGAGAGGAAGAGTGTGCCAGCTGTACTGCCTCTCAGCAGGAGAAATGTCAGACGTACATTCCAGTTCCACTTACCGGTTCCTATTGCTAGAAATCCAATCAGAGATTAACGTTGCAGCCTGCTGGTGACAGTGTTTGTTCCCGAAGCTACAGGCCAACATGATGACTTCCCGACGCAACTCTCTGTCCAAATTAAAGAAAGCAATAAGGCTGCATTAGCAAATGTGTTTTAATGTTTACAAAAAGCAATTTCTTGTAACAGTGACAGCAAACAGTAGTTGGGCAACATATCAAAGACAATCCAGCTTCACAGATCTCAGTGTCAACTTAATGCCTGCAACAACTAAAGGTCGTGGATCAAAACCAGCCCCCATTTACACTCCTGCACTCTTCTGACCTCTGTGCTCACATGAGTCCAAGTTCTTAAATATCCAGTGTAGTCAGATATTGTTAGGCCTTAGGAAATCACGTTTTCCCAATTTAAGAAAGAATACTTCATCTTACAACATCCTTCTGCTCTTCCTCTAACCCAGAAAGGAACAAACAGAAATGCGACAGAGCTATGGAATTATGACTGACTTACGCTAAAGATGACACTAAGTTTTAGGAGGGTGCATTATTATAATTATATTCCACAAATAAACAATAAAAAAGGAAATATAACAGTACTCATGTTGGTATGATGCTTGAACAAGTGATTTGTTTGAATTGTTCGTTGGCCATCCAAGCTTCAGATACATTGATGCAACTTGTCTTAAAATATACTCCTGAGAAGAAAAAGAAAAGTATATATAAAGTTAAAAATAATTTCTTTTACTTGAAGTATTACTGACTACTGAGGTTTGGTCTCTCTTTTTACCCTCAAATAATGTTCAACTCCAAAGATTTAGCAAAGCTACTTGTCCATTTATAATCCTCCTTCACTGCCATAGTATGAAGCAATCTGTAGAACAGCTACTTGATTAGATGCCTAGTATAAGACAATTTATTGTTATAAAATCCATCCATTTCAAAATTTTATTATATGTTACTTTGAACTCACAATACAGGGCTGAAAAATTACAAGACTGTCAATTTAATTTCTACTTTGTGGCCAATCTTGCCTACAACATGCATGCTCACTTTTCAAAGAACACTGTTTTAAGATCCATAGCCATGGCAAAAACATTTTGTGGGTACAGTCATTTGACTTCAGAATAAATAACAATGTGGCTGCAAATAAGCTTTGTACACTTAATGACACTATGCTTTAAGTTTAGGCTCATGGTGTGCTTAATGAACAAAACAAGCGCAAGATCTATTTTAGTGACTTCTACTTTTTACACAGATGACATATTTACATATTCTGACCAGTTTTGAAGAAAACCATTGTCATCATATTCAGTGTAATCTTTTGCCAGTGGAATTCACCAATGTGAAAAAGAGAACTGAGATATACAGAATCACATAGGAGAGCATCTATTTTATTATTACAGATGCATAGGCATGTAATATGTCAACACAAAAGAAGATTCATACTGCAGCTTTCTCTAGCTGATACATTATTCTGTGACTAAAAAGACTTCTTATTTCCTCTGCTATCACCTCGGCTTTCAAAACTCCCATCAGCAGTGATAAAACATAACCCAGCTGTGAATTTTACTGATTTTATTTATTAAAATTGTGTTTTCTTTACACAACATGTTTAGAAGTGAAATAGCAATGCCAGACTCCTAAGCATTTTTCTGTGCAGTTAACAGACTAAATATGCAAATTATTTCAACATCATTTTACATTATGGCTCTGGTTTGCATGTAGGCCTACACTGTAGGTTCATAAAAATTTCAATGTGTCCTTATTAATCTGTAGGATATGTTCTACAAAGATAATTTTCCATGTCATCAGGTAACTATATGTATATGCATATATTTATATATATATACACACACACATATCTCTATCTACCTACATCCATATCTATATATCTATACATATATACAGCCACTTCTAACTTCCTGCTCTCTGAGCATGGTGTCTATGGTCACACACACAAACAAATACACATTTAAGTAGAAAAAAACATCCTTACGCATTTTGGGCTTTAAAAAGCTTCTTCATTTGAAGGCTTTACAACATTACATAAAGTTACCGTATGTTGGCCATTGAAAATATGTAGACTACATAAAATTCATAGTGAATAAAAACCCCAAGAGTCGTAATTGTCACTGGCTGCAGTCAAATCCTGTGTCCCTCATAAACCATGCTTCAGTATAGCTACAGGTAAATGTTAAAATATTTATCATGTCTATCTTAATTATCTACTGTGAGCTGTTACTGCTGTCCCTTCAGACACAATTATGAATGGGCTTTTGACTCAACGGTGATCTAATTCTTGTTAATTAAGGTAACTGCATTGAATTCACTGTGGATTTTGGGATGAAAAAATGACTATAAATCTTTGCTTCAGTTGCACGTGTTCTGTTCAGTTGTGCCTGCATTTGGTGTTCTTGCTGATCTTGGGCATCCACATAAATATCACTGTGGGGCTCCTCAAAAGAGAAAATCTGGCAATAGAATACTTTGGCTCTTTTAAGTGAAACACTTTATTTGTCATAACATTTTACATGAGGGATAATTACCTTTCCTTCTTCTAATCATATAATCCTCAAACAACAGTTACCACTGTTCAAATGCAAATGAACCAAAGCTTGATAATTGCTATGTTTAAATAAAGAATAATTAGGAAGAAAGTTAATATCCCTAGGTCATTTACAGTATCTGGCTGGGGAACAGTTCAAGTCTTGGCAATGAAATGAGAAAGTAAGAGGCAAAAGGAAGAAAAGGAAGGCAGGAAGGACAGACAGACAAAGAGAGGGAGGGGAAGAATGAAAGAAAGAACTGCAGCAAGAAAGAGAGGAAGACTATATCTCTTACATTGAAGATGTTGTAGTTTTCTGTACGGTCCAGCAATTTATCTAGAGGATAAAGAGCTCGGCTGGCAGCATGCCAAGGCAGAAAATCTTTTTCCTCTGAAAGGTATCTCATGATCTCCAAAGGAATATTCTGAGGCAAATAACCAGCTCTGCACAATAAAAGAAGTCAGTATTAAATTGGTTTTCAGAAGATATTCACGATGGGGCATAAACAGCTTCTTTTTTTTCCCAAGTGAAATTAAAATGCAGAAAAACATGATAAACTCATCATAGTTTAATGACATAAAAGTCAACTTTATAAGAACCCAGCAACTTGCAGTCTCTTCCAATACGTGCAAGCATACTGACTTGATGAAGCAAGGCATGAACACACATGACAGCAAACCAGACAAGCTAACACTACTTTGAATGGATTCATGTGGCTATAAAAGGTATGTACCAAGAAGTAACTGATCTTAAGGGAAAAAGCAAAACAAAGCAAAACGAAGGTGTTACTTTGTTGATTTGTAAGATAGAAAATTGTCTTCATAAAATCAACAACCCAAGACATTTTGCTTGAGAGAACATTTCTACTGACCATGAGCAATTTAAAAGAACTAGTGCTGAAGAAGAAGCTTTAGCTTTACATTTATTCTCCTCACTCTTTTCTCTCTCCTTTAGAACTGCCTTGTCTTCTATCCACCTTAAGTCACTTTGGAATGACTTATCCAGTGACATCACTTTGGTTCAGAATGTTCCAGCACATTCCACATAAATTACGTTTTTTTCAAATGTTTATAAATCAACCAGCTACAATTTTGTCCCATTCTTTTGCAAACATAAAAGACCACCCCCTGCAAGGGAAAGACAATAGGGAGGTACAACAAGGGTTTTCAAATAATAGTATTACAAGTAAAATGTAATACAGCCACAAGCATTTGAAAGCTACTTTAAAAACTGAGTACAGACAACACCAACATTTAGGTTTTACTCTCACTTTCTTTTTCAGAACAGAAGTTTTTCTTAACTGTCCAGACCACAGAAACAAAATGCGAGCCTGTGGTTGTGAACTTTTCAGAAACACATTGTCTACTCTTCTCCTGAAACATAAATCCTAATTGTGTTAACTATCTGCCTGTGTCCATTAAACACTTAAAATCAGCAAGGTGATTCCACAAACTTCAATCTAACGTAGGCTACAGTATGATATAGCTTCATAGACCAGTTTTTCTTCTTCATTGCAAATGTTCCTTTAATTTCCATCAGTGACTGTGGAAGAAATGCATGCTTATAGCAAACAAATAAAATTACATACATTATTACAGATACTAACCAATGCATACATGTTAATATAAATTTTTTTCTCATTTGTAATAACGTGTAAAAACTACCTTGCTTGAAATAGATTGTTTCCTTGCAGTGTGCACCACATCTTGTAGGACTTTGTTTTTCACACTTTCTATTGGAAGAATTACACTCTGTTCCCTTCATGTTCTCAGGAAAGAAGTGAGTTCATGCAACAGTTTTCAAAAGTATCTATCCCATGTCATTATGATGACCCACCCTCCAGTCTGCTTCATGTCATCTTTGCCAACATTTTGTCAGCTCTGTTTTCAACTCTGGTTCCAGCACATAACCACAAAAAACAAGATCACTTGGGGAGCTCACTGTGCCAACAGAGGAACTGAGCAGATACGGAATGCAAGTGGCAGAGCTTTTAGAGTAGGTAGTGGACAAAGTCCAATGCATCTGAGGACAGAAGGTTACTCCACTTTGTAAGTATTTCTTATTTCTGAAGCAGCAGAGTACTATTAAGATGAGTTCTATGTCTTAGTACTTTGTAAATACTTCTAAACATAATTAATGAAGCCAGAAGCATGCTGGACTGACTGCAGTTAAAAATCTTGAAGATAATGTTAGCAAAGAGGTAAACTAGCTTAAAGTTGCATATATATAATTAGTTCCTAATGGGATTTGTGATTATTTTTACTGATAATTTGATTGACATGAAAAAGTGTGGAGTAAGGAACAAGAGGAATAGCTCTAAGAAACATGCTGCTTAAGAAATAAACAGATTAATGTTTATTATAGTTGCACTAATAGACATTTAAGTTCATGTTTCAAAATTAAATCTATCTATATTAAGTGCAAAAGGGAAATCACCACTGCAAAACAAACGGATTAAACCTTTTTAAGCTTAACTTCTCCATAAAGACACATAAGAAGTGAACTCAGAGATTGATCTCTTATTCCTGAGCTCTCAGGGCATCCTAATGAGTTTCAAAATCATGATTCTTGGCTGATGATACTCATCTTGTTCACAACAGAAGCTGTTACTCTCATCACTCACTGCTTCTAACTTCCAAATTTATCAGACTAATCAATTCTTTCTGTCTCACCCTGGCTCTCACTTTTCCTATTGTTTCCCTAAGAGTATAGTGCAACTTACATAAACAGGTTGTGGCAAAGTATGAGATTTTCCTGTTTACTCCTGACCCTCCTTCTCTTTCTGGGTATGTCCCTAGAAGAGCTTCCGCACAATACCATCAGAATCATCCCCTCAACCACACAGCAACCAACCTGTCCCAAGAGAAAGGATGAGGATGAGGGGAGATCCTTGGGAATGACATTATTATATAAATGACAACAAATTCATCACTTCAGATCATGATTTGGAGGGGAAAGTGGTTATGGCTGCTACAATCAATGTTAAACTCTTTTGTCAGCACCTGCTGGGCAGTATAGGTGCTAAGCTAGACCTCTGAGAGAACTTAAGCAGAGACATATCTCAAATCCATTTACAGTGGCAGTGAAGACAGCAACATTTCTGGAGACAAAAGTGCTTCAGGAACATTACCTTGGCAGAATATTCTTTATATTCTACATTATTTTATTTCATGGATGCCTGTAGAAAACTGTAATAGACCTACTCTTTGACCCTCAGTTGCTAAGGCATGTTTATGAACTTTTTATTCCAAACACACTGCACTCCCAGACTATTTGGCATTAATTAGCTTCTGTCAAGAGGTAGTAAGTACATTCATTGTTTCATCTTTTTGTGTAAAAAATGGCATATAATGTATATGTTATAAATTATTAACAGTATACTACAGTTTTAAAATCCTGAGGTTAAGGTCAAATACTAAGTTTGCTAATTTTCGACATTCACAGTTGAGAAAATTGGATATAAGGAGAAACTCTCACTCTAAACCATAAAAGAGATAAACCATGAACCATAAAAAGTATTAAAAGTCCTAAAATCCAGATCACAGATCTAGAACCTGTGTGAAGTGTCCCAGGAGGTAGCATGACTACCATGACAATCAGGTCAGCAGGAGATATAACCTAGACAAAGCAGTGTGACTGTGTGGTGAGCTATGCTCTAATATTCTTCATCTTTACAAAGCACAGCAACCGCTTTCTTTTGTACTTTAGTACAATCATATTCTTTTACTTTACACTAAAAGCTTGTCCAGTGCTAAGCATGACTTTGAGACTTCTCTTTCCCAGGGAATACTGCATTCAGCAAGATGCACTGGCTCACTCAAACAGTGGCAAACCAGACAAAGGGTGCTGGCATGTTTCTAGGATTCTCCTTCACTAGCCTGGAAAAACTAGGTTAACCATGGTTACACAGGATCTGGTCAGCAAAAGCATTTATGGAGTAGGACCATAACTAAAATAAGGAAAGAAGGCAGAACAGAGAATGAGTCTGTTCTGAGTGTCTCTATGAACTCTGTTGGAAAAACACAGATCTGTAGAAATGTTGAACAGAAATGTTTAACAATTATTATAACAATAATAAGAAAAGTAAAATTAGCAACCTCTCCATCAAAAGGAAAACTGTAAAATAATTTCCCTGTCATATAATTGCCTGGAAATGTTCACTCAAAGGTACTACAGAGTATAAGTTTAGTACATACTCTACACGTGCAGCTTGACTTATTACTCTCTCTTTCAACGAAGTCACTGGAAGGTCAGTGACAGAAATCCTTATTTTTCTTCTGTCTTTTCAGCCATCAATCATACTGCTATCTTTAAGTCCAGCAAAATTACTATCAGATATTGCCTGTCAAAGTCCAAATGCACAAGAGTCAGGGCTAAGAGACAACGTTCTTTTCTAGCCTAGTCATCTTGGAGAAAAATTGAAACATTGTCTGTCACTAGGGGAATAACTGATTATGAGCTATACCAAAACCAGGTAACAAGCATAAACACCACAGAAATACTGTGATGTCCAATCTTATGTCTGGTCTGAAACAGGCATGTCTCCAGTATGTCTTCAGTAGCCACCTGAGAATCTTAGTAAGCATGCATCTACACCTAAAAAAGTTCTGCAGAGGAATCTGGGATAGTTTTGGCAAGTATCTTAACAGATAAAATAGTCAGATGAAACAGTGTTGATGCATAAACAGTGGCTGGAAGCATACTAATATTCAGATAAAACATTGCTCAAGGGCAAAGTTACAAAGTTTACAAAACTTCACCTATAGTATCTGGAATTAAAAGAGCCTTAAGAACTCATCTAGTCTCTCCCTACCCAAAGCAGATTCATACCAGTGCCATTCCTGACAGAAATGTGTCTTGTTTATACAGGCCTCTAGCCATGGATATCCTAGGAACACTACCATTTCAGTACTCCTCTGCCAAGAAGCATGATTAAGAATATTATAGCTTTGGTCTTTTGCCTTGTAAATATACACAGGAGAGTACCAACAGATCCATTTCATGTTATAAAATGAACCGTTGTTTACATATCTTCAGTATAAACTACAAAAAGCAGACAACCCTTTTTTATTTTATTTCAGATTAGAGCACTTTGATTTGACATCATGGGTCATATAGAAAGCAGCCTAGATTTAAAACACCTCTACAAGCCACCTCTAAGCCAGCTTACTTCATACTGAATCATTTAAAATATGACTACAAAAGCAAAATTTAACCAAAAAGATCGTATTTGAGACACTTCATTGCTTTATCAATTTTTATGTAACTGTCCTTACCCATCATTTTACCAGCATGTCAATCATTCTATAGCCACCGCTACACATGAAGAAACTCATTAGAACATGTTAGAAATACAGCAACACATGAGGTTTGTCTTACTATGTTCCTGATTTCACAGTTGCCTGTCAAACTAAAGAGGAGAACAGAGAACAGGAACATGGACTGGCAAAAAGACTTGGTTTAGTTATTAGACAAATTACCTCTAGACAAACATCCTGGTTCAGCAGCTTTTTCATGCCTAAGGAGGCTGCTGACAAATTGTAGTGAAAATGTGATCTATCATTTTTATGACAAGGACAGAGGTGGAAAAAGATTTTCCAGAAGTTATAGATATGTATGAAGTGGTTTATGATATCATATCATATCATATCATATCATATCATAAGCACCAACATTTAGCAAGGTACTAGCCTGCTTACACTGAAGAAGTTGCTAGGGTGGCCATTGCTACAGAGCAAAGAGGCAATGAACAGAAAAAGAAAGTACTGAACATGGTAATGAAATAGCTCTCACAAAGAATTCCCACTAAAAATCTAATGGCAATCAAAAATAATCTTTAAATTACATGAGCTTTTAATGAGTCAGATAAAAGCAGAAGATCTAGATTATATTATGAAACATCAGTGTGTATTCAACTGCATTTTGACCTTGATTTGTTCTTTACACTGAGCCGCTGAACTTATGGACAGATCCCAGCACATTCATTTTTCCCTTAGGGACAAAGTACCAAATGGTAGTGTAATTGCCAAGGGAAAATTATTACTCTGTTCTGAATTATTTCTATCATAAATCCAGCACCAGTCAAACAGACTCTGTCACAAAAACGACAGGGTTGCCATACAGTGATGAGAGTCCCACATACAAGGGCACCATAAATCCTGTAGTCCCACCACCCAAGAAAGACATTACAAGTCATGTGTTTAAATCAAAATTAGAAAATCCAAGCTGGCAGCAAACTGGTCTTCATTGCTGAAACAATGGAAATGAGGTGATTTACTTGCTGCTGGTTTAAAACTCACCCTGCCTCTTCTGTTTCTTAGAAATGTGTAAAACATGACTAGCTTTTTGTCTGGGTAATTTTGAAGGGGTAAAACACAGCTCTTCAGAACACAGATGTTCAACTCAGATTAACATCACTTCTGTTTCTATGCATGTGCAATATATGACTAATTAGACAACATTCATTAACTCCTAATGAGACAGTTTAAAGTAAGTTAGGATTCTTATTAATTGATTCATTCTTTTACCTTAATAGTCAAGTGTATGGATTAGCATAACTCACACAGAAACTTGGTGTCAATGAACATTCGTATTTTACTGCATCTGCCTTTTTCATTTCTTCAGGACCTCTCAAGGACTGGTGTCTCTAGTGATGTACTCAGGATATTCTTATCCCCAGTGCTTTAACAGTAGTTCCTTGACAGCTGGGTGAAAACAGGTATGTTGAGCCCTGACATGTCAAAAAAGCTTTGAGCAAGGTGACCCATACAACAGGGAAACTAACTCTTGTAGTCATATAGATTTCACCTTCAACTCCTGCAAGACTAGGAAATCAAAGATTAAAAACTTATTATGACTGGCAACCATATTAAACCATGGAAGCAGGAGAAAGAATGTTTTCTCATTGAAAACTAATCAGCCATCTGTAAAAAAGGTCCTGTGATCTCCAGTGTCAAAGAATAATCTGCCTCATCCTCCCTTCCCAGGGCTGGGCTGACTTTGGAAGGACCACGTATGGACTCTGTTTTTCTAAGACACCAAAGCGACTCAATGGAGGCATTATGATCCGTACCACTTACGGACTTCCACATAAACAGAATAGGAATGCGTACCTGCTCTTTGATGAATACAACAGCAACTTTTGGCTTATAAGACCATTCTAAGAACTAAATTTAATTAGCATTCAACCTTTCCAACATTAAAGGATTTGGAAAGTAAGACAGTTTTAATTGAAGCCTGCTTCTTATTGTGTTTTCTTACATGAAAAATAGTTAAGGACTCTTCAAGTGACATTCAACTCCACACAAGAGCATGTGAAGCATCCTACAAAGAATAGTTCAAATTCAATGTAATTATCAGAGTATTATGTGGCTTAAATTATCATGAACAGCTTTAGAGTTGCCACATAAGCCAAGACTAATATTAATTTGAAATACTCACGTTTGTTGAAAAGAGAAAAAAACCCCAAATCTGAAACCCCCATGTTTGCAAAAATGCAACACAAAAATCCTTCAAACTGTAGTTCAGAATTTCTCCTTTCCTCTTCTTCCCCATATGAAAAAAAAATTAATTAAGAAAGAGTAGTGCAAGATGAAAAGGAATAATCTTACTGCTAAAAATTAAGGTTGTACAGTAAGGTATGTCATGTTTTTCACCACCATGAAACCATGATTTTTTGAGAAGCATGTAATTCACAGAGTTAAATTAAGTAAAGAAATTTGAATGTATTTCAGGGGCTAATAGACATCAATTTCAGATGACTCAATTATTATAAGTGTTATTTATTTTCTTTCTTGGTGATTTTGTTGGAAAGGCTAGAATGAAACAGATCTTCTATTCATTAAGTTGTCAACGGGTGACAGTATCTATAAGAGCATGTTTGAGCAAAATCAAAATTGAGTTAGTTTGTTATTATGCACAATACTTTTTCATCGCTCTCTTTTTTCCTGGTCTAATATTTGTAATTTGCATATCAGTCAGCCAAGTGAAATATGTGCTTAAAAGCTAGAAACTTCATATGGAAAGCACAGAAGCCCGATCTTGAAAACATACATACAATACAAATTTTGTTTGCCAGAATATCTACAGAATTGCATATTATTTTTCTAAAGGCAATTCTCAACAAACATATTTATAATATAAGATTCTCTGAAATTCTCTTAAACCCTCACCTATGTCTTATCTCCATTTTGCAGAGAGAAAGCAGACACAATTTAAGTGATTTTACCAAGATCACCTAGGAAGGCTACAGCAGAAACAGCATCCCAGGTTTCTCTAGTCCCTGTGCAGTGTCTCAGTCATAATACAGTCCTTCCTGACATTTACTGCTTGACTTCTGGGTAGAGGAAAACACACTTCTAGCCAAATAGGAAGGAGCTAATCTATTACAACAGTCAAGCAGAAAGAGTATGCACAGACAAAAACTAGACCTCCTCTAGACGACAATTCTGGCCAACAGCAATTGCATAAGCCCAAGAAGTAGGATCATTTCTGAGAAGCAATGGTGTAGTCAGGACGAAATAGCAAGCAAAGCAGTGAGCAGCCTATGATGGCAGACTTCTTTCTTTATGCTAACGAGGCATCAGTATTGTCTTTTGTAACTAGAAAAGTTGGTTCATGCCTTCTATTCATATATCCTTTGTTGACACTGGGAAAGCCAAGGTACTTAGAGCAGCACCTCCAGCTTCTTAGAGTGGCTTGGTTTTTGCTACCTTCACCAATGAAGCAGAAGGATCTTTTGCTCTCCAAAGTAGTCCTGTCAGACTCACAACAAAGAAAACTAATAGGGTTCTGGGATAAGGGTAAGGAGTCAACAAAGCTGCTTATTTTGAAAGGACAGTTGAGGGAGGTAGAGAAAAGGGCTGAGCAGGCAGCTGTGTGGAAGAAAAAGAGGTCTGTAGATGAGATGAAGTCATAGGTGTATGCTAGGTATGAGAGGATAGGGCCCACAGGGAATGCCACAGGTTTAGAGGCTGCACAAAGACCTCGCCCTGCTCTTCCAACCGATTCCTGGAGCCATATTTGCAACTCTTAGCTCTGCTTTCAATACTTGAAGTGGCTAAGAAGCCTTCAGCAAGCTCCACTCATGACACTCCTCTTCTTGTTTAACCTCAAACTCAAGCATTTTCTTCAAGCATAATTCAGACCTGGTTCAATTAATGTTGCCAAAACAAATTTCACAGACTGCTCCCTTCACCTGTCATTACACAGCAGTCCCTGGCATCTCCACGGCAGCATGGATACATCTATAACAAGCTGACTTCAGAGACCAGCTTGTACTCTAATGGACTAAGACCGTGGGGTAAAAAGACAACGAGTTTACAACCATTAGCTAAAAATAACTCTTTTGCACCCTTGAAACCAGAGTCAAGTCTACCTGACAGTTTATTCTGGGTTTGTCTAAGAATAGAGTTAATGTAGTTTACAGGATAAAACAACTACTGCTATAATAACTCAGAAGTACCAGAAATAATTTAGACCAATTTTGCTGGGATATGACTAGAGCAAGACTTACCCCCTGCACTAAACACTCTGCAGTCAGATCTACAGAGTTGGGTTTTAGTATGCAGGGACTTCAACTTCTTCCCTGGCTCTCAGCACATATTTCTATTTTTCAGGATGCTCTCGCAGCACCAGCACTTCTCTGGAATGTGCTATACACTTTGCTTTACTGCCTTTAACTATGTAACAAGATCAGATGCACAAATGATACATACTACATAAGCAGAATTGACTTTTAAGTGTGCTTAGTCTCAGGAATTGCCTTGGTTCTTCTTGTTACAAACACATGCAAATATTAGCTGAAATATGTATCTCCACATAAAGCAGATATCAAGGCTGTGATATGTCACAGAACATATGGACTGACATGCAGCATATGGAATCAATAATGGCTACCTTCTTAAAATAATTGCAGCTTTCTATTCTGTCTAAAAAGGGCACAGCTACTCTGGCCCATTGAGAGAGTATTTATGTCAAAGGAAACCAAACAACTTCTGTAGGAAGCCATATCTAAATCAATTGCTAGTGAACCATCACCAAAACTTGCCTGACAGTGAATGGGAGTTACTATGGCATCTGTTGAAATAATTCAGATGAGGCTTTGTTTATTAAAACAGTAAATCTATACCACGATTAATCAAGCGTGATACAAACTATTGATCTAATACTCACTCCCTAGCTGGTACTCAGAGGCACTAATTAAGGGAGCTGCATAACATATCTCTTGTTTGCCTCTGTGTCGAACTATTAGAAAATGCAATCAGGAGTAAAGATGAAGGCCAGAGTTAAACTGCAGTTTACTCATTTAAACGGATCCTATATGACTTTTATGAATAGCCCAACCAAACAAGGTCAACAACCTTGAATGTGGCTGTTGAAATTTTGAAACATTTTGAAGTACATTAATTGCACTGAGAACTTTTACCTTATTCACCCACTTATTATTCAGGATACCATTAAGTGGTACCTCAAATGCCTTGACTTCTTCTGACATTATATTGAACAGGACTTGAAGTAACAAAAACAAGTTTAACATGGAACCAATTAGCTCACATATGTCAGAATACTTCAAATGCTACAATAAATGAAAACTTAATCTCTGTGAAGGAAAAGAACAATGAAGATCACTTGAACTCCATAGTTTAGTTTTGTCATGTACGTATTTCCACCAGAAATTTCAAGAAAACATTTTTCCAATTTAGCAACAATAATTCTGGATTTTATACGGAAGTGTATGAACTACAGGCTTAGCTATGAGATAACTCTCAGTTTCCAGAAATAAGATCAGCTAATCATTATGTGAAGTGATGCTGCCTCAGGATAAAATGTTTTTGCCCGAGTGTCAAGACTCCACATCTAGGAAGTATCTTAAGCAATAGTAATTTATTTACCTTTTTTTTAGAAACAATAAAATAAGGAGTCCTAAAGGCGTGATTTTCCAGATCCAAAAGGCTATATTTGATTAAGACTTACTTTTTAAATTAATTTCTCTTTACAAGTTGGTGAGGAAGTGATCTGGAGTCAGCATTAGCTTACTTCAGTATTTTACCTCTGGAATCAGCCTTGGAGTCAAATGCACCAGCTGTTAAAGATAAATTTGTGTCAAGGGAGATAATTTGGATTTATATATTGAAAAGTAGGTTGGTACTGCGTTTTCCCTTGCCCTCAGACTTTGGTTTTCTAGAGTCAGCAGAACTCACAGCTTGGAAAGAAGCAAGACACAAAGAATTAACAGCAGGAAAACAATCATTGTAACTCATTGTGTATCTATTTGCAGCAGGATCCTGGTTTTGGTCTGGTGTATGAAATTCTGATAGAGAAGAACACTTATGAAGATCATCTAGAACACGGAAGTCACATAGTTCACAGAAAATTTTGAAGGTCTATTTTTTCGGTTTTGCTCATTTCTGATACAGCTCTCTATATTTGTGAATACACAAAGGCACAACCTTCATCTGAAGAGACTATAGCTCAATGTCCCCCTAATCTGTGCAAGGAAACAGACAGCACTCCAACACTGTCATCTATCCTTGGACCATAAGAACAATTATTTAACAACACTGCTTCATGCTTTCTCATTCAGTGCTTACAGAACTGGAAACAACAATAGCTACTTTAGATGACAGTAAAAGAAATATTCACAGTCACATCTGATCCAACACAGATTAACATTAAATATAAACCAGACCTATTTCTTTCACATAATATTGGATTAAGTCAACCAGTTTAATGAGGGAAATCCTTTATGAAGATTTAGAGGCCATCAAGCAAGAACCAGGGGTGACACAACACTGCTGACATTAAGTGAGTAATTTATCTTATCCTATGTGGTTAAGTGGTTTCGAGAGGTCAGGTGCATGTTTCTCTCCATTAACTGTCAGTGCACTACAAGGTGAGAATGTCAGATTTACAGGTCTACCTTCAGGATGTCTAAAGTAAATTGGGAGGCATCCCACCTCACATACTCACTAACTGACCCCTTATAGTAAGGAAAGAGAAAGATGGGAGAAGGTGACAACATTACTCACACTCTATAAAACAGTGGGATCTTTGTTATTTATTGTGACACTCCTTATTGGAGCTATCTGAACAGCCCTCTGCTTTGTCTAAGCTTAGAAGAGAACCACAATTCTATTTGTCTTCTCTTGGCTTCTGGCTTTTCTCAATGTTTACTTAATACCATTTACTAGAATCAACATATTTTTAAATTCTACTGAAACTTCATGCAAACCAAAAGATAAAGAATCTTCAAGAAGGAGGGAAGAAGGAGTGTGTCAAAGTGCTATTCTTGCTCAGGAAAGTGGGGCATGAATTTCCATAAGCTATGTTAATGCCAAGGCCACAACTTTCCAGATCTTAAGGGTATGTGCATGCACTATAGCCAAGAACAGAACTATGCTTAAAAATCTGAAAAACAAACAAGTTGTAATTTCCTTTTGTTGCTATTATTCTACTCAACTCTCGTTGATGAATGGCATATAAACCAAAATACAGCAAGAAGGAAGATGAAGGAATGTATTTCCATATAAAATGGACAGAAATTTACTAAATTAAAGCTATACAGCTTAAAATATTCCTTGGCAGTATCAATTCATTTATGTTGCTTATTTTCAAGAAATCACAATGCTGGACAGTAAAAGGATAATAAACATTTCAGAGGAATGAAATCAAACATACCTTTAAAAAAGTAAAATGTGGTGTTACAAAATAATTTATATGAGCATTTTTTTCATTTTTCTCCAGACCTAAATATTATTAAATTTTACTGAACAGAAGAGCTGCACTCGTTCCACAAATAAAATCAATTACCAATAAAACTACATAGAAATAATCATATTAGGACATACGATATTAGAATAGTTGACTCAAATCCTTTTGGTATTAGCTGTATCAGGTTCAACAGCACACTAGGAAGTACTTCAGAAGTTTCTAAGAGGAACAGAGTATTTTGAAGAAATACAGTCTCTCTGGTACAGTAAAAACTGTTTATATTATAAAGAATTTTTAAATGAACCAGCATGAATTTAAGAAATTATGTTTTAATTTTTGCATTATTTTATCACTGAAAATAATAGCTAGGGATTAGAATTAAAGTATGTATTCCACAGTTCTCTTCTCTCTCTCAAAACATGCATGTTTATAGTTGTAGACAAGAAGATTATATATCATTGCAACCAGGGACCAAAAACTGAGGACTGAATTACTGTTAAAAACAGCCAGTCCTCTCAGAAGTCAGGTCTGAACTACCAATTACCACCCCTGTGTCTGGTCAGTAAGGTTACTCACCTCCTCTCATGTCACAGTCAGAGACAAGTGCATGTGTTTAATCTCCCCGTCACATCATATGGGCAGGGAGAAATGCACGCTGTGCATCAGAGACAAGACTGAATCAGCACTGCACCCACAAGGCAGGTAACAACCAAACTATGGTACTACTCCAAAGGAAAGTGAGGCAACTTTCTGCACTGCACCTTGCAGCTAAGGGAGGGAAGACTAAGCTGCTTTTAGGCAACCTTATGAACACTGACTTTTTCAGGAAATTGAAAGAGTCTGTGTGATTCTGATAGCCCTCAGAGCTTGTTTTCAGAATACTGCTGTGTCACATCGAAACACCAGAGACTGCAGGAGAAGCTGCACCACAGTGCAGCATTAGGGTTAAATTCCCCATTGCTTGTCCCGGTAAGAGCTTTTCCAACTGCTTTCTTACCCCAAAAAGTTCTGATGCATTGCCATCAAGGTCAGCTCCCAACACACTGCTAACAGTGTCTTAATGCCTCCCTAGTCCTACTCATCATAAAGGAACATAGCAAGCATTAAGCCTATTCCTGGTCTTTTTTTGTCTGGGAGAAGGGAAATAAAAATAAAAATGCCAAGCTTTAAAAAAAAGTTACCATATTGTCAGCTGGCCAATCAGACTAACTTCAGCATCACTATATTTCTTTGGGGTTTTTTTCAATAGGAAAGATGATAGATGAATAATGTAACAAAGATCAACAAAAAAGTATACCCTGGCAAGTTTAGCCAGGTCCACATATCTTATTGCTACTCTTGAACTACCGACCATAAATCTACTGTTTGTAAACAGATCTTTCCTCCACCCGGACTGGCTTGCAAGGCACATACTCAAGGTAACACTACCGACAGCACTCTAGAGAGAGGAATCTCACTACATATGCCTATTGGAAGAATATTTCCTCTTACGTGATATCCATGCATGCACACTTGTATACACATAAATTTAGAGCTGTGATGCCAAGAGGCTTTTTGCTTTTTTGCTTTTTGCCTTTTGCCTAGTCTAGGTTAGAATCCCTGAACTGTTTCACTGTAATCCTGATTAGTAATACCCTATATCCTAGACAAAATAGAGCCACCTATCTCTTCAAGATTCCAGGGTTGAGAACATGTTAAAACATGCAATTGCAGAGTGACGACTGAAAGGCGAACGTTTAATTCTGTGCCTTAATTGGAGAATCTTTGTAAACTATGTTTTTTGTTAGAATAGGATATATAGAGAGCTATGGGACAGAGGAATGTCATCTTCATCTTTTTACATCTTTTTATTCTTCTTTTTCTTACTCTGACCATTACCCCTTACCCAAACCTTTTTTTGTACACTGGCTTTTGTTCCGGGCTAGGGAAGGACTGCCCTCCCCCGTTTGTTTTCGGAGAACTTCTGAAATAAAGCTTTTGCTTTTTCCCTACCTTTACAAAACTTGCCTCCAGCTCCTATTTTGTCATGCTAAAGAGGGGGGAAGGCAACAGCTCCACTGCTTTTTACCATGGTGCATGAGGACGAAATGCAACACCAGTCTGCTGCAGATCATCGTTAACGTAAAGAAGTCAAGATTTTACAATGTGAAATCTTGTGAAAGACTTCACATTGCTCTGGTGTAGTTACCTCTGAAAATGATGCAGGATCCAGCACCACCATGAAAGTACTTCGAAAAATTAGTGGGGAATGCATTACTCAACTAATCTTTGAGGGGTTTTTGGGTAGACGAAACCTGGCCAGACAGTGCAGGTTGGGTCTTTAATCCAGACCTCACCTCAATGCTCCATGAACAAGACATCCTAGAGCACTGGCTCAATACTGACTCAGAAGAAAAACACTCACCTACAAAAACTGGCTTAAGAAACAGCTTTTCTTAGAATCTAGATTTTCAGGGAAGTTTAGCCACATCTGACTGCATTCAGCACATGGAAAAAGAAGGTGCCACACTGACTCTGTGTAACTGCACACTACTTCTCCGAGGTGCCAAAACTGAGTAAAACTGGAACAGATTATGAAATTACTCAGCATTTGATAGTGCTTCTAATAGTCTAAATATTTCAGAATACTCTGCAGTATTCTACTATTCAGAGAGTAGACAAATCATGGTCTACTGAAGTCTGAAGTAATGACGTATTTCTAGTTCTTTACTGTTGCCAATGGGAAGATGCCGCAAGGCAAGAATGAAGGGCAGTGCCAAAAGCAAATGGATACTCCTCTCCCCATGATACCTCCTTCCTTACTACATTGCTGAACTGTTAAGTAAGGGCTAATCACCACTTTATGTCAGCAGCAGAAACAGAGTGCTAGGGCACACAACTGCATTTTACTGCAGTGATGCTGGAACATCACAGAGCTGCGACACTGTGACTGAATCTCAAACACCTCCACTGACCATTTGTAGTTAAATCTACCTCAGTACTCCCAAGCCTTGCAAGTCCCAGCAGAAAAGACAGCAGTATCCAGAATTCTTTTCATGCTACCTTGGACATCACAGTGCAATTAAAATCACATTATTTGCCATTTTGCAATTAAATTTGTAATTATGCAATTAAAATCCATTACTGACGCAATGTTCCCAGGTACCTCAAGAATCAAAAAGTTGTAAATGTTCCACTGTTTTCCTCTCATTTTACACTTTCACTATCAACATATTGGATTTCAAAAAGGAGGCCATTCCATTGTGTCAATTTGTAAAGAAGGCACTACCTAACCAGCACTGTATGTGTCAATTATTAACTCTCATCATAATAAAACAAAAAATGTTGCATAAATTCCAGAAATGCTCAATGGAACTGCTTTTCCATTTTGTTTGAAAAGCATCACACAGAAAAAAGAAGAGTCTGTTCTAGTAGATTACAAGAAAAGAAAGATACTGGGAAAATGATATAACAGTACAAGTCAGGGCAAAAAAAATTACTGAAGCTTGAAAGTGCCTTCCATCTCAAATTAAATACAGAACAAGGGTCAGTTGTAAAAAAAAAAAAAAAAAAGTAGAGGCGGGGCAATGTGAGAAACAGAAGAAAAAGATCTCATTCATTAGAGAAAGAGGAAAGAGATTATTTATCTGCAAAGCGTTAAATTCAACTTGCTGTAAAATTGATCAGATCTCTTCAGACTCAGAAATACCCTACGGCAATTATTGATCAGGAGTAGTGAATGTGTTACCAACCATGTTTACGTGCTGTACAAAACCCCAAAAAAGCAGGGGAGGGGAACTAAAGTGTGTTTAAAACATATTTAACTTTGAAATACACTCAACTGCTGAGTTAATGGTTGCATGAGTTATTGCAGCAATGTGTATGAGGATAGATGATCTTCAGGAAAACATACCTGGCTAGATTGAATGCATCATCAATCAAGCCTGCTCGATTACTGACAGAGATCACCTGTGAGGGGCAAGCACAAAAATTGAACCATTTAGGATGATGAAACAGTGAGGTTCATCTATGAAAGCAGATTTTAGGGATGAGAAGAGCAGCTTACCTCATGGTTCCTCGTTAGCTGGTTAATTAGCAGCCTCCAATTCCTAACATCATAATTAACTCTAAAGTAGCCAGTCTGGTTGATGTTCCCCAGCAACCAACTTGCCTCTTCCAAAGCAGGAATTCTGTGGTGTTCTGGAAACACAGAACAAGAAGGGAAGGGGTCTTGGTTTTAAACTTAAAAATTCTAAAGATATATCTGTTTTTTTCCTTCTTTGAATATAAATGAAGACAGTAAAATTAATTCAAAGACTAATAAAAATACTGTGTTTGATTAATAATTTCCTTTATCTGTTCTGATGTAGAGAGGTGCCAGCTGACATTCCCATGGGGACCTTTTATCCACATGGAACTTCAAGGGTTCTTTTTTTCTTCCTGGCAAATACTATGAGAGGTATCCACTTTAAGTCTGGTACCCTGATTCTGGCCATGCTAAAATAGCTTTCTACAACTCAAATAATTCAATGGATGTGCTACAGAGAGAAGAGTAAACCTGTGATTTAAAAAAATAAATTCTTAAGTGTTTCTGTGTGTATTTGATGAAGCTTTTCCACTGGACTTTAAAGTACTTCGAGCTGTACAGCTTCTAGCTGCTAACCATTGACAGCCTCCTCTTTAGAGTTAGACCAATTAACCTCATATCACCTAACCTGTTCTTCATCTTTCCCCTCATTTTAAGTAATCACTTTGGGGCTGAAAGTCTAAATTTATTATGGTATTTGTACAGTCAAGCACTCCACAACTCTTTGCAGGACTAGGGATTTCAAAATTTCAACAACAAAAATGCCCTGAACTCACAACATGCACTTCTTTTTCACCATGGGATGAAGGCTCAGGCTTCAACGTCTCTGGAAGAAGTCTTCAATCTAGTAAATTATTTTGACAAAACTAACCATGAACCAGAACTCACAAAAAATTCAGAAGCAATTTTTTCTACTGTAATAAAATTAGTTTGTACAGTCTTGAAGGAACAGTCTTCTCATGCATTTTTAAAAATAAAAAAGAAATACGTAAAATTTGTTATAAATGTAATTCCGTCAGAGAATTGTTTGGTGTGCTTGAATTCCCTGGAAGTAACAAATGGGGGAAAAGCTAGCAATATGGTCTTCACAATTCACAGATACTATCTAGTATATAGGCTTACTAAAAAAATTTGTTTCAGTCTTTCTTAGAAAAAAGTAATTTCTGAGGAAATAACAGATAACTAGGACTACAGATAAAGTTGCACTTCTCCCTTGACTAATAGCAAACCCAAAAATTATTTTAAGGTAAAATAAATACAAAGATCAGCAAGATCAATCTTAAAACCACATAATAATATGTTTAAATTCATGGAGCTGCATTATCCACAAGAATTTAGATTAAAAGATGCAGGATTAAAAAAGAAAGTCCTGTTCTCTCCTAAGTAGTTTTGAAACCATTAAAATCTCTTATAAATACACTTTCTAGAAATATTAATATTACCCAGAATAACTCAGTAGTTGCCTATTCAATTCAATTGTTATTGCTCTTTCAGTTATCTGTAGTAAAGCACCACGCAGACTCCTTCTTTGGGATCCAACATATCCTGCAGAAACAGGACTGAGAAAATCTGAATTAAATCCTACAGCTCTGTGAATTTCCCAGACATTCACACATCAAAGCATCGAGGCTGCTTTTGCCATACAATCTGATTTGGAACAAGGCTGTAACATTGTGTGTCCTTTGTTCCATAAGGGGTTGTACAGATCAGTCCTAAGCAAACTCTCTTAGACTTGCTCCTCTGTTTAAATCCTTTTTCCATTAGGCTCAAGAACCAGCCTGTTGCTCCACCCTACTTACAGAAGACTTGAATCCTGTTCCTGTGTAACCTCATACCATCTTAACACAGTACAGCTTTCTGCCCATGCTCTCGGGTTGAAAACCAACCTTTGAAAGCCACCAGCTCTGAAAGCAGCTACTTGTCACTGGTTAAGCCTTGCACCTCTACAAGACTACCTAAAAGCATATCAAACTGGCTATGAGCACACATTAAGCAATATGTGGGTAAATAAATATATTAAATGGAAATTTTCAAATTCAGATGTAATAAAAAAATACATGCACTTTTTCTTTGAGCATTTGTATTAAATTCTCACCTCCAAAGTGAGGAAATTACTTATGCTTTAGTAGAATATTGAATGATACTTGCCAGTCAAATATGATAAGTTCAGAATAAGATATTTCACATGTAACAGCTGTGCAACACCTCCAACACATATTGCTATAAAGGAGGAGAGTATCTTTTCAAAGCACGATGGCATTATTGTTGTTTTGGTAATTTTAAATACAACCATAACCCCTTGCCATTATTTTTCAATAAGACCACTCATGTGGTCCTTCTCCTGAAATACAGGACAGGAATCTTTCATGCCTTCCCAGCTGTAATAAAGAGGGGTTATTTTAAGGGACTGCCTGATGCATGTGCTTCATATAGTTCTATATAATTTAGTAGAATTTGATATTTGTGTCTGTCAATTCTCATGCTTTCCTATAAAATAAATTCTTTCTTTTGGTGATTACAGCACTAAAAATTTTTATACACCTGGTTAATGCTCCCCCTTAACAGAAATACATTTATTAGTTTCCTATTAAAAGTATTATAGTTAGGGAAAAGGTAGTAACTCAGCGTTAAACCTTACATAAAACCATTCATGACTTTCCAAACAAAAACAAAGATTTCATTTGGAAAGAAATCTGTCTTTGAAGGTTTTAGGTAACCTCTCAAAAGTCAATCTAATATATACCCACAGTTGTATTTGCGATTAAAGGGAATTTTTTTTTTAGTCTTCCATCAGAAAATGTTTTTCCATGGTCATGTTTTGTCTGAATGCCTCAGAAAATAACACTGCTCTAAAACTTCCAGTTTTGCCACATACATATAGGAAACATTTAGGAGGAAATGGTTAAATTTTATGACATTTGTTTTAAGTAAAAAAATCAGCTAAGATCTCATTGTCAGTTTCTCTGTTCTCGACGTGTGAGACAGCCCTCCAACTGGTGCATGTGGCTTGAAGTTCTGAGCTCTCCCAGCTCTCGAGAAACTCCATCAAAACCATCATGTGAGGCAGGTCTGGGAGAAGAGCACCCCTTTGCAAGAGAGTACTCCAATGCTGCCAAAAGCATGGGCCAAACACAGTTCCAGTGCCATTTCAAGTGTTCAGATCACATTTGTTATTTTAACTCTTACCTTTATACAACCACTAACATGCTAAGGAATGGGTTTATGCTGGTAGAATCCCTACTGGGGGAACTGACTCCATTTTGCTGCAAAAATAACAGCCCAAGTGTAGCACAATTTCTTGTCAACAACAGCAAGTGAAATTTTTCTGACAAAAAAAATGTTCCATGAGGAATTTCATCATAATTTATACTAGCTTTAACTAAATTCCGCAAATCTTCTTGCAAGAACTTTTCATACAGGGAGAAGGCAAACTAGAAGAAAAAGTTCTTTCTATCTCATTTGCCATGTTGCTGTAGCCCCATGCTGAAAGAAAATATTTTAGTATAGGGAACAACACAATAAATGGAGCACATCAGGAAATATGACCATGTTCCATCTCACACACTCTTTCCTCAGACTACCCTTCCATCCATCAACATTCCTATATGATGGAACTGCTAATGTCTAAGGTGTTACACAATGAAAGCAGCAGTGTTCTGTTGGAATCTTCACTCAGCTGTTGGAATAAGGGGAATGATTCTCACTCACTCTGTCAAAATTACACAGGATTGCGGGTCCTGTATTCCTAGTCCTCACTATGGCTGGCTAAAGCTCAAAACAGGACTTGTATTTTTCTCTTTCTTCACAGTGCTTCCCTTCCTCCTGCTTTTGAAAGATAAAAGAGTGAAGTCTGGAAGCAACACAGGCACAGTTGAGCAGCTCGGTGTCAGAAAGGAAAATAAAGGGTGTTTTTCTAAAGCTGCAACTCAAACCCTGTTCCCCAGTGGGCAGCCAGCAAACCCCAGATCAGAAGCATCTGTCTTCTACAAAACACTTCATAGAGGACAATCTGACTGTCGAGTGGCTTACAGTTAAAGTAGAGATTATCTAGTAGGAGGTGGCAAAGTAAATTGGCGCTTGCTATTGGAAGGCGACTGCCCTGTTGAACTTTCTTTCCCCCATCACATGACAATGTTGAGGAGGTATTAGAAGCAATCTGAACAGCAGTCACTTTAACTGAGGCAGGGAGGTCCTTCAAAGTAATATTTCCCTGGAACATAACAAATCAGTTAATGAACTGGAGGCAGGGATGGAAGGGGCAGGGAGGCAGACTAAAGCTGTATCAGCCAGTTCAGCAGCACTTTGCTGAGTTCCATGGAGATGTTTCCTACTTGGAGACTGAGCACCAGAACAGTGATTCCCAAGGAACAGCAAGCATGCCTTTGTCCAAAGCCCTGCTCACCTGTTGGATGCTAGCTTAACCACCTCACTTGAGGTTAAGGTCGGTTCTTCTGGACTTGCAGAAACACAACAGGTGATCCTGTGCTTCCACATCTAGTACACCTTCAGCAGTAATCACCAACACCTTCCCACAAGCCCTGCTAAGCAGTCATCTTATGGGGATGGAATGGGTTCAAAGCTGGTCCTTGACCTTTTTACCCACTACTGATCCCAAAATGTTGTGGATACATTTTCACAGATCATTACAGCAAGCACAAAAGAGGCAACTTATCTAGGAGGAACAGCAACAAGTCCTGGAACTATAACAGAGCCGAAGTTTGTAACACCAGTGATTTCCACAGTGCCAGCAAAATTTATCATTCAGCAGACCTGCAAGACTGAGGAACAAAGAGCATTGCAGCCACCTTAGTGGCTTAGTGTCTCTGACCTCAGCAAGGATAGGAAGGTTCATCATGAGATGTTTCCTTTGTGACTGGTTTACACTCACTTGAAGCAGAACAGCCTCATCCATGGCTATGGGGAGTGAACAGGGAAAAGGTGGTGGTGGCCTATTTGTGTAGCACTCTGAGAGCAAACAAGACGGCTCCGTTTCACACACCATACAAACTGAGCCAAGTAAAAGGGCCATCACCTGATGGCTGGTATACAAACTGATGAGTAGAAATATGATTACATAAATGCTATGGTTCACTGGGTAAGGAGAAGAGAGACTGGCAGAACCACTGGTAAAATTAAAAGCTTTCAAAACTATGACTACATACCTTCCACAAACAGGTGGGAAGAGCTATATTGAATATGAAGCATCTTGGACATTATGCACTTTGTCAAACAAGTCGCCAAGGCCTGGCACTGTTCTCTCTACAGGATTTGCTGCAAAGGACAATGAATTACAACTCAAAAAGACACTGCATAGCTGTAACTTCCAGTGTATTCTTTCACCCTGGTGTTGTGAAAAATGGACAGAATTAGCACCATTGCCAGCAATTGTGATGATATGCAGTTATCTGAACTGATCCTGCTCAGCATATTGAACAACCAGTGATCTGCATGTTCACTATCTCTGGTATGTAGCCAGGCACAGAGAGGATGAGGAGAGAGCAGCAACTCAATCATGCTATATTCATGTCGCTCTCACAAAACTGGAGAGCAGCCTCATATTCCTTATTCATGAAAATACCAATTGGTATCCTACGATATCTTGATGATGTGACACACGGTAGCAATGAGGATGCAAAAATCAGAAGTTCTCTCTTGTCTTTCTCAAAGTACATGAAGAAGAAAAGAGTCTTACATTAGCAAAATCTATTCCTGGTGAACTAGGGCAAAGCATGGGGTTTACTCTCCTGGGATATGTTATTTGGAATATCACCAAAAAAAAAAAGAATATTTTTAATGTATTTCTATATGTAGCTATTTCAAAACTGCTGTAGTTTCGTTTCTCTCAGATAACCCACAGACAAGGCTATTTTTATTGAAAGATTTAAGTGATATGCCCAGGTATCACTATGTTAGTCATTCATTTGAACCCTCTTCACTATTGGCAACTGAAGTGAGGTGTGTGATCAGTAATACATGACTGTGTTGGGTTTGCATGGCTAGGTTTTGGCAGTGGAGGGGAGCTACAGGAATGGCTTCTGTGAGAAGCTGCCAGAAACTTTTCCCACATCCAGCAGAGCCAACACCAGCTGTCTCCAAAACAGACATGCCACTGGCCAAGATTGGACCAACCGGAAATGGTGGTAAGGCCTCTGTGATAACATACTAAACAAGAAGAAAAAAAGTTATAGCGCAGCTGTAGTTGCAGCCAGAGAAGAGCAGGCAATATGTGAGAGGAACAACTCTGCAGACATCAAGGTCAGTGGAAAAGGAGGGAGAGGAGGTGCTCCAGGTGCTGGAGCTGAGATTCCTCTGCGGCCCGTGGTGAAGGCCATGGTGAAGCAGCTGTGCCCCTGCAGCCCATGGAGGCCCACGGGGATGCAGAGATCCACCTGCAGCCCGTGAAGGAGACCACGTCGGAGCACGTAGGTGCCTGAGACAAGTCTATGACCCTGTGGGAGGCCCATGATAGAGCAGGGGAAGGACTCCTCTCCCTGAGCAACAGGAGAAACAATGTATGATGAACTGACCATAACCCCCATTCCCTGTCTCCCTGCACCACTGCGGGGAGGAAGTAGAGCTGGGAAGGAGGGAGGGGTGGGAAAGGGGGAAGGTGTTTTAAGGTCTGTTTTTACTTCTCATTATCCTGCTCTGATTTTTTAGTAATAAATCCAAATAATATCCCCAATTCAAGTCTGTTTTGCTGAGATGGTATTTGATGAGTGATCTGTCCCTCAGACCTTATCCAAGACCCATGAATGCTTCGTTATATTTTCTCTTCCCTGTTCAGTTTCAGAGGGGAGTGACAGAGTGACTTTGATGAGTACCTGGTGTCCAGCCAGGGGCAACATACCACAATAACAGACAGAGAGCTGTTCATTAGCTCCTATCCACTCTTCAGGTCACACTGGAAGCTTCTTCAGTACAACACTTTAGTCAACAAGAAGGAGTTGTCTGCTCTTTCCTAAAAAGGGTATCGAAACTATCCTCATGAACAGCATTTATTCCAAAGTAGATTTGAATATCTGCATTTAATAACACTCACTTGAAGAATGATGTGACCATTCCCAATCTTCCAAAGTTTGTTTCACCTCCAGCTTGCAGAGTTGTTCTCAGACTACTCACTGGGACAATACTGAAACTGTGTACTCTGTACAACAGAAAGTCTTCAAGATTCCTCCAGTCCACAAGAATCAAACCTGAAATTGTGCTTTGGAGTCTCAAAATTCCTCCCACATCCCCATGAAACAAACATATCAGCCGCAGAAAAACTCCAGGAGTATCACAAAATCATGTATACCAGCCTCAATACCTAACAGTATGTACAATCAATGATACATTGAGTACACATTCAGACATGTTCTTACTGACTTTTTTATGTTGAGGAATTCTTCAGCTGAGGAAGACCACAATGAGTAGAAGAAAGAGGACATTCTTGCTGTAGTCATAAGTTTACAGTCTCATTTTCAATGAGGCACAGCAAGTGAATGAGTGAGTGAAAGTAATGAGGAAGAACAAGGATAATGACAATAGATCACAGTGTCATTGATTTGCTGCATAGGAGACTGATGACTCAGAAAGGTTCCTCTTTAATTTCTACATAGTAGCCAGCCCAAAATAATTGCTCACACTGGCCATCATTAACTTGTTGATTTCTTGAAGGCATTCCAATAGGAGCAGTATATCTTAAAAGAGTGGGTAGCAGTTTTATGGACTTGTTTCTCCACAGCACTCTGCAAGTAAAAGGCATTGAGGAAGCATCTATGTAGATAATAGTAATATACTGAACTCTGAAGATGGGAGTGAAGGGAAGGAGGCATGTGTGTGCAATCTAATGAGATGAGATTATCAGCTTGCTCTGGAGTCAGTGGGAACCTTTCTAATAACTTCAATGAGAGTTCAGTCAAGCCCTAAAGGACAAAAGTAGAGCATGTCATTAAGGCAGATTGTGAAAGTGCAAACAGGTCTTGAAGTATTTCGGAAATGTTACTATTAGAAAGTATGGCCAATGCAGTAAGTTTCTGAAAAGCGAGGCAGAATCTGTATGCTCTGATGAGAGTATGTTTCCCAGGTGAAAAGTCCTCTGGTCACGGGCACATTTCTAGATCATTATATCATGGAAGAAGAGTAAAATATGTTACCTTCTCATAGGCTGCAAACAATCAGGATAAAGAAACACATACCACTAGAAAGTTGGGGTACTCAGATTTCTACTGACCATATACCATTCATTTCCAGTCTGGCTGGCAGCTAAGCTCTATGCGACTAATATATTTTAGTAACTTACAAAAAAGAAAAAAAGTCTCATACAGGTCTGACTCTCTCCCATTAATTTTCTATTAGAGGGAAATCTCTAAACACTTCTAATTTTACCAAAAGGGGTCAGTTCTCCCTCTACAGCTCACATGTCAAGGGGATACATGGATCCTTCTTTTCCCTTCTATACAATCATTCTATTCAAGTTCCCATATGTCTTCCCTCACTCTCTTCAATTCCAGTCCAAAACTGTCAGACGATGTAGCATGAAGTGCTAAGGAAATAGATAAATATTTCATGACATTTCTATGGCAAGATTCTTTTCTTAGGTGATAAAAAACCCAAAGGTATCTAACACTCGCTGTCCTCCGGACAATAACTATTAGTTATGATCATGCAGGAACTGAGGAGGAAGAAAATAAGTAGTAAGCAGAATAATGCACTTTTGAGGTCCAGCACATGGTTATCTAATATAGAGAACAAATACTTTTGAAAGATCAGTAATGAAAGTTTTAATGACAGCAACCATTTCTTAGCACTGGTTCACAGTATGGATTGGAGTTAAAAATACTAGAATTCTAAATGTACTAAATCATACTCATCAGATACGTTGTTGTACAATATAACATTTAACTTTCACCAATCAATAAAGTGAATTGCATTCATCAATGATTTGATATGTGTTGCCAAATATAAAATACTTAGCACTTAGGTACACATTTCTATGTAAAAGCTTTACATTATACTGTCTAAATTCTGCAATAATTATAAATCTAGCTTGTTGCTCATCCTTCATTCCTCCTCCCTCCCTTCCCGGCTCTCCTTTTTTTGCAATTCATTTTAAGCAGTTAAAACTGGGTGCAGAGCAACTAAACAATTATCTAGGATCAATTCCAAAGAAACAGTTGAGGAAAACACAAGTATGCTTTATGAGATTCCACTGGGAGGAAAGTTTATTTTTACCTGATTTGTTAGACACCCATATAATTGCCTCTGATGAGATGTGGCTCGTATTTCCTACTGCAATTGTTAATGGGATCTGCCACAAGTAGCTGCAAGAAAAAGGAGGGGGATTCTAAGAACAAAAATACTGAACTGATTCTTCTCACAGCAATCAGGGATCATGTCAAAGAAATCAAAACAGTCTCAGTAGCAGTGTAAAGATCTGTGGATTCTAACAAGTTACTTTGATTTTGAAATGCATTTGCTATTAGCAATAAAACAATGAAAAAGTCATTAATTTTAAAAAAACCAACCTAAATTATATTTTACATTTTTCACACACTATCATCATCTGAGGACTTTTTTGCAAGGCTTTTCCTAATTTAACAAAATTATTCACAAAAGAGGAAAATTCTCATATAAAGAAGAACACTTTTTTACATTTACTTAGAAAAAAATCTCCACATTAAACATGTTTTGATTTGTAGGGACTTCAAAGTTTAAAAATAACATACTCTTCTAGTAACTTCTTAAAAAGCTACAATGGGCTTTCATTGCTGCTGGTTTATAAGAACAAAATGCATGGGATGGATCTCCACTTCTTTGCACCATTTATTACCACCTAAGCATATGCAAACTGGAAAAACATGCTACATGCGGGTTTGGTGATAGACCCCAACTTCTCTTGAGGGTATTACCAATTGTTTCTCTTTTGGAGTGAATGTTATCATTTCCCTAAGACTTTTTTACAACATCTTTATCTCAATAAACAGAAATTGAGTGTATGAAGTGAATATTTTTGGGGAGAGACAGAAAGGATGATTTCCTTCATGTCTTCATCATCCCCTCCATTCCTGAACTCTCAAAAAGTACCATTTCAGCAGTCAGTGAAAGAGTAGACATTTCCTTCACAGGTCTCCCATGTCATTTTGTAAACCAGTAAAGGGGAATCACTCAGTAAGGGTACAGGTGGTGGTACCTTAGATGGCCCTTAGATAGGTGGTCAGTGTCAGTATGTGTGCAGTTAAGCAAGGCAGCATGGCAAGATACTGGCCCCAACTCAGATATCACCACATACTACCACTTTGATACCAAGTAAGTATATCATTTGGGACTGATTGCATTAAAATGGTGCAAAGATGAGTGTGGGCCAGTTGTCTCCTGCTAGTACACAGAAAACTAACCTACAGTACTAAAGAAAATATTAGGTTTGCTCCTTTCCACTTACCCAGAAGCCTGTTTCTCTGAATTGCAAACACCACCCAAATATTCCACAGCCACAGTCAAAATGGGCTGGCTTCCAAGGGTTGTCTTGCTGAGGCCTGACTTGGAGGCTGGGGGAAGGACAGACCGCTGCCCTGCCACCACACTTGGCTCCCAGCTCTCCAGCCATTTGCAAAGAGCCCCCAGCACACACAGGAATTTGTACTGCTTGGAATAGAATCGTGTGTGCCGGGAAACACTTGCCCATACAGCAATGATTCAGCAAAGATGGGGAGATCTTTGGAAAACCACACAGCTGAAAGAGCTATGAGTGACACTAGAAAGGAAACATGGCATTTATTGCCATATGAGAGAAGAAAAAAGGTTCCATGTTATTTTAGGTTCTCTGAATGTTGGTACCATGACACACCGGGAAGATTATTAGATCTACTCCTGTACTGAAGAGAAGCTCTGCATAAGCACATGTTCTGGCAGACACTTTTTGGAAAATTAAGCTGTGTCATTTGATGATGCTACCGGCTTTATCAGTCTGCCCACTCCTTGTGCTGGACATTATCACATACCATAGCATAGACAGCAGAAAAGGATGTCCGCTGATGCATCAGCTTCTCCAGTTCTCAATCTGGGGTCTTCATACAAGGTTACCTTCATTGTTGGCTTAACTAGTATTCTAGAATGTGAATTGGAGTAATGAGATGAAAGTGTGTATTGTGTCCTGCTGCTTCTGCTACAGCAGCAATAACTCCTGGGTTCAACAGGTGAGGGCGGTCGGGATGCTGTGAAGTGATGCAAAGGATTATATTCACTACTGTCTTAAATATCTTATACCTTAGTAGACATCCACTGGTGTTTTAGAGTCTGTCCAAAAAACCCCCTGGGAAATATATCACCTTTAAAAACACTCCCAGTTCTAAATACTTGGTTCTCCAGAATGAAAAAGGTGCTGCCAAAATGTGATTGAGAAAAATGAGGCAAAATTTTGCATAAAGCTTGTACATTATTTGAAAGAACAGGAACATAGATATGTGAAAAAAATTAAAAACTGCATTTGTATGGTATTTTTATGACCCTGCAACTCCTAATGAAGAAGTTAAACTCCAGATAAAACATACTGCAAGCTGCCTATGTAGCTGACTTAAGCACACATACACACACTCACAAATATACATGTATGAACTTATATGTATGAACCTGTCATTTTAAGAAGGAACTTCACAGAAAGGTATTCTGTACACTGCAATATCTATACAGATAAGAATTTTATATTGCCTTATTTTATGTGGCCTCCAATTAAGCTAAATCCTATTGAAATAAGGACAGATCATTCTCTGAAAGGAGATTTGACTGTAGAACAGGTGTCACAAAAGCTAGAAAACATGTGTGGATTTAGTTGGGAAGATTAATAGTGGCAAATTTAACTTTTATCTCCCCAATATAAGGGACCTCCTGATATTCTTGGCACTTTCCATAACCTCCAAATCTCATGCTCCTGGTAGTGGTTTCCCAGATGAACCCCAGGTGTCCTTGTAACAGACATCTCCAGAAACACATTTTTTTCTACTTTACTTCACATTCCTCTTCATTCTCTGAGAAACTTGTGCTGCTGTTGCAGAAGAAGCTGTAGCTAACTGCTGTGTTTGTGAGAGATACGCAGCTGGCTCACCTGCCAAGAAGGCAGCTTCCACTCATTGTCTCTGAATGATCCGTATGGACTGTGTTCTCCAGGCGTGACTGGAAAGAGGCAAACTTTTTTGCACTTTTCTATCAGGAGTCTTCTACTTAACACAGAAAAGAGGAAAAAGGGGGCCCGCTCGCCTCCTTTCTTCCTGCTTTGTTTGAGAGTAGTGCAGACCTTTTATTTATTCTTTATATGTTGCGAGCACCACCAGCGTGCTCTCAGTATGTATGGAACTGGGGAAAAAGCATCTCGTTCCACCTGGCAATCTGCTGCCTGCTGTGACAAACCAGTTCCAGTGCCACTAAGAACGTAGCCTTGAGGGCCCAGTGACTAGGGCAGCAGGACTTGAAACAACCCATTGGGTCCTCTTCCTATCAAGATTCTGTCTGCAGAACTCAGATGCCTCTTCAGATAGCACACTCAGCCCCTGGGTGAAATGGTGCTAATGAACTGTGTGTTCAGTCTGTCTGAGATGTGCTGAGCTTCAGAGGTGTGTCCCACATAATGTCCCTCCCGAATCAAACCTGATCACTTTGACAGACTAAATTAAAAACTAAGGGCTATTTCAGGAATTTAAAAAAACATCTCTGAAGCTGAGGAGAAGAGACACCTAAGACTAGAACATGGTAACATGAACTGTCCTGAACATAACATTGTTCAGCCATGAATGTCTTCTAGAGATGTAGGGAAAGGGAAGTCTTGTTGAAAGGTAGTACAAATAAAACTTTTACTGTTGAGTTACAAGTAAGGAACTGTTCAAGTGAAACAGTTAAATTTAGATTGACAGGATAATATGCACAATTAAAGGAAATGCATTGGTGGTTTTTTTGTAGCACCACATCAATGCATAATACTGAAGTGTGTTCATTTAGCTTGAAGAATATTCAGAAGGGCTTGTTTGAAAAAGTATTACAATCTTGCATCTGCCAAGGTGCACACAGTACCAGAAGCTAGCTAATGCAATAGTAGAAGCCAGCTAATTATGCTCTGCATGGATTATATAGCTTTTTTTTGTCTTGAGCATTATACAGTGACGAGATAGGCAGTATTAGTATTCTTTATCTCACTTGAAAAATTATCATGTTTGTGATGATTACTTGCTTACGACTTGACTTTCAACAAATAAGAACTGAGATCCCTTCATGGGCAAATCCTGAGACCGTAAAATATTAAACGAACACAATGCCTCACACTTCTTCCTCTGATGAATAGTAATATTGTAGTAACATCGGATTTTCAGTGGACCGATTAGTTGGCTGCCTTGCAAAGAGCTATGCAAAGCCAGAAAAAGGGCAGTAGTTTATTTCCTCTACTTCAAAAATAAAGATCTCAGGTCATTAAAAAAGAAAAGGCAAGGTTCCTGGCGTTTCAGATTTTGCACACCTCTTCAACTACTTTTTCACATTAATTAATGTTTTTGCTGAGATGTAAATCCATACATTTTCAAGATTCATCTTCCCAGTAACCATAATGTGCCAAGCTTCCACCCACTGCTGGCAGTGAACACTATGTTCTTCCAGTGACATTTCTCCTTTCTCCCCTGGATTCAAAACTAAACAAAGAAGTTGAGCTATTCCTAGTCATTACTCACAGAACAACGAAGGTATCTGCTCAATATTCAGAGGCTTATTATCCTGCTTTATAAGGAGTGTACAAGTAATGTGATTGCTGCACATAAAGTTACAGAACATCTGTCCTAAAGTACCACCACGGAATTCAGCTTACCTACTTTTTGAATGGCAGAGGAAGTGAACAACCACATTCCTCTTTTATCCTTCTGCTTTTACAGACTTCTGTGTTAAAGATATCTAATCTACCCTGCTGTTCTTTACACAGAAACTGTACTTAATCCTTTTTATTGTCCACCTCTATGTTTTTTCTACCTATTATGCTTCTCAGATTAGAAAAACAAGCCTGGCCTCAGTGCTTTGAAGGTATGTCTACCATGGATTAAAAGTGGCATAATTCTTTTCTCTTTTACACTCTTTTTACTTTTTAAAATGCACCTTTCCTACTAATCCCTACTGTTCTAGTTACTTGCTTGACCGTGTCTGGACAGTGAGCTGACGGTTACAGAACACTACCAGCCACAGGTTCAAGATCTCTTCCCTAAGAGAAAACAGTTTCTTCAGAACCCACCATTGAATATCTGATTTAGTACTGCTTTCTCCACATATTTCACCTGATTATCAACATTAAGCTTCATCTCTCTTTTTATTACCATGTCAACTAGCACTAAGGAATACATCTGTTGTCTTGGCAATTTGTTTTTACTACACTCACAAAATTCCTAATACCAGAAAACTCTGTCACCTCACTCTTACACACCTCAATCACATGGCTGAATAGCAAAAATTTCAGCACAGGTTTCTCAAGAATCTCATGGGCTATCACCCTCCAGTGAGAAATTCAACCATTTAATTCTTCACTTTTTGCTTATATTTTTTAACAGATTTTCTCTCTTATCCTAGTACGGATTAGTTTATTTAGGAACTTCTAATGAGGAAGCTGGACCTCAAAAACCACATTAAAAACTTGTTAAATTACAAGAAGCTACATACATCTAGATATGGAAGATGTCTATTAATAGTCTTTGGTTATATACTTAGCCAGGAAATCAAAGGAGGAGAACCATGGCAAGGCAGAAGAACAGAACAGTTTACAGATTTAAGGATAAAAATTACTATTTTTTAGTACATCTAACAACAGAAGAATAAGGGACAAAATTAAAATGCTTTGCACTAAAGTAAATTAAGTTATTTGCCTCTTAGAAGGATATAATAAGCGTAATTATTTTAAAGTGTAGTGGCAATCATGAACTTGAATCGTTGAATGAATTAGGTGGGAAGAGAGTTGAGGAGATAAAGCCCTCTGCTTAAATGTGATCAGAGCACAGGAAAACAAGTTTCATTGTAGGTAGAACATGATATCAGAGGATATACAAGCTATATACTCAGTGGCATCACACAAAATCAATCAAGTCAATTGAGGCAAATGATTTGCCATCTGCTTTTTTTCCTAATCTCTCCCACTGCAAAGTTTCTACAGAATTACTTTCAGGAAAGCTTAACACCAAAAGCTGTATGTACTTTCAAATAGCTCACTAGGCTGAGAAATGAAATTGTGAGTTATCTCAGCTCGGAAAAACAGAAATCACGTACCCATCAGCTGGCACTAGTGAAATCCCAACCATCACTCGTCCACGACTCAGTTTCTCTGGGATAAATTCACTTGCTCAAGGTGATGTCAAATGAACTGTCGTAGGCTATTTGAGACATCTGCCATGGTCTGTAAGATATGGGAGAGCACCTAAGGATGCTCCCGACCGTGCAGTGGCAGCACAAGGCAAAGTAAGTTCCTGATGGCACCTTGAATGGCACCAGTCACATGTGCAGGCAACTAAATGGGCCTCTCCATCCACTCAGTGTTGACAAGGAGACCTTCCATAACTAAATATGAGTTTCCCTACAAAACTTTTTCTTTGTTAAATGAAAAGGGCAAATTTTCAAAACCAAGCTGCTTATACGAAAAAGAAGGCTTCAGCACAAATATTCAAATATAGTATTTAAAAAAGGCACTGTTGCAACATTTTATAACTACTGTTTTAAATAAGAACTTTCAGTTTGCTCATTCAAAAAATTGCAGGGAGAAGTTAAAATGACTGAAACTGAAATGTAAGGCAGTTAAACTACAGAATTGCAATTAATGTTCTAAACCAATTTTCCCCCAGTTTTTGCTTTGATTTTTGTCCTGATTCAGTATCGGGAAATGTTTTGATATGTTGAAAATTTCTGTGGGATGGGAATCCATTTCTTGTTCATTGGTAACACTAATCTTTCTGAAGTATTTTGAGAACCTAACAATCTAAGACCTCATATCACTGAGGGATATGATTAAAGCTATTTAACACAGAGATGAAGTGAGGCATAAAAATAGTTTAAGAGTAAAAAGCACAAAAAAGAAAATCCAAGAGTAAAACTGGCTGGTTAAGACACCTACCTCCTTATTTTAACCACAAGAACTTAACACCCAAAGTGCCAGCCATATCTCTTCAGTAAAAGATAACAGTGTGGTACATCCAGAGTGGTTGAAGATGAGCAAGGACTCCTTGGCATTAGTTTCCTGATCTCAGCTCTCTCAGATGGACATGCTGGAATCTCATGTACATAGACACATATACTCAGGTGAGCAGCATTGAGTCTGAGGAGAGAACACTTTCCCTGTATGGCACTTGCAAACATTGGCAATTCCCTGAACAGGTTAGGATGCTCACATGAGCATTTCTTATCAAGGGAATATCATTCTATGAGCCATCTGCATTAACTCACATTGCTTGGATTTCAGGGACAAAAAGAATACAAAAGCAAAGTAATGAGAAAATCTGAACTTTTGAAAGCAAGTAAATCTTACAGAACAAAAACTAAGATTTAAAGATTTGTATTTTTACTTTGGTTGAATACCTGGCTGATCTTCAGAGACATATACAAATAGTGGCCAGTAAAAGAAGCATTTAGATGCATGGCTGCAGATGTTTCTGCCTGATGACCTTAATGCTTATTATAAATTAAAAGGCACAGAAAGTTGATAACATGAAGTAAGTAAAGGAAAGCATGATGTTTAGATAATAAATCGGTATAGAAGGAAGAGGTGTAGAGATCTCTCACTTCTTCTTGTCAAGACAAGTACAATATCTGCTAGCAAGATTTGCAAGGTTTGGGCTACTACTTCAGAGTAGCTGATATGAGGTTATTTTTCTGACTTGTGCTGAAAACAGTTTTGATAACACAGGTGTGTTTTAGCTATTGCTGAGTACTGCTTACACAGCACCAACGCCTTTTCTGCCTCTCATCCCACCCTACCAGTGGGGAGGCTTGTGGTACACAAGGAATTGGGAGGAGGCATAGCTGGGAAAACAGACCCCAACTGACCAAAGAAATATTCCATACCATATGACATCATGCTCAATATATAAAGCTGGGGGAAGAAGGAGAAAGTGGGGACGTCACAGCATTTGTCTTCCCAAGTAACGGTTGCACATGATGGAGCCTGGCTTTCCTGGGGATGACAGAACACCTCCGTGCCCATGGGAAGTGGTGAGTAAAATCCTTGTTTTGTTTTGCTGGTGCACGCAGCTTTTGCTTTCCTTACTAAGCTGTCTTTATCTCAAGCAATGAGTTTTTTCACTTTTACTCTTCCAATTCTCTCCCCCATCCCAACGCAGGGCATGAGAGAGTGGCTGCGTGGGGCTTAGCTGCTGGCTGAGGTTGAACCAAAACGAAAGCCAAAAGAAAGCACTGGTTTTCAGTGAATTTTGAATGTTAAGATTGTGAAGGTTGAAAGATACATTGTTAATAGGAAACATGAAAGTGTATTCAACTAATCTACAAAATTACAAGCCTTATTGCAGTAATACCTGGAAGCATTTATTCCTAGGCTGAGCGCAAGTACACATAAGGTGGTCAGTGGAAAACAAGTGAAAGTTGTTGAACAGCAGAACAGCTTCAGAGCTTCCTACTACAGAAAAAGATTATACAAGAAGCAGAACTCAGCAGGATACAATTTTGTAAGCCACACTTTCTAGAGAGACAGTGTTGGGAAAGGTAATTTAAAAGCATCACAGAGATTTTCCCAGGTTATTATATAGTACAGCATCTCTTTCAGTAAGGAGTAATTCAGGTTCCAGAGGAAGCTCATGTGAATATCACAGGAAATCACATACTTTTATTAAATGCAATTCTACAAGAGTGTTAGTTCTGTTTAATGGATAAGGACCTAACAATATATTCATGTTGTGAATATCATTCTCACAAGACTGAAGAACACAGAGATTTCATTAGATTTAATACATGGCAGGAAAGTGATTGTAGGCTGTGCCCAGAGGCATAACACAACAGAAGAAGATATTATTCCCTCTCTCACAATTATTACACCTCCTACACTGAAACAGGGTGTCAAGGGATTCATGGAAGATGGCAGATAGGAAGGGAAAGGAAGATTTCACTAACTTTGTAGCAAAGACAAATACAAATGAAAAATGGATAAAGAAGAACAATTTGAAATAACTGAGATCCCCTGAACACAACTTGAGGTATTCACTGTCACTTGCATATGCCCAGTGTGATCTTAATTCCCGTGTTCAGAATGAGAACAAGAAGTTTAGTACAAACAACGAGAAACAGGTGAATTACACTGGTAAAGGTAAATGATTTAGTTAGATTCCCCTACAAGGGGGATGAAAAAGCAGACAACAGCAGACTTTTTCATCTAGTAACAAGTCACAGTCAGCCAACTTTAAACCAGAAAGGACAGTACTTTAGTTGCATTAATGGGAGAAGGCCTGTTGATGTCTGAATTGGACAGGACTTTCGCAAGTCCTGCAGATAGACAATTTCTCACTGCAGCACAATTTGCAGTGCAGGAACGAAACAGCAAGGCACAGTAAGTGTGACACACATCACATTAATTGTAGGATGCATATCAAGGGTTTGTGGGGCTTAAGCAAAATGAGGAAAGGAAATGTTGCTAACATTGGGGATCCTGGGGTTATAGAGGCTCTGCCCTCACTCAAGACTAACAGACTGGTCAACAACAAAAAGGTAAGCTAAGGCAAAAAAAGGGACAGATAAGTTAATAACACTGACTACATGACGAACCAGAAAAAGACTAGAGGAAAAAGCATTCTGGAAAAGCTTATTCTAAGATCATTCTGCACTATGCTGGGTAGAGGAGTTTCCTGATCCTTTCCAAAACTTTGGTGGACTCTGATGGCCTCTGAATTAAAGAGGGTGTTCCAGCATAGTCCTTGAGGAGCGCTATCTGGCTGTAATACAGACTATTTTTTTTTCATTCAAGAGTCCAGATGTAATGAAGGCTGCAATATAATACACACACAGTATTGTGTAAGCAGACAACAAAATTCCAAGTCAGGCACATGTTATTCAGAAATTAATGGTCCTCTTGTTACCATCTAAACCAAACACTGTCAAAATCTAACTGAGCTTTATCAGTTCTTTTCTTTCTCACTAATGCCTCACCTATGGAGGTGATTCAATTTTTCAGTCAGACCAACCTATCAACCAAAACAACCACACAGGGTCAGGTCTTGATAGGTGCTGCCAGGCAGAGAGTGTCTTCACCACATGGATTCCACATCCAAGATGTCAGATTTTGAAGTTTTTAATAGAAGTGAACTTAGCAGTTGTCTCATGGATGAACATAAATCAATTTGCAGAGAAGTCTTGCCTCTTAATTACTAAGATTTATCTACTTTGTCTGAGGTTTTCAAAGGCTCTGATTGGATGTGCAGTTGAATATAGCCAATATGTATTTCAGAGGGCAAAAAACCTCTGGGATTTAGAAGGTATTTGGAATTGTGAACCTATTATAATTTTGAATACAAATTATACGTAACTGCATACATGGAAGAAACTATGAATAATCTTTATAGTTTGGAGGAATATTTAAAATTGCATGACAGTGACTAGGAAGCTTATACTCCAGTCTTGAAAGATGCTAGCACATCTGAGAGGACTTGCTTGTGATGGTAAGCGTCTTTATTTGCAGTTCTGCCTCAATACAGCTGATAATTTTATACATTTGTCTATTATATCTGCTTTCATTTAGAAACTCATATTAAAAAAGGCAATCATATTGGTATACTCTAAATGAAGGGTTGATAGCTGCTTGTAAGAGCAACTATTTATAGGATGAATTATGGATCATTTAGGGTTCTTTCTGTACAAGGATCTAAATACTAAGATATAGAGGGAAAATATTTTCAATGTCAGTATGGAATGCATTTTAGAGGCATGTATTTTAATACAATCACTGACACTGTAATTCATCTGTAGTCATAACAATGATTAACCTGTTTAACAGCAATGTATTAAACGTGCAGATTTGGTGGTTTTCCTTTACTCTGCCATAGTCCTAATTCCTTCTAGATTTTACAAGAATCTTTGGAATAATTTTTGGCAGTAAGTTAGACTCAGAGCTGAAAAAGGGAAGATATCTACATTTTCCAGGAATCTTATGCCAAATATAATGCCCTTACCAGCGCAAGGACAAAACAAAGGTCCAGACATAAAAAAAAAAAATTCAATGCTGTAACAGCAGCCCTAGCATGAAAGAGCTCATGTGTGGCTCTGCACTGTGAGTCTGCCTTAAGATGACAGCCTGCATATTCCGTTAGAAAACAGCTGTATGTTTTTGGTCATCCTATCTAAACTTCACTATCCTTTGGTTTTTTAAGGGTAGATACAAGGTGGTTTAAAGGAGTAAATTTGCATTAAATTACACAATTTGAAAAAAAATAAAGCATTGTCTGATATTAATAATGTAATATAATTATCTGATTACTAAACCTTCTATAAAGTTCTGTATAATATCAGCTTAATATTTTGTCCAAAAATAAATTATAAATCAGGTGGTTATAAATATTATGACGCTATCTAAAACTGACTCATTTCAGTGCCAGTGCTAGCAGCGTACCTTACCAAATTTAGAAAAATGATGTGGGCAAAGAACAAATACTACAGATTCTTTGTCAGTACATGCTGTCTCCTCCCTGCCTAACAGTACCTTTTTTACACTAAAACACAAAAGGCTTCATTTTCAAAAGTGACAAGAAACTTTGGGTGCTGAATCAAGGATGGATACAAAGAAGCTGGGTTTATTAAGTGTCTGTCCTAACAGCTGCCTCTTTACCCTGCAATAAAGGCTCTTAATCTTTCCAACATGCTCTGTTCCGTCTTCCACCAGTGCAAAACATCCTTGCAGAATTGCACACATGGTGCTGATCATGCAAACCCCATCTCTGTGTCGTCCTTTACCCATGAGCATAACCCTTTGGCTAGAGCACAGACCTGAGATTTCTCTGACTGGAGCACAAGGATGCGTTATGGGCTGAGAAGGGACTGCAGGAATAAGAGTAACATTTTAGGTATGTTTACAATCCTCCAGTATGCTCCCAGAGACTTAATACTAAGCATTTTTCAGCATATTCCAGTGTTCAGTTCTGATTTTTCCTCTGAATACTGTGAATTTAAGCAAGATTAAAATGTAATTCCTCTGATTGTTTCTCTTCCCTCAGTAAATTTCCCTAAGAGCCCCCCACCTAAGTATCTCCTCCATAAAATCTAAGATTCTACTATTGAGTGTGAAGGCACATAGAAAGAGATAAGAAAAGAAACCCATTATCAGTGACTTAAAAAAGCACAAGGAAGAAGACATAAAAAACAGAGAATGTTAGAAGTTTTATCCTCTGATCTACAACGGGGAACTCACATCTCTGATTTTTACAAAGCCAACGAAATACGACATTTATCCACCCTCATCCCTCCTATAAAACTTGTCTCTGCCAAATGCTGTCTGGGCTTTCCCCAATCTGCTCTTTACCTCACTAAAGCCCCCACTTTAAACACCTTTTCCAGTGTCCTGGTACTCCATACTTGCCTACTCCAGCTACACAACTTTAATGCTCCAACTCCGGCTCATGCCTGCACCCTGCCATGCCACTTTCCCCCTCCCACCCGCAGCATGTGAAGCAGCTCCCCACAAGCACTGCTGTCCTTATTCTCCTCTTCATCTCCAGAAAACTTCACTCTATATTTAAACACAGTACTGCCCTCAAGTACACGCTCCTTTCCTCAGCATGAAATCGATTTAATTAATGTGAGTCAATTAACTAGTTTGGGTATCTAGCAATTCCTGAGAGTTAGTATTAGCAAATAAGATGAGGAAAGTGACACATTCTGCAGTGATAATAAAATACAGCAGCAGCTTTTCCCTGTCAGCCTAACTTCTGTCAGGATACAAGTGCTGCCACTGCTCAGGAAGCAATGACACAATACACTAATTTTGTCTTCTTTAACATTCTGCAAATTCTAACACGGCAGTTGCCCATATACTGCACACCAGAGCATACTGGAAGTTTCCCTGTGAGAAAAATTTCTCACAAATAGAAGCTGTGAAATTGTTTTGGAAATAAACTGTTAAATTATAATTGGTATTTCTGCCATCTTTGCTAGCAGCAAACTCTTGCTGGAGACACCAGCACAGAAAAGTACAGGAACAGATTTTAAGAGCACTTCCTATTTTGATTTTTTAAAAAATGCAACAATCATCAAAGCCTCTAGAAATGAAAAAGTAAGACCAAAAAATGGGACTTTCTAGTGGCTTTTACAGAAAAAAAAAATTCTTATTGCAACAAGGAGTGCGCAGCACCATGGCTGGGCTGGTAAACACCAGTACTCAACAGCAAAGGCACTCTTCCATCACATGCCCAAGCCAGGCAGGCTTCCTCCAGGTCACTCACAGAGGCAGCCCCTCTGAGGAGGAGCAGCACTCTGCACAGCCCTGTCCTTTCTCAGGCTGCTGGGCTTAAGGATTGTCCTTAATGCACATCAAAAGACAAGATCTATCGGTGTCACAGAGCTGGCCTCTACTCCAGTGTACATTTAAAGAGAAGGAGAGGCCCACGCTTTCTCACTCTTCTGCAAGAACAAGTATTTTCAAGTCCCTGCTTGACCAGCTAAAAAAATGGTTAAATCAATATCTGGCAGTGTTCACACACAGTTTTGTGATCCACTAAGGACCCTTGACTTTTTCATCTCATTCCTGTTAATTCCATTTCCTCTGTGTCTAATACACTGGTACCTTCCTTTCCTGAAGCCTGTTCCCTTCATCATTATTATCGCTGATATAGAGACACTCGGGTCACTCCAGATGAACCAGGGGTACCACATCTACTCCCTAGGTAGCAACACAACAGTTGCTTCTGCTAGAAGCACTGATATAAGCGCAATATTCCGGATATAGTAAAGGTGAAAGGCATAACAAGAAAACACTCAAAGGACCTGAGAAAATGGAAGATGTGAGGATATTTCTCATAGACAGAGAGGTAAATGAGCACTTCGTTTTCTATTTATATTTTGTTAGCCCTCTTTCCTCAGTTTATGGAACAATATTTGTTCACATTATGGTCCTTTTTTATTGCATAATTAATACTACATATGCTACATTAATCTGCAATTGCTCTAAGAACATAGCAAAGATTCTAATCAGCATTCCCCTTGTGCTCCCAATATTTTTGTTTGTGTTTAACCAGCTCCTTAGCTGGTAAGTGGACAGAGTAAGTTCCCCATCACTGCTCAAGTGATGCCATAAAAGATAATGCCATACAACTAAATAGGAATATAGATGGCAATATCTAAACACAATTATGCTTTTACTGTGCAAATAATTATCAGTAAAGGGACATGCATAGCCCTTTTTCTGCAAAGCCTGAATAAATAAATGAGCTATGTCTAGGAAATTCAGAAGAGACTTGAAGGGAAATAAATTCTGCAGTTAATCATTCATCTTGAAATGGAGTGACTGCTGAGCAGCTCTGCGGCCCTTTGTAAAGCTTTTCAGCTGTTTTAATTACTACACAGTGTTAAACTCATGAGTCTGTACAGCTCTGTTTTTTTTCTGGTCATGTCCCTGGCTTGCACCACTCCACTGAATTTTCCATAGTTTAGCTACACAGAGAAAGGCACCGAGGACTACCACACTACTGCACGTATGAATATCCCGTCCATACCCTGATTTGTACATCTTTCTGTTTTTCTCTTTCCTCACAGCTAGATGTGTTCAGTGCCTAGCAAAACATTTCCCTTTAGGATATTATCATGAACAAGCAAAGATTAGCTATGGAAACTGCATGCATGATAAGAACACTTATAGATGAATATTATCCCAGCAATATTAACTTTATTTTGATAACATTGGAAAGGTTATTTCTCCACTTTTGAAGAGACAAGGTCTGTATATTTTCAGAGGGCAAAATACACCCACAATCAGAAAGTTTTGGTCTGTTCTTCAACATAGTATATAAAAGGTTTGTGGATTTCATCAAATCTGGTTAGTTTATTGTCTAGACCACAGATTACTTTTCATAAGACTTTTTGTCATATCTGTGAGCCATTTTGTAATGATGGATGAGACTAGTGCCTTAAAAACATCATTTTTTGTAAGCAGAGAAACCCACTGAACCCTGTCAGATGGAATATCACCCTGTAACCTTATGATGTAAGGGCATAATCCATTCTCACAGGGGTAAACAGGAGTCCAGGACCTACACTTAACTAAAGGATTGTTATACAGGGATAGAATATGAATTACATTTTTATCATAGGAGTTTTAAAATCTTGCTTGGATAAACTGAAATTGCTACTGAAACATTATGCCAACCACAGGCTTTGGCATTCAGATCAAAACTGGTGATTTTGGCCCTTCTAAGGCATGACGTTTCTAGAAACAGTGTCTGTCACTGTTAGTTTTATTTTCTCATAAAATGAGAACGATGGATCATGTGAAGGCGTAAGTGTCAAGCAAAATCTATGTTCAGTTTGCAAAGAAGTGAAATTGTATACCTTCTATAATTTCAGTCCAAATGTTAGAGCTTAGCAAGCCATACAGTTGATTGTGTGCACAGAAATAAATCACAGTTTATATATGCATGGCTCTTGAAACACATTTTTCCACAGGTATAAAGACAAGGAGCCCAAATGTACAGGAGACTGAGAAATCAACTATACGTAATCATTCTCTTCTGTAGAAGAATTAAAGACACTTATAGTAATGGACTCAGCATCAACCACTGGCAAAGGCATCAACAATTTTCACTTTTGCCATTTATCACTTTAAAAAGTCTGCTTGCTGGTTCTGTCTTCCTTTATATAGTTTCAGAGTTAAAAATTAAATATATAGCTTCACATTTCATTTTTAACAGTTAATTGCTGCATAAATACTCAGCATAAAGCAAAGCACAGACATTTTATAAAACTAGAATGGTTATGAAATATTCAGTTGCCCCTCTTTATTTACATTTCTTATTCAGTAGATACACCTGAAAGACCTATTCTGAAGTAACTCTTTCTACAGTAAGGCAAAGTTAAATTTGCCTAGAGAACATCTGAACCAGAAATTTAAACTCCTCATCATTTTGAAGGCAATAGAATTGACATTTATTGCCGTGCCATACCAAACTACAGCCCCACTTCTGGATAACTAAAGACTACAGGGCAGATGGATGCTTTAAGAGCCTTCCCTGGAGCCTTCCAGTGCACACCATGTTGTCTGTGTAGATGATAAACTCCTGGAAATGCCTGGGCCTGTACATTTTTCTGTGTTCTGTGTTTCTTATGGTGCTTAAAATGATCATCACGATTAATCCATAGATAAACTACCCTAAGGAAGCCAGTTGCCTGCCCTGCAAGAGCATGGCCTCAAGTGTGGCATAAATACCATTTGCTCCCTGTTATTTACAGCGCCTATTACAGCTCCCCAGGGAGCCATGTGTCCAACACCAACATTCACAGGTCACACAGGAGAGGTAAGCACCAACTTTACTGGACTGTGAATTAGGCCACTGATCTGTAACACCCCCAAAGCCTGCATGCTGATGAGATATATATATATATAATATATATAGATATATAGATATAGACATATATAATCAGTAGGCATCAGCAAACCCTTGCCAATTTCCTGACCAAAGCCACCTGCAGAATGAGCCAGAACACTGCATTGCACAACAGTGCTACCACCCCTCTTGGTGAACCTGTAGAAAAACTGTCATAAAAAGTTCAGCTCTTACAATATTAAAAAACAAGGTAGAGTAATGCATCTTGAATTATCAAATGACCACATACTAATGTGATTTTCCCTGTCTACTGCTTTCACAATAACTGAAGCAAGTCACTTCAGCAGTGAAAAAAAAGGAAAAAAATAAACCCTGAAAAATATCTAGGACATTGCCAACTAAAAGATTAAATTTATTTTCAGTATATCAGTCTTGTTTTTTACTTAATTTGATGGTATGAAAGGACATTAATGACACAGAGCCATTGTGCATACCTAGACACATGTGCCTGTGGGCAGTGCATGAACAAATTGCATGGTAAGTGTTATAACGCTCTAGACACCAATTTATAACTAAACAGTAGGACTTGTTGATGGACATTTTTTGAAATGTGAATGGCATAGGTAAGTTTCACCTTTCGCTAAATGTATATGGTTCCTGTTCTTTGGTATTTCTACTTACATAACATGACTTTCAAATAACTTCAACTGGGAAGAGGCAAATAAGCTCCATCTGCTAACTGGCTGGAGTAAACAACGCATCCGTGAAGCTTTCCTTGGGCAAGGGGTTTCTTTCCCATTTGTGCTTAAAAGAACGTGGAAGCACAGAGAAAAACAAATCCAAGAGGGGAAGAGAAGAGCAAAGAGACTTGCCAAAGGAGATACATATATGTACTGTACTGTTAGGACACTAAATTCCTGGCAGGGCTCACGCAGGTATCTCTGTGCTCTCTTTAGCACTAAATCTTATTTCCAAGGTTTAGAAATAATGATTGTGATAAAATCTGTGGACAAAATCTCCGAAGAAGCCCAGCAGAATTTGCCCTGCTGGTGTAGAATACAACCATTCCACATATGACAATATACAGTTTGAATTACAAATTAATGTCACATATGAAAATACAACTAAGTGCAATTTTCACCTGTAGCTGGTTTGCATTGCAAGGTTTTGGCAGCATGGGTGTTACAGGGGCAGCTTCTGTGAGAAGCTGCCATAAGCTTCCCCCATGTCCAGCAGAGCCAATGCCAGCTCCAGGACAGACCTGCTGCTGGCCAAGGCCAAGTTCATCAGTGACAGTGGCAGCACTTCTGTGGTAACGTGGGGAAAACATGGCTGGGAAAGAGCTGTTTGAGAAAGGAGAATATGAAAGAGGAACAGCCCTGCAGACACTGGAGACCCACACTGGAGCAGCCTATTCCTGAAGGACTGCACCCTGTGAGAGGGATCCATGTCAAAGCAGTTTGGGAATAACTGCAGTCCGTGGGAAAGACTCATGTTGGAGCAGTTAAGGGAGGACTGTCCCCCATGGGAGGGACTCCACGCTGTAGCAGGGGAAGAGTGTCAGGAGCTCTCCACCTGAGCAGGAAGGAGCAGCAGAGACATGTGATGAACTGACTGCAGGCTCCATTTTTGTTCCCCTGCACTGCTGAGGGGAACAAGGTAGAGAAAATCAGGAGTGAAGTTAAGTCTAGAAAGAGGGAGAGGTGGGGGGAAAGTGTTTCAAGACTTTGGTTACTTTATGTAGTACCCTTTTCTGATTTGACTGGTAATAAATTTTACTTTTTTCCTCCAAGTTGAGTCTGTTTTGCCCATGACGGTAATTGGTGAGTGATCTCTCCCTGTCCTTATCTCAACCCCTGAGTCTTCCATTTAATTTATCTCTCCCCAGCTCAGCTGAGGAGGGCAGTGATAGAGCAGCTTTAGTGGGCACCTGGCATCTAGCCAGGGTCAACCCACCACATCACCCTGGTATCATTTACACACCCAGGAGTCTTTACTCCTGAATTACAGCAGCAGTTACTTCAATCAATACTGAATACCTAGAAAATCTATTTAAGAAAGTCTCTACAATGCTTAGAAGGCTTAACATATCTGTTTTAGTCAATCAAAAAACTAATAATCTTGGTTCTTCTGAGTAGTAAAATCCACTCACATTGCATTATACATATATACACTTGCACAAAAGAAATTTTCAGGTGAATAAGGGAGTGCTGCTCTGAACTGTGACTCATGAACACTCCCAACAGTTCACATTCACCTGTTTTCTCTACTTTTCACAAAGGAACTAATTTGAGCCCAGAACTTAGATGCTTAATACCCTGTTAGGTTGTTTCAATACAGATATAGAAAAACAACGATTTACTCTGTGTCATGTTTGAGTTCCATAGTATTCATGTTCTAAAAAAAGGATAATGAACTTTTAAACACTTTGCAATAAATGTAACTATAATTGTAGGCCTTCCTGAACAGGAATATTCTACAAGCTCCAGACATGTCTCACACTAAATTTTACCTTTTAATAATTTAAATCTACTGGACAAACACAAAGTATTCCAGGTTAATAGCGTGCCCTCTTTCCCCTGAGCATGAACAGGTCAACATAGAAACTTCAAAGGCTATCTTGCAAATCTCTAGCATCAGTTAGCAACAGCTATTCTTAGCCTTAAAACACGATGCCAAAACTGCTTGAAACAATGATTTCCCTGAATCAGCCAGGAATGTCAACTTGTCTCTGAGATGAAGGAAGAGTGTAGAGTCAGCTGGGAGCAGGAACAAAGCAATATAAGTGGAAAAGGGGTAGAGGCAGAGATGCTAATTTCAGATGATGTAACATTTCCCATGGGACAGTTCAGTTGGCTTCAAAAATGAAACAGCTGGAACCTCCTGCCTTGTTCAGAGGTCCAGTTCAGCTCCTGACTGCTTCCCAAGTCAAGCGAGGTCTGTATCTGACACATGTTTGCATCTGCCTACTCCATGTACGAGCATGGAGAGGTACACTCCAAAGAATTTCTTTTAAAAAAGCAGCAGACCTTCCAACCACATTCCAAATTACTTCATGAAGCGTGACAAAATCAAAAGAAAAGGAGAGGAAACAGATGTGTGATGCAAGACGCTGTCACAGACAACCGTCACGATGCAAATAGGCATTTTTTAAAAATTCTCTTAACTAACCTCAACTTTACTATGGTTCAAATTTAACATCACCACATGCTATTGATCCCAAGCAAAGCTCAGCTTTCTAAAAAGCCATCTTCATAAAAATACACACATAAAGCTCTTAACTAAATAACTACAGCCTCTTGATAGATATTAATTGAGAAATACAAGTACCTGTTGTCCTCACGGGCAGGATCCTTGGGTTTAGCATCACTATCATAAACAAAACGCTCTTGGGAGATTACTATGATGTTGTCTGTAGTTTCATTTCCCAAGATAGTGATAACAGGATAACCCATCTGGAGTGTCCACTGATCCATTACTTCTTGGATATTTACAGTTTTTCCAACCCGTTTTAAAGCCTTGAAGAAGAAAGAAAAGTTTCAATACATTGAAGCACTATCAACACATAAAACATTTTTTTTCTGTCCCAGGGATCATAGCTAGCTTTTGAGGCTTAAATAACCATCATGTGTGTGCAGACACACACACACATTTACACCAAATACACACATACTATGTAACTCAACTAAAGGCTCTGTATATCTTAAAAATAAATGTTGAGTAATCTTGCAGAGAGGAGAGTGACAGACAAAAAGTCATGTTTCCCACATTATTCAGGCACTTCTGCTGTAACAGAAGAAATAACCTGCTTTACAGGATATTAACTAGAGCCACAGAAATACTGGGTAGCTCTTCTTAATCAGCTCAGGTTAAAAAGGACTCAGTGTAGTGGATCTAGGCACCAACAATAAGGCTTATTCAAAGGGCCTTAATTTCTAAAAACACATAGTTCCTCTGTTCTGAAAATCAAATGACTAGTTATTTGAAAATACTGTCCCATATTTCCAAAGTCAGACTACGTGTACCAAGATATCCCCTGCTGCTTCATAAACTGCACCTGTCTAAACAAATGGAGGATTAATGTATTCATATTTGATTCTGTATGTCAATGAAAATGCTGTTTTACAAGTGCATTTTCATTTGAAACACAGATACTATGGCATCGTGTGAGATGAGACTGGGTATGAGGAGAAAGATGCATCATTTGTTCTTCAGCAATGGAAATGCTCCTAGCTGTCAAATGGTCCAAGATCACAGACTGAGCAACCTCTGATGAATACAAGCAGAAGATGTCTTCAGAACTGCAGCTGCAATTGCACTGCATTAGGAACAAAGCAGCTGGCAACAAACACATTTACAGCTGAGGCAAAAGGCATTATTAGCTGTAACAATGAGATATGAACATACAGTCTCATTTTTGTTCTACTTTATTAGCTGTGGATTCTGCTGTTCCTTCCAGACTATGTTCATTCCATGTTTTGTATGGCTTGAGTCAGTACTTACGCCTAAACTCTCTGACTGTACTCCACATCACCTTGCACTCTGTCCTTACTTCTGGAGAAGACTAAGACTAGCTCAGACTAGCCCCACAGGGGTCATGCTTTGCTCATCTAACAAAAATTATACTCTGCCATTATAGATCCCTAGACCAGGCTCTAGAAACCCAAGCCAAGCCTGGATATAGCAATGTAAGTCTCTACAACACATCAGATGTTACAGTAGATGCTTCTCCATTTCCAGCAAACTTCCAAGCTTTAATAGTTTTGTCCTTCACAAAAATCTTAACTCCATACAAAATCACAAACACACCTGATGGAAATGCCAAAGCTCAGCACTTTCATGTGCTTTCCAGCTTATTGGCCTCAGCGCTCTGCCAGTGAAGGCCATGACAGCAGATTCCATGAAGTATCTTTCACTGCACATCAGTGACATAGCACATGAAGGGAAATATATTCTAACACAACGAAGAATAGAAATGCTGCAAAACACATATTTTAATCTTGCCACTAGGTTGACTCAAATGGAAGTTCTTTTCATCAATTTTTACATTTGCTCTGCAGTTTGAGGACCTCAATATGCACTATTCACTCCTGACCTCACCAAGACAAATACCACAGTAAATTCCTGTTTCTCCCTCAGTGCAATAGATTAAAGCATTTTACCTTTGATAGTGTGTTCCAGAGATCATTTCTGGCTGCGTTGCCATACTTGTGAATGGTTAAATAGTCCTACAGAAATAAAGTAAAAATACAAATCAGTATTACTACACACAAGCCAAACAATTAGAGCTGTGCATCGCTGCTATTAGAAGTTAAATCACATCAATGTTTGCATTTGTAAGAAATCTAGAAATATACAATATATTTATCCTAAGGGAATAAATAGTTCTTTAAGCTAGTTTGCAATGCAAAAATTGTTGCTAAAAATTTCATTTACAACATTCAGTGCTCTTCCTTTTCTGTGTAAGTCATTCTATAAATATTTTGAATATATATATTTAGAATACATGTCCAACCTTAGAGGGGGTTCTTAGGTAATTCTCAGCAACACAAGGAGAAGCTGCTGAAACACAGTTCCAATTGCTATTTTACCAGGTCATTCTGCTTTCTCTCTTGTCAAAAATTTGCTCACTCAGATGAGAGTTAGATTCATTACAGAAGATTTAACTGAGCAATAGCCTATCTGAACTACAAACTCCTATCTAGGGAGATCCTGGCCCTTCAATATCAAAAAACATCACACTGGCAACTAGGGCTGCAATAGGTTATCACAAAGGCTGTCCACAACAGGGAGTAACGGAGGAGTTGTGACAGGAATCCAACTCCGTGCTTGTGCACAGGTACCTACATGTGTGTTTTCACGCCATACATGACTCAGAGCCTGAGATTATAAATTGAGTGTTTTCATTTATTCTGCCACAGTTTCAACAACTGAAGGTCCAGTCTTCTCCCATACGAACCAGAAAGATAATTCCTGATAAGCTTCCATCATATTAAAATAACTTTCCAAATTAATAGTTTAAGCATATGACCAGCTGAGGTCAAGATCTTCCAGATATAAAACACTTCTATTTTTAATGGCTTCTTGTTGTAGTTTTGCAAGGCCTGGTGTTGGTAGCAGGGGGGCTGCAGGGGTGGCTTGTGTGAGAAGCTGCTAGAAGCTCCCACCCTCACATCCTGCAGGGCCAATGTCTGTCTGGCTGCAAAGATGGACATGCCGCAGGCCAATTAGAAGTGGTAACGCCTCTGTGATAACAGATTTAAGAAGGAATTCAAAACAATCCTGGTGGTGCAGTTTTAATTCCAGCAAGGGAAGAGGAGTGAGTGAGAAGATGTGAGCAGAAAAACAACATGGAAGCACCAAGGTCAGTTCTGAAGGAGTGGGAGGAGGTGCAGGAGCCAGAGCCGAGATTCCTCTGCAGCTGGTGGTGAAGGCCATGGTGAAGCAGCTGTGCCCCTGCAGCCCATGGAGGCCCACGGGAATGCAGAGATCCACCTGCAGCCCGTGGAGGGGCCCACGCTTGAGCGGGTGGATGCTTGAAAAGGACTGCAGTGTGTGGGGGTGTGACCCACGCCGCTGCAGTTTGAGGGCCGCTGTTGCCCGTGGGATGGACTAATGTTGCAGAAGTCCCTGGAGAACTGTCTCCCAGAGGGGACTAGGCGACCGCACAGAACAGCAGGGGAGGACGGTTCCAATCCTTGAACAGCAGAAGAAGCCACAGGTGATGCTGAACTGACCAAAAAAACCCCATTCTCTGTCTCCCTGTGCCGTTTGGGTAGGAGGTAGAGCTGGGAGGAGGGAGTGCAGTGGGAAGAAGGTGTTCTCCAAAAGCTCATTTTACTTTTCATTATCCTATTCTGTTTCTGTTAGTGTAATAAATTTACTTTCATATCTTTAAGTAGCCTGCCTGTCTGCCTGTGATTCTTCTCAGGTCCTTGTCTCTACTCATAAATGCTTTGAATTTTTTTTTCTCTCCTCTCTCCAGCTGCGGTGGCAGTAAGAGGGTGGTTTCCACGGGTGCCTGGCCTCTGGCCAGGCTCAAACCACAACACTTCTGGAGAGACAACACCATGGTTTCCCACCATCCTATGTTCCTAGACAACAGCTCATTCAATTTCAAAAGTAACATTCCACAGTGATTATTTGAATAACAAACATTTCAAGCATTTGATTGGAAGAATTAAGCAAAAAAAAATAGATCAGAGGTCGTACATCAACTGATTCTCCCACAATTGAATTTCTACCATCTTCACTTTACACAGTAGTAGAAGACAAACCCTAATTTACTGCACAATGATAAAACTGGGACAAATTTGCTGACTGTGTTATCTGTGCTTTGTGTGAAGTAAGATACTTTGGGAATAATTAGTATTTGGAAAGCAAATTTTCTGATACACAAATTGTAGCACCTGTGACAGATTTAGCTTTTGTCAGCCAACTCACAGTAAAACAAGCAACAACTCCCATTTAATCACAGACTAGGAAGGCTAAATGAGAACATTGACTCTGTAAATGCAGCGCTGAGTCTTAACAACGTCATGAGACTAACTCAGAAAAAGACAATATTATATAGGCTGCACCTATAGCACACTGTGCTTCCATTTTGTCTAAAAATACAGAATCATTTAAGGCACAGTGAAACATTCAATAGCTTCCAAAGCTAAAGAAGTTGAATTGCAAATTAGAAAGCTAAAACGGGAATAAGCAAAAGTGGGACAAGGTAAATAAATAACAACAAATATATGATCCGCATTTTAAGCAGTACTAGAAAATGCCGCATGTATTGGTCCTTCTGAGAGATGCTTTCAAAATCGTTACAGAGCAAAATAAAATGGGTGGAACACTTGAGGACTCCATCCAGGTAATAATCCTGTTTATCAATCTACCATTAGACATTATATTTGACTCTTACATTTTGTGTTCAGAAAGACTGGTAAGAGATTAAATGTTTCTGCTCTTTTCTTTTGGTTTTTGTTTTGTTCGGGTTTTTTCCTCCCAATACACAGATTGGGAGGTTTAAATGTGGCTTGTCACTGAGTTAAAAATTTATTATCCTCCAATCTAACATGTTTATCTCCCAAAGAAAAATAAAACCAATCCTAACCTTTACAATGAAATAAGAAAATACAATGAGAAACACAACATCTTAGTACAGTCCTTGTACCATACAACTTAATCATCAATTTTGTCATAATTTCATGAAAGTTCCATCAAGACCATAAACATAGCATAAAACCAGGAGTGTTATCAAATGCATACTACACAAAAAGCAGTCCTAAGTGACAGCATGCATCAAAATAGGCCTTCAGTAGTAAATCTACTTTGCAATCTCAAATCTGAGTGAGCTTTCCACAGGCACAAGAGCAAAAGGCTTCTCAACCAGGTCCAATCAATATCCTCCTATATCCTGTTTTCAACAATAACCAGTAGCAGATGCCTGGAAATGGGGTAAATTCAGAAAAGCATACAGTGTTACCTCCCCCAAATGCTCTTCCATCATCCAGCACTTCATGGCACAAGAAGTTCTAAGCAGAATAGTATCCTTGTATTTAATAGTTATCTTCTATGAATTTGGACGGTTGTTTTCTGAACCTATACAAAAGTTTAGCATTTGCAACACCTTATGAAAAAGCATTTCTCACGTCAGCGATCTGTTGTGTGAAGATACCTGTTCCAAACACCTGCCTGTCTGCTGGTTTCATCTGCTGCTTCCTACTTCTGGCACTAGAAGACATAGTGCATTAATGCTCCCCACTTCACTCTCCCCAGGCCACTCACATTTTTACAGATCTGTATTGAATGCATCCCCATACCGGAGTTTATACATGTTTTACTCAAAACTCCGCCAGACCCAATCACTCCCAGCTCTCCCACAAAGTTATACTTTGTGACGATCACCCCAGCTGCTGACTGCGAAGGTAGTCTGGATAGTTTCTGTAACCCTGTCTGACTTTCATTACCAAATTATCAGCCTCACTTCCATGAACAGACATTCTACTTAAAAAGGAAGAAAAAAGGCTTATACATATCAGCATCAAACACATATCAGGAAGTAGTAAAATAGGAGCCAAAGATCTATACAAACCCTGCTTGTCTGTTCTAAGGATGGAACAAGCAAGAATATAATTCATTTTTCCTCCTGGGGATCCATATCTAAGTCTTAAGCAGCTTGCAGAGGGGCAGAATACATGTTCTCATTCACTATAATTCTCCAGGGCAGGAGTATTAGCCACCCCTTTGCCTGTATATTCAGTAGAAAAACCAGAGCAAACAAAAGAGAGAAGAAACAGAACAGAAAAGGAGGATGACACTGCAAACACAGCTGTCTGCATCTAAGCCGTGCTCAGTACAGCTCCAGAGGAGGCAAAGTGACTAAAGCCACTTATTCATAAACACATATGCCCAAAACCATCTGGCTGCAAGGCTGCTTCCCATCATAAACTTGCAAGTCTATCACTGACAAAAGCTGTTCCATCAACTGGAGTATGCTGGAGCATGAAGATATGCATTAGCCACCTTCCTTTCTGCTATAACCCTACAGTGTGTGTGAGCACGAAAGATGGCATGAAAATCTCTTTAACAACTCAAGAGTGCTCTTCTACAACTCTTCCATTCTCCTTCACTGTAATTCTACCTCTAAATTTTTTCATTGTCATGGAGAAAGTAGAAAGAGAGTTCACAGACCCTAGTGCACTGTCACTCAAAATGAAAATTAATCAAACACACACACAAAAGTAATGATTTGAGTTTACATTTTCAGCATGTATCCTATTATATTCTTCCTAGCATCTTGGCATTAAAACATGAAGCCACTCTTTGCCAAAAAGAATAACGGAATATGATCCATTCACCTCTATCAATAAAAAATTAATCAGACAATGTGGTTTTCTAACAAGTTTTAGCAGTTCTTAACACCAAGTAACTAACTCAGTAAAAATCCTGAATCTGTGATACCATGAAAACAAAGTCCATTAGTGCACAACCAAACCATAAGATCTTTCCAAAAATCCCAACAAATTTAGGCCACAGTATATTGTGTTATCAAACAGTAATCTTAATCCCCCCCCCAAAAAAAAATTAAAAGGCTCAATGCCTTTGAAATTATTACTCGGAAACTGGAGCAGACAGCTTGAACAGTAGTAGGAACAGAGTGAAAAATGCTACAGGATTTTGAAAGATGCTTTTAATAATGCTGTATTAATTAAGCTTGCAGACTTTTTATTGTATTACATTTTTTTAAGAAAAGCAGATTATTTAAAAGGAAAAAGTCTTTCATTCCTTTGCAATATTAGTTTGCAATATTAGCTAGCAAATGAGCCTCTTGGTTTCAAAAAAATGGATTAGCCCACTATCCAAATAAGATAATGCTCACAACTAATAAAAGGTAATGACTGATGAACACCAAAAGGTTAAACAAGTGTAAAGGGGGAATAAGTCTCCAAACATGTACCTTACTTTCAGGGGAGATTTTAGAACTATAAACAGAAACTGAAGTATCAATTCTAGGACTAGACTCCTTTCTCAGTTCATCTGTATGAAGTTGATTGGTTGGCTGAAGGAACAGCTCCTGACTTACACGAGTGGTGCTGAGATCTGAAACAGATTGACACTGACTAACTTCATTTTTCTCCTAAAGGTAACTGGGAAATTCCACTATATGAGTGAGGAAAAAGTAGCAAACTATTTTTGTCTCAAATTCTTGTAGCTACATTCCTCCTTTCTCAGGGCTCAGGAAACAGCAGATTTGCCTCTGCCTCCCTTTTTTGTATTTTATTCCTACTCTTCAGTGCACATCCTCCTCCCTTCAGCCTACAATATGTTCTTGTTGAATAGTTTTATACATGACTGCTGTATATCACCAAAGATTTAAAGCTACAAATAAAAACATTTAGTTCAGGTGGAAACCAGGCTCTAAGGCTCCAGGTATCAAATCCAGTGTGTTTGTTTTCCTAGAAATTTATATACTTAAGGCACCAGACACCATCTGACAGATGCTGACTGACTACAACATGCAACTTTTCCCTCCCTTCCTTCACACTGCTAACATCAAAGCTATCACATATTATCTTGACATTGCCCAACATTCAAACAAAAATCTTGGCCAAGGGTCAGAGGGTGCTGCATATGTTTGCAATGGTGAGTGACAAACAAGAGGGAGTGAGAACCAGTGGTAAAGGGCTACCAGCAAGCTACAAAGCAGTGAAGATTCCCACAAGAGAGGAAGACTACTGAACAGAAAAGCTAAAATAGCCAACTAGGTTTGCAGTATTTTTCAGATGTACAACAGACTACCCCTTGACAAACAGCCTTAAGGAAGAGAAGTGATCACTATTCTGGTTGGGCAGTCAGACAAGCAACAGAGTACAAAATAAGGAGTAGGTAAATTCACCTTACTGGTGGTCATGGTCAACAATTGTAAGGCAAATTAGTTGGGTGTTAACTCTATTTGCATCAAAAATTAGTTTGTACCCATGAGTCAAGATGCAGAGCTACCTTCAAATTGAGAGAACAGCTGTGATCAGACCACTTACCAAACACTACTGCAATGCCAGCTAAGAAAAAGCTTGGAAACAGGTTTTACCTGGTCAAGTAAGCCAAACAAGTGCTTTGCTTTCTACATTGTTTTAGTAAAAGTGCCCCAAACTGCTTCAGGCAGTCTAGAAAAAAACTGCCAATCTACAGAGTACACTAGAGTAATAGAATATACTTCCATCAGAGTTCTACCAGAGGATCAAAAACATTGATATTCTTCCTACGTTTTAATCTATTAGTGCATTAAAATGTGTTCTTCCTACAAAAAATGAAGTTACTTACAAGCCAAGAATTTAACTAACTAAAAAAGCATTTTGACTTACAATTAAAAAAAAAAGCATCAAAACGATATTAAAATAGCAAGCACATAAGGAGTATAAGGTCATGTCTGCAGACAGTAGGCCTGTCCTAGTAGGTAGTCCTCACCTCGTACTAAAATTATCATATCTGTTTTCTAGAGAGACATGATGCCAAATGCATTTCTGTATCTGCCTTGAGCTACAGTTTGATGATACTTTGGTGGTACAGCCAGACCAAGCACTTTCCACAACTTCTGCTGCTCCTCGGCCCCATCCCCCTGTTGGTGATGCTACCTTGCAAACTAGACCTCTGAAATGGCCTGCTTAGGAAGTTAATCTAACATTCCACACTAAGGACACCCTTCCTTCCCTGATCAAGTTTACCAAAGACAATTCCTAACTCTTCCACTGGTACAAATGAAGTGGTGTTGGGTGGCCATGAATGGATGGGAACAAGCAGCTGAAGGCAGCACTGAGGAAAATAGGATGGTGGTTTCCTATGCCAGTGTCCTGTTCAAGCATGTGCCACGTATTATGAAAGAAACTGGACAGAAAGATACACAGTGGTGATTTCAGAGTATAGTGAAGAGAAAGATTATCAGTGTATCACACTTAAGGGAAACAAAAAATTTTATTTTGAAGTGCATTTCTCTCAAAGTGATGTTCAAATGTTCTTTTCAAATGTTTAAGTAACGGTTGATGGTGTCATTTCTCATCATTAAATTAATTTTTACAGTGGATTAATTAATCTTCATTAAAACTTATGTGTGGACACTGCATTCAGAACTGAAGTAGACTAAACTCAGAAACCTCAAGTAACAATGAAAATACTATCATGAATCAAAGAAAGAGAAACAACATTTAACTTTTGTTTTCTAAGTGCCCACATGGGGCTACAGTGAGGTTTAACTATTCCAATTATAATTTCCACCTTCTGCTTTGAATGACGAACTTTTGTGTAACCCTATTTAAAATGTCCACTACCAGGAACTTCTTAGCTAGCTTCTAGTTCAAACTCGCACACAGGTAAAGTTTAAAAAAGCCTGAGAGGTGTGCAGCATACTTCAGAGCCATTATGAAAGAACACACTTCAGCTCTGCTTTGCCTTCTCTTGGGGCTACCACCTCAGTCAACACATAAAATCCTAGGGAAGGAACTCAGTGGAATACTATGACTGTATACCAGCTGAAATTCCAGCCCTTCATTTTCAAAAGGTACATTTAGACTTTTTTCAGACATAACAGGGATATAATGCTCACAACCAGCAGCAACTGGAAAATATTCAGTCAACATCTCATATCTGCAATTAAATCATTATATCCAAACAGCAATCTATAACTACTAATCAGTAAGAGTGAAACTGGAACCACACGTGGAAATAAATCTTCATTTTCTCTGGAGCCAATGATGCTGAACGGGCCACATAATTATAGTATTTTACTTTGTCCTTTTTCCTTTGTAATTCATTACACTCCCATTCGCTCTAACAATACTCAGAATAGCAGAACTGACATTTCTGGCATTATATGGACCAATGGGATTTTTAGCATTGATTTCAGCAGGAAAAAAATTAGGGCAATGTTGAGAGTATCTCATCCACAGTATTGTAAGTATAACATTCATTCAGAGAATCCAGATAGGATCTGTGCTCTGTTACATCCAGGCTGAGATACAGGTGAAACTAGTAAGAGAAAGGAGGCAGGAGCCATCATTAAGTCAATGACATTGCTTTCGTCACTCTACCCGCTGCTTGTTGATAAGAAACCAGCACTGTAAGTCAGAAGCAAGCCAACTGAAATCAACATGGGCCTGTCATTTACATTCCAACACAAAAAAAGAAGCAAAACCTCAAATGACTGTAAGGAACTCAATTTTCCAATTAATAATCTTCTTCAGTGCAGCTCAGTGAACCCAATGTAAATGGGGCATTTAAAACCCATTAAAAATCTGTATTCAGGCAAATTTCCAGCTACTTAAAATCCATCCTCCTTTGCTGAGAATCCTTGTTAAAATAACAGAAATATTGAGAGGTTTATTTCCCTTGTAAAATTCAGCTTCACCTTTTAGCTATTAACATGAAGAGGAAGGAGGTTCCATTTTGAAACACAGCAGCACAGCAGTTGCAGTGTGGTGAAAAAGCAGTTTGCAAGCAAAGTCTAAAGGGAACAGTTAGAAGGATTGCAGAGTTAGTGCGTGGCAGAGTCTGATGGTATCTGCTGTGTAGTGAGACACCTGCTAGTATATAAAGCTTGGCATTAAAGAAAAATGTATTTGATGTATTATTTGCTAGTGGTATTAAACTACTGAGCTAAGGACAATCCTACAGAAATAAAGCACTCTCTGAAATTGAACTGCATATATTTGACTGAATCTGTACATTCACTTAATTCTGTCCTGTTTGGTTTTACAATACATTTTAACTTAAAACCACACATTGCTCAAAAAATATATTCTTAGTGCACACAAAAAAAATGATGGAAAGTTTTCCAGAGATATTTGGATGGCACCTGCTAATTTTGACAGGTTGGCTGCTCATTCCTCTACATTAACTTGAACTATGCCCAGGGATTGCTAACCAGGCAAAAATATCTCTGCTGTACTTTTCTGTAACACTTTTCTCTACAGAAAACTCAGACACGGAAAGAAGTTAATGCTACTTACTATGAAAAGGTCTCCATAAATCAGTCAAGAAAACTTACTGTAAGTATGATTTGCATGTCACTGTGTCTCGATCATAATGACCTGCAACCCTTGTACAGTAACAGTGAATAACAGATCGGGAAGCAGCAACAGTGAAACTCTGACTTGTAAGTTACTTGTTGTTTGTGTCAATTGAGTGAATGTTTCTCATGGTGCAAAACCCCTTCATACAATACAGTCCCTAGAGCTGCTCCTTTTTTTTTTAATTTTGTGAAATGAAGACACCTTAAAAATCATTAGCCCTTACACCTGGCTATGTGTGTCTAGCTAGCTACAGTAACTGAGCTTTAAATGCATATAGAGAAAGGAAAAGGAAGAGGAAGGGGAAGAGAAAAAGGGAGGAGAAAGAAAAGAAAAAGAAGGAAAAGGAGAAGAAGAAAGTTTTCACAGTCACCTGTTTTGTCCAGCAGGAATTCAGGACATTTCTTTCTGAATGTCTTCCACTACACTGAAGTAGATTTATTTATTTAATTTCCAATATGTATTATGTGTTAACTAGGAGTTCAATCCTGTAATATTTGTGCTGAAAATATCCACACTGACTTCTAAAGAGCTAATGGAAATTTTGATTGCATAAGAGCAGCAGAATTGCACACAAAATGTGTTACTTCCAGTGCCCTGTAAAACCCACTGAGCTGCCTCGTAGCAACAGAGGTAAGGTTGGCACTGAGCTCCTATCAGGAAAACAGTGTAATTTTATTCCAAAAGAAAACATTTTCTTAAATAGCTGCTCAGCCTGCTGACATTATCTGAGAATTCATACCTATCACTCTTCCTCTTAATAATTCCTATCATAAAAATGAAGGAGAAAATAGTCATAAGTGAATTTCATATGCAACAAAATAGAAGCTCACTGAAGGCACACCAAGTGAATACCTATGCAGTATCTGTAACAACTGATTCTAGCATTGCCATAAAGGGCAGTCCTGTTCTGAGAAAACAAACTTTGTTTATACACAATCTGTATAATAATTGTTTTCCTTTCTGTAAGCTTTAGCAACAGAGCAATAAAGTAACATTTTATCCTAGCTGAAGAACACCAGGACTTCCTCCTAATGAAGGCAACACCATCCGTAACCTCGCTCTGAACGCGGGCACTGGGGACACCACAGGCTGTTGAGGGTCAGTAGCACCTACCATTACCACTTTTTATAACTCTCACTGCTGGGACCTTCAGTGTGGGCCAAGTGTAACTGTTTGAGCTGAAATCCAATCTTCAAATACTTCATCTTAGATTGAATTCTTCTCCAAAATTCCAGTCAACATCAGGACGTATTGAAAAATATCAGATTTTATCTTTTTCTGTCAGTGTTTCCCTTCCTCTGTTGTCCCTGTGCACTGGAGCACAGCTCTAAAGGTCAGAAGGAAAGTGATCCTGTTTCAGGAACATGCACTGATCAGTTTTAGGTAACCCAGTAGCTACAGAGCCCCTCTCTCTCCCTGCACTGACAGCTCACAGCTGCTTAAGCTTAGAGGGAGATTCAGGCCGTGAAGCAGAAAGCAAAGAGCCCACATCTCTTCCCCAACAGCTGGAGAAGAAAACTGTCTGATCTAAATGCTCCAGGAAAACAAATCAAAGCAGAAGGAATGGAAAGGAGTTAATATAACCAAACAGGAATATTTTGCTAATGCAGCCTTTCAGGAATAAGCTCCCTTTGCAGAGCACCTATGTTATATGGAGCAAAACTCACCAGCACTCTTGATGTGTGGCTGCTAAAATTGTGGGTGCATTATGTTCAGCACTGTTGATGTTCTGCTTTCAAACAGGTAATAGTTAAACTGCAGAACTGTAGATAAAGCAAATACCCTCACTCTGTCTGTGGATCTGCTTGTTGCACACCGGATGAAAGACCATGTTTCAGGACAACACTTGTGGTCCAATTTAGAGCAGATTTGGATTCTGTGACTGAACCTGATGTGACATCTGTTCTGGATATCTGAAATGGTTTATAATCCTAAATACTTTAACAGAGTTATCCTAATTTCATGCATCTTTTTCATTTTATTCACATTGGTCCAATTTCCCCTCAGCTGCACAAGGCATCCACTCTCATTAATTTATTTAAAGCAATATTAGTTGGATGATCAACTTTTTCTGGAGGCCCACCTCAGTGTCTCTGCAGGCTGAGCTGCAGCCACTCTGGGTTCATAGCTGACAACGAAGCCAGTGGAAGCTGTGCTTTGAACACATGAACTCATCCGATCCCTAAGTGCTAAGGCACAGGGGAGTATTGCATACTTCACACCTATGTAAATTTTAACCTAAATTTCTGTGTGCCTAGATCTCCATTTACAAAATGAGGCTAGCATCATGCCTTCCCTCCCTATGAGGTTTATGTCCTCTGTTCATTAACTGTTGGTGATGCACTCTGAACCACACTGGATGACATTCAAGAAAATTGTATGTAACAGCTAAGAACTGAAGCTACAAAGCAAACGAAAAGCATACAAAAATATTGAACAGCAGGACAATTCAGTTAGCATGATTCACCTTGTGAACTGAATCAGACGTTGTCCTATATGGAAATGTATAATTAAAAACCCTGCTAAAGGTGCACAAATAAAAGAAAAGAATGGAAAGATAAAATTAACTTTAGCATTTCTTGGTAACTGCACATTTAAATTACGTAACTTCAATCATAATTTTTCTTTAAGCATTAGCATTTTGCTATACACACAGTATACTCAAATACTCTTGGAGCTAGAGGAAGAATTTTCATTTTTGGAGTGGTATCAAAGTCTGGCCCTTACTGTGCTAGACATCTTTAACACTTCCAAAGAAACAAAATATTGTGACACCACAACTTACAGAAGATTCTTATACAAGAAACTGGCCTCCTGTCTTTTACTGACCTATGTAAGTCAAGGTGAAAAAAGCTACAGGAGTTCAGTCCATAACACTCAAGTCCTTTAACAAATGTAAACTAAAATCCAGAGTGATGTAAATTAGAAGCATAAGAAATGCTGAGGGAGCAAAAAAGGTGAAAAGATGTTAACAATCTTGTATGATATGCAGTGTAGAAAACAGTGATGTCAGCTCCTATCAGATTTCGTATGACTTCTTATGTCATCCTTTTAATATGCTCAAGTTCTCTAGTTGACAATTCTCAGTAGAAGTGAGACAGTTTGAAAAATAAAGGGAACGGTAGCAACTAACTGAAAGACAGTTAATAGCCAGAATATCCGTGGTGATACTTTGATATGCACCAAGGTCATACACTCTGTGCTTTTCTAAACCAGAGGACATGGGTCCAGAATCAGCTGAAAAGTACTTTACTCAACATCTAGTAAATGCAGCAGCTGCAACACCAGATGACCTCTTGCTGCAAAGATGCTCCTCCCTGGTGGCAAAAGTTACATCCTCCCACCAAGCAAAGGAAGACACCAGGTAGTTCCATGAGCATTGTTGATCTGAGGGCAGCATCACAGCTCATTGCTTCACTGACCCCAACCCTAAGGTGCCTGATTTTTTGTTTTTCTTTGCAGATCTTTTATGTTTTTCAGAAAACTCTTGAAAGAAGTCTCTAATGATGTCTCATTAGAGATAGCATACAACTAATTGTTGTGAATTTGTAATAAAGATATAAAAAATAGTATTATTAAATGGGTACACTGTTTAATATACTATGTAAAAAGTAGACTATCATATAATACTGTGGAAATAGATTCATATATTTCATGTATTACTAGATTCTTGGACAGAAATAGCAAACAATATGGAAAATAGCACATTAGAGCTTTATTTTACACCTCAAGTTTCTGATAGGGTTTTACATAGACTACTACAGGTCAAATGGAACACAAACATGCACATTGTATGTGCCTAAAAAGCAGGAAAAAGCAGTGTGGATGAAAGAGAGTTTAAATAGGCAACAATATGATACTAAGAAGTGATTGAAATCTGAACCTTGCTATATTTAATAGCCTGAATGCCACACTTCCCCAGACAGCATCTGTGAAAGGCTGACTAATTTGTTTCAATACAGTGGCCATTCCACAGCACTAAAAAAGACAGTATCTATCCAAAGCACTATATGGAAATTCTTCCAAATGTACAATGTGAAGCCTAAAAAGTAGTCAATTTGTCACAGAAGCAGAGATTCCCACAGTAACTAATTCAAACTGCTGATGATACACTAAATCAGAGTGAGTGATGAACACATACATAGCAGCAAGTGAAGTTCAAAAGGATACAGATCTATGTGATCAATGAGCTGTCACACAGCAAATGAAATGCAGTGTTGACAAACGTACAGTAATAGAGACGAGGCTCCAAAATAATCAAACCAAATATAAGGAAAATTTAAATAAACCAGAGCAAAAATGTCTCATTACAGTACTTGAGGTGCCTCTTTAAACACATCTACCAGACGCTCAAATCACTGGGACTTCTCTATTTAATACGAAAAAAACCCAAAACCCAAACACTGATTACTTGAAGAAGTGTGTTGTCATAAAGCAGTAAAACTCTGTTGAAAATGCAATGCAGTGACACCAGACATGTAAGCAACCATCTATTTCAAGAACAGAGTTGGAAAAGCATCCTGCAGAAGAAAATCTCACACAAACCTAGTATCGAATTGCACATTACCACCCTGAGTGATGACTGAATGATAAGGCCAACTTATGGCTTCTTCCTCTATCAATCTATGCAGTTCAGAAACATAATCAGAGCAAGTGGTGCTGACCAAGCCTCTTCATACTCTAACCACTGTCTTACCTGATTAATGGCTTTTTTACTGAAAAGCAACAGCATTTTGTAAGAAGAGTACTGGCATTCAATAAGGTGCACTTCTTGAATTTTCCTGGAGCACAAGAAACTACGCATCATGAAAGATGCCGGAACTTTTAAAAATACAGAAATCACCTGCTGTGAGAAGGAAGGATCTTGTAGACATTTTCTACAAAAATAATAGCTGTAACTTTCTCATATACAAGTGTTACCAGCTGAGGCTACTACTGTCATTATTCATTTCAGCCAATGGAAATATGTTCTCTTTTGCTTTTGGAGTCTATGGAGTGCTATAGGAATACAGTGAGAATGTTCTATCTGTTACTAAATCTTCTGTTTGAAAATGTCATGTGATTAAAGACATCGTATCTTTGAAGGGCTTCCCGAAAATCATACCTTCACTGGTATTTTGGCTGCAGCTTTATTGAGGAACTGCAGACTATAATCAAATGGCCTTTCACAGTATATTTACTGTGATAGGAACAGGCCAGTTATTCTTGACAGATATTAATTTCTACAAAGAATCTACACTGTAAAAATGAGCATTTCTACCAGAAATTTACTTCCTTGCAGACTCCTCAACAGAACAGTTTGCTGAACTGTTATGGATCACATGCACATTTGTACATTTCTTTCAGATCATATTCATTGTTGAAGAATATCCACAAAAGAGTCCCATTGTCCTCCATCAACTTTTCCCTTCTTTTTAATACAATTGGTTGTTTTCTTTGACATAGAAGGGGTTTTTCTCCCCCAAGCTATCTCAATCTGCTCTTCAAAAAGTCCACCTGCCAGGTGACTAAGAAAAAACAGGCAATGAACAAAAGAGGTAAGAATCCTTTTTGCTTCTTGCTCTAAATCTTATTTTTTTCCTCTTCTTAACCCAAAGGTTACCTTATCTGTTCTTGTTTCTCTTATATAAAAGCTCTAATTCTTTAGCTCTTAATAAGATGATGAATCATACCTTGACTTAGACGAAACCACAAACAATGCAAACACAAATAAAGAGCTAGTTTGGTTTATGCCAGTTTAGTAAAACTACAGGATTACTCTTTTTAATCATCTGTCAAACAATGACATAGCTAGAACACTAAAAAGAATTGAAATAATATTAATACTGGAAATATGGGGAGATAACAGTATAGGAGGTTCCTGGAGGAGTGTGGAAGTTAACTTCCTGACACCGCTGGTAAGCGAGCCAACTAGAAAATCTCCCCTGCTGGATCTCCTTTGTGAACAAAGATTAGTGGGTGATGTGATGGTTGGACGCTGTCTTGGGCACAGTGATTATGGAATGAAAGAGTTTTCAATTCTTGAAGAAATAAGGAAAGGAGTCAGCAAAACTGCCATCTCGACCTGTTTATGACACTGTTTGAGAGGGCCCCTTGGGCTTTTGCCTGAAGAGCAGAAGAATCCAGGAAGGCTGAATATATTTCAAGAAGTCTTAAAGGTGCTGGAGCTGGCCATCTCCACATGATGAAACACAAACCAATGGAGAAGACCATCTGCCTAGCTGCATAGAGAGCTTTATCTGGAGCTCAGATGAAAAAACAGAGTTTATGACCTCTGGAAGAAGGGGCAAGCAACTCAGGAGGACTACGAGCATGTTGTGAGGTTATGCAGGCAGAAAATTTGCAGGACCAAAGACCAAGTAGAACTTTATCTAGCCACTGGTGTAAAATACAATAAAAGATGTTTCTATAAATATATTAGCAACAAAAGAAGGGCTGAGAATCTCCATCTCCATCCTTTTCTGGATATGGGGAAAAGCATTGTGACAAAAAATGAGGAAAAGGCTGAGGCACTTAATGCCTTCTTTGTCTAAGTCTTTCATAGTAAGACCAATTGTCCTTTTGGTACCCAGCCCTGTGAGCTGGAATACAGGGGCAAAGAGCAGAATTGAAGCACCAGACATCTGAGAGACAATGATTAGCACACAGCTACACCACTTAGATACACAGAAGTCTATGGGAACAGACAGGATCCATCCAAGCGTACCGAGGAAGCTGGCAGAAGTGCTCACAGAGCCAGTGTCCATCATCTACCAGTAGTTCTGGCTAACTGGGGAAGTCCCAGACAACCGGAGGTTAGCAAATGTGACAACCATTTACAAGAAGGGTTAGAAGGAGGGTCTGTGGAATGACAGGCCTGTCAGCCTGACCTCAGTACCAGGGAAGGTCATGGAGCAGATCATCTTGAGTGCCATCACACAGCATGTGCAGGACAACCAGGGGTCAGGCCCAGCCAGCACGCTGTAAGAAGGCCCTGTTTGACCAACCTGACCTCCTTCTACAACCCACTTTGTGGATGAGGGAAAGGCTGTGGATTTTGTCTATCTGGACTTTAGTAAGGCCTTTGACACCACTTCCCACAGCATTCTCCTGGAAAAACTGGCTGTGGAGGTCTTTCAGAACTCAGTTACTCAGCAGCCGTTAGAATAACAGAGGAGGAATGAACCATCAAGTGCATTTTTGGAGTATTTGTTATTTGAAGAGATTTATAAATAGTAGCAATACTTGATTTTGCAGCTATCCTGCAGAAAGGTCATTTAGTTGAATATTAAAATTCCATGTTAAAAAGGCATCATAATGCTAAATCCCAAGTGATGGTACCAGGCTAAAGAGCTAAAATGCATAAGCCAGTGCATGACAGAAAGGGTAAACTGGTCCTCCAATTCCCCTTATCATTAGCAAAGCTATAGCTTCCTGAATCTACAGTGTAGGAACATTATTTTGCTAGATTTACAAAATACAAAGAACTAAATGATTGACAGATATTTTCAACTGTATAATTTGTAGCTTATGAAAAAGCTTATGAACTTTATGTTTTATTTTGTTCAACTTGAAGACATATGAAAATCTCTATCTGGATTTCAAACTGTTTTTAGTTAAAATCATCATCTTCCTACTGAACTGATGCCAAGACCTTCACTAGTCAGATTTTCAGTTAGATTTTTCATAGACTTTCATTAGCAAACAGAACAGTTTCTATTTAGAGCCAAACCAGTGAAAAGCAGAAATAATAGAAAACCATTCAAATCAAAAAACAAAGCTCCATTACAACTTTATGGTAATTATGATTAATTCCTGCATAGCTATTCTTTGATCTGAACTTTTTTCTCAGTCTATTTCAGGGCAACTTGCACACTGTTATTTTTTCTCAGCAAACATAGAACAGAAAAACAGGGTTTGAGATGTACACACTAAGACTTTTCCTTTCTAAAACCCTGAGTGACATACTTCACTGGGAAAAAGTGCTACTGAATTTCCCTATGAATAGATCTGTGCAGGCAAAAGTTTCTTGCTGGAATATGGAGTTTGCTGGACTAAGGACAGAAGTCTTACTGGCTTAAATGAGATGTGGGCTTTACCCTTGATGTACACAAGATTTTATGAAGGAAGCTTTTGGTTTAAAAATTTCTCATCTGGATGAGCAATTTATCTAATTGATCTGACCTGGTGTTGCAAATAAGAAAATGATCCAACTAGGTCCCACGACTAAGTTATGCTGCAAACCCTGAATGTCCTGTAAACTCTCCAAAACGCTGTATTTCCTCAGAAAGTTTCCTTCCATTGCCTTTGCATGGAAAACACCTCTCTGACATGACCAATGCATTCATTTAATTTTTGTTTTATATTTTATCTTCCAATTTATTTTGGTTAGCGGTAGAATTATTCTGTTAAAAAATGACCTGATCCCAGACATAGTTTATTTAAATTTCAAAATGAAAAGCTTACTAAGAACAGATAAGATTGATTGCTCTTTCCAACTTAGCATAATTGTATTTCAGGTGAACATCAATTTACTTTAAAGGACACTTCTAAGTAGCAGGCTGCATCATACATAATTCATCAATCACAGCTGCCTGTAACATGATTTACTCAAGCAGATTTCAATGGAATAGAGGGAATCACATTGTTTTTTATGCTTTGGCTTGTTTGTTTTTAAATAGTTTACGAAACACTCATTTGTGCTGAATTATTGCTGAAAGGAGTTCATCCTTGGTAATCAGCATGTTAAATTTCTTTCTCTTTGTATAGAAATGTTACCTCTTTAAATTTCTTTTAAAAGGCAGAGTGAGTTTTCAAAACATCATTAAGGCAGAGAGCACTCCATGCTTATTAAAGGTAAAAGTAAAGCTCAAGGATTTTTCTATGGAGGAAGAAACAGCAAAAATATTTATCTGAAAAGCATTATTCATTTTAGGGCTGTGTATCTTCTAGCTGGTTTATACTGTTATTACTTGTTAGACCAGCAGCCAAGCATAGGTGAAGAGAAGTAGCTACTTCCTCAGCTAGTCCTTCACACATGGGTCACATGGATAAAATGGCTTTTATGTGGCAATCTACACAAAAGTAGTGTAGTGAAATAGTGTAGTATGCCAGTGAAAGTGCAATCACTTCATACACCAAGAAATATAGGAAAACTGCATCTTCCATCAAATTCAGCTTCAGGGACATAGTGGAGCCTCAGATGGTCCTAAAGTAAAGAAACGTTTCCACAAATAGATGCAAATATAGCTTCAAAAGAAAAAAGAGAGCAAGAGAAACTGCTAGAAATGCACATCTACATAAAGACAGAAATGCCTTTACTTACTTGTAAGCCCATTTGAAACACAGAGTGACCCATAAAGTTAGCCAGCATTCGAATTAGAGCTGCACCCTGTGGGAAATAAAAGAGAAACAAAGAAGTTACAGTTTTGAATGTCAATATAACACAATTAAAACAATCTGAAGTAGGCATTTCCACACAACAATAATATCCTCGAAACCTGTATCTAATATAATCTTTATTTGTGCTGGAATGAAAAAGAGAGAGAGAGAGAAGATAATGCAAATACTTCCAAGGAAAAGTGAGGAAGCAAAGTGATATTGTTAATATCCTGCCCCACATACTGAATAAGGCACAGGTCATGAAACACACTCTCCCCACTGCTGGAGCATGGATATGTCAGCTCTGCAGCTGCTGACCCCAGCCCTTCTATGTATTCAACAGAAAAGCCCAGCTTTAAATGAGACTGAAAAAAATAATGTCCATTGCAAACTCTACCTCAGTGGTTATTCATAATACTTTTATCTCCATTACACTACTGCACATCAGGATATAGTGATACTACTTTCCTTTGTAAAATCCTTCAAGATCTGACGAATGAAAGTGAATAATTTCCACGGCAACTTCGAAAGATGTGGATATATGTATTTGACTTACTAATAGTCAGCTTATTTTCCAGACTGTCATGCAAACACATAAGTAGTTGTATAGCACTTTTTCTCTACCTGTAGTGGTTCTTACCCTTTTCCCCTTCAGGCAGAGCATAGAGATCTAAAAGACAGGTGATTTTAATTCTCAGTACTTACTGTAAGAAACAGACAGATACTTGCCAGAGCAGCTTTTTTAAAGGCATCTATTTTGTGTTTTCTCACTCTCAGAAACAATTGCTGTGTATATTCCCCGTGCACAAGTGCTCTATTTCAAGCAGAAATAACTTCGCAGATCTGATTTGACCATTTAGCTATAATATCCCACTTTGCAATCTAATTTCAAGACAACCCGTCTTCCAATGCCAATAATCAAATGTTATACTTAGTACTGATCACTGGGCAAGAGGGAGGACGCTTGTGATTGCAAATTAAGTGAATTAAAGGCTTTAAGAAAACATGATGCTAGAACTCAACCACCTCAGCTAGACATGAAGGTTCAGGAATTAGGTTAACACTCAATTAGAACATAATTTTTTTTAAAAAAAGAGAAACATTTCACAGATTCAAAAATTTACAGATTCTAAAGTAAAAAGGACTATTACAATGTTTATTCTGCATTAATGAAGCAGTAATGCAAGCAAAAAAATGTGACTTCTCTTTACACAACAGTATCTATTTTAGAAGATTCAAGAACAGGATAATCCACAGTACTATATAATAAGTCATAAGTAACGTTTACTCTCACAGTGAACATACGCACCTTTTTACTAATTGGAATGTATCTAGTTTCACTAATTTGATTTAATCTAGTTTCAGCTTTCTAAACAAGACTTTATGCCTTTTTCTGCTAAATTAAAATTCAAGGTAGTTTGGAAATGTAATAGTTGTCCAATTTTTAGACTATTTTACACATGTTCAACTGATCTTTTTATACAGTGACTATTTTTAAGTGCTAAAGGGATTATCTGTAATAAACATTTAAATAATGACATAAACCAAAAACATTTGTAAATTATTAGTAAGTTGTAAGAAAACACAAATTCTTCATACAGGCAGCAACAACAAGTATTATACCGTTTGCAGGGTAATTGAAGCAAAGAAAAATTAATTGAAAAGATGTTTGAAGTTTCTTTTAGGAATTGAGTAGTGAATAAACCAAAATACAATGTTTGCATTATTAACACTAGGCTGTGTTGTTATGGTGGCATATAATCTTACTGGAAGAACAATGATGTCTGGAACACGCCCAGCAGAACAGGAAATAACTCCTTTCAAAACACATTAGTACCTGAACAGACAGGACCATAGGTCAGGAAGCATTATTGCCCTTATATTACTAGAGGAACAGAATGAGTAATATTCTCAGAGACATTTAAGCAGATAAACAGCAGATAAATCTGTTTAAGCAGATAAACAGAAGAGTTAAAAAATCTCATAAATAGATAAATCCTATTTATTCTGTAAGTAATTTGGGCAGGGCAACCCAAAACATCTGTGGCAGGAACAAAAAAACCATAAAACATAAAGATCAGACAAAATCCTTAAGAAGAAGACATTTTTCCATTCATCACACATCCTTTTTCCTACTATTTAGTATTCCAGGATGTCCTTGTTTCTTTCTCACAGTTTAAATTTCACATAGTAGCAAATGACATATATTTATATAGGTAACTTGACTCTACTGATTTCTCTTAAAAGTAAGCCAGCAAATACTTCCACATAATCTTGCCCAATGAGGTTTTTTTTCTATCCAGAGACCAAGAACTATTATACACATGTAAAAAAATTATGGAATTCCTCTCATAGGTAAGATTCAGAAACATGTTGGATGGACTATGGCTGGCCTTTACACAGGAAACAAAACTAAAAAGCAAGCAAAGACTGAATGAATAGTCAAGGCACAAAGGCAGGACTACTCTCTCAAGATAGATCCCTTTTCACAGCCACTTTAGAAGTACCTTTTACCAATTCCTTACCTCCAGGAAACTCAGAAAGTCAGAAACAGCTTCCAGAACAAAATGCTTGTCCCAGTTCTGCCATCTTCCGCACTCAGGGAAAGCACATGCTTTATTGACTAGTTTGAGGAAAGGAATGGATTCAAAAAACAAAAGAATTTTAAGAGGGAAAAACTGTCTTGGAGAGAAGGGAGAAGAAACAGGAGCAAGTGAAGCCCTTGTTGTGGAGGGAAAAGAAACAGGAGGAAACCACTCATTTTCACCTTTCTTGCATTTTTGATAGCAGGCAGAACAGAGAACAGTGATACATTCTTCTTCATAAGGAGAGCAGAAGCAATCAATATGTTCACAGCTCTGGGAAGGGAAGGATATGGCAGCAAACACTGGCACTCTGACTGGAGAGGAAGGAAAACAGGTTTGCAGGCAGGAAGATGAAAAGCAAGAGGTATACAGAGTAACTGATATAAAGAAGAGTGACTTCCTAATCGGAGGAGCTTGGAAGATGACACTAACCAGAGGGTCATGGGAGGTAATGAAGGTCTGTGCAGTAAGTTCAATTACAGGAGTAATAGAATACATCTTTGGGGTCATCTGAATGGCCCAATGTGCTAACATTCCCACTGCTCATCCACCTGGCAAGCGGTGAACTAAATGGAGTCCAGAGGACTTATGCTGCCATACCTTTTGAAAGCTTCTCTGAACTAGACTTAAACCTACAGAAAAATCACATCAAATCTGCCCTGCTGCAGGAGATGCCCTTTGGAACCTGTCAGCATCACTCTCTGAACATCCTGACATACAAGAAGTCTGCTCCCCACTTCACTCTCAAGAGTCCGTTCTGCTCTGCCAACATTAGTCCAACCAAGGAACAACATACGGCATCTTGGGAAGCAAACTTGCCTCTCCTACTGGGCAGAATGACTGTTTATTGATGCTTTAAGTGCTTTCCTCCAGGCAGTGGATGACTCAGTACCTTCTCAAGAGGTAAAGCACATTGGTTTAAGAAGTCTAGTGGAAAGCAATTCTTTCCTATTCAAAAAACATACCCATGTTCCTGCCAGTGTAAAATCTGACTCACCTTAAGCCATTGTACCCTATCTTAATGTGTCTACTCAGACAAATACACTGGTTATTCGTCCAATGATTAATGGCTCTACCTGGGTCTGGTGAAGCACTGCTCATTAGCAGATCTCACAAGTGCTCTCTCAGGCACTGATGACAATATTATGTAAATTAAAAGGAAACTGTGGCACACCATAGTGAAATCATTTGCCGAAGATGCATGCTCCTCACATAAACTATGACACTGCTGAAGCTTCCTCAGCCTCAGCATTGTGACTCCACTGTTATAGGAAAGGAGGGTAGAATATGTTGGCTACTCCACGGAAATTAAGGGCGTACAGCTCTTTTTTGAAAAGTGCTCTTGGGAAAGGCCTCGCTCATTGACAGTGAGCCAGCACCGCCTGCAGGGATGGAAGTTTATGTGCTTTCTTCCCCTGCAGAAACTTGAACACTCACAACATGGTAAAGACAATCCATAACCAAAATTAGGAGTAGAATTCCTTTATATCTAAGCTGAACATGTCTTTGCAATCTACAAAGTGCAGAGTCAAGGTAAGGTATTCAGCCTAATTCTCTCCATGCCAAGATAAAATAATGTGATTGCATCCTTGATCCCAGATTAGTTCTAACTAATTTTTAAAGACCCACTCCTACATCTTGATCCTCTTGCATCACTACACATCACAATTACAGTAAGTCAATTTAATTCTATGACTTATTAAATGTCTAAATTTTATTATACCTGAATTCTTAAATTAATTGCTTCACTTGCAACTTGCATCGTGTAATAATTTTTTATACGAAAGATAGTACCAAATGGAACTTTCTTTAACAGGAAAAAAAAGTAAGTCCTATGTATGAACCCACAAAAACATGACTACTGCATACAACACAATACTGTTACAGAGCCACACAGGAGGTGATGCGCCTGATTCACGGCAGGTATCTGTAGCACCTGTGACTACAATTACTTTAGTTGTTTAGACTTCCCTTACAGTCAGTGGGCTTTACCAGGCACTTCTGGGTGTACTTTATCTAATCTTAAAGCAAACCTCAGGCCAGGAGAATTGTGCTCTAAAAGCACCCATCTCTTGTAATTCACTCCAAAAGTAGGTTTGAGTGACTAGCTCATATGTACACATCTGCACTGAAGACATTTAAAGTGCAGTGAGATGAATTCAACTGCGCTGCCCAAAAAGGTCATAGAGAAACGGATTCCTCTCTCTGTGCAGGAAGAGAATTTCTGAATTGTGAAGATACAAAACTAGTGTGACACAATCCTTTTGTATATATAGTTACGTAACATATATCATACCTCGGTTTTATTCTACCTGCCACACCTTTACATAAGAAGACTAACACAGGTACGTATCCAGCAGAGGGCCCTGAAGAGAGGGCAGAGTGCTTGCTAGCTGAAGGTGGATGCTCTGTGCAGACCAGACAGCAAAGAATAGCACTTTAAATAAAGAACTGGTGAAGTAGTTGCAGAGAAGGGAACAATATACAAGTCAGCAAACCAGCACACAGGGTTATGTAGAAGCCAGGAGGCACAGACAAGAGGCCGTGTGTGAAGAGATACAAATAAGCTAGAAACTCCTTCAGCACTATTCTTTGAAGAACCAGAAATTATGTCAGTATTCTAAAAAGTTCTCATGAGAGAAAAATGCCAGCAACACAAAACAGAAACCATGAGCTACAGCTGATTTTTGTAAGGGTGAAATAATTGATCGTTTTGTAAATGCATTAGAGTGGGGGAAGGAAAAGAGATCATAAAAGGCTGACCTGGAAAAAGCACAGCTCTTCCATCCTCCTTCCCATTAAAATTTGTCATTTTTTCCTGTAATATCAACTTCTTTCTCTTTTGGTTGTGCTTTTGTGTGTTTTGTTGTTTCTGTTTTAACCATAGGATTGAGATTCATCTGACTGAGTGCAAATGCCTACATTGTAGCTAACGGATGCTTACTCAGATGTACACAGCTGAGCCAGCTGCCTACACCTCCTTTAAAGGCAAAGGAGAGAGAAGCAAGCACTTCAGTTCACCCTGATTCATCTCCTCCAAAGACGTGCATCTGAAATAGGACAGATGAACTTCACCCTAAAGGTGCCCATTTGTCTTCACTGATGATACAGGGAGGTGAGAGGACTGCTTATAAGCAGGAGTCTAGAAGGTGAACATCTCAAGTGAGATGACATCAATCCCTCTGAAGATATTTTATCCTGTAAATTATGAAGCAACATTAAAAAATATGAAAAAGTATACAGTCGAAAAACACCTTGAGTTTGTGAAGGCTGATACAGCATCTTGCAGACTTACCTAACGATTTATCCCATGTAACACCGAATAGCAATCACAGTAATTACACAGACCTCAATTTATCTCTTCTTCACCGAATGTCCACCTTGCTATCCTTCTTCAGGAATTAAAGCTGTTTGATTTAGTTCAGAACAATGCATTCTGTGATGCAGAAATAAAAATCAGGATGTATCTTGGTATGAAAAGCACCACCATGGTATCCAAGATGTAGGCAGGGAACGAGATGCTGAGAGGAGCATTGGGACTACCTCAAAAAATTGCATAACTGAGGTTCTATAACAGAAGGTTAATATGTCAATTTTCCACAAAACCTCCACCCATCCATTTTGTTCCTTCTTCTTCTTCTCTCATTAAAAAATCCCCAAAACTAAAACAACATTGAATACAGGTTATTTATTAACTTTTTTTAATTGTGCAGTTCAAAATCAGGCTTGATTAATATGTAATAGCACTACTTGTTTTTCAAATACAATGGGACACAAAGAGAAGGCCTACAGTTATTTTTCTGTGTGCTGATATACCTGCAATTCAAGATTAAGGTTACTTTCTTTCTAGCTTAGGGAAATGTGAATTACTCTATCATCTGCCTCAATTACACTGCATTTTATTCATACTGTTAGAGCTATTATTATCAATAGTAAGTTCTTACAATCAGCTTCATTTTCACTGATTAAAACAAGACTCAGACCACATACAAGCACTCACAAAGGCATCATTCTTTCATCAAGTCTTCCTGATTTAAGATGAGATTCAATATACAAAGTTTCACAGCTACTAGCATATTCCTGACATATACTAGTATTGGTGCTTTTTAGTGAATCACTCACAATATATACATCTTAAATATTTTTCTCCTTGAATTATTTACCCTGAGCTACAGGTGAGGTGCCCTGTCAAAAACGTTTTTAAAATCCACTGTCTACTCACTCCCCACTCTAGAACTCCAGCTGCATAGTAAGAGAGAATCCTGCTCGCAGCAGTGACATCCAGGCAAAATCAACATATTAATCCATGTGTTCAGTTATCTTACACTTTATAGAGTCCCATCTCACTGGAGCAGGAAGACAAACTCATCAGCCTGTAGCTCCCAGGACATCCCCTGGAGCACTTTCTGTACATCACCCCAGCAATTCTCTGGCAGAGTGACCACTTGCTAGGATGGTCTACATCCCATTGCCAGAAGTTCTGCAGCTCCACATCTGGTTACCCTCAGAAGGTGCAGGTGGATGGCACTCAGATCTGCAAACTTTCTAACAACTGTTCTTTTAGATAGTGCTTCCCACATACCTACCATCAAATTGATGGTTCCTGAAGCCCACCTGTTACAAAGAATAAACTGAGCATGGCAATCAACCCATACTTCAGCAGGAAAGTCCAACACAAAAAATTCATTGCACTTCCCTGGTATATCCCTAAAAACCTGAGTGCCCTTTTACACTTCGACCATGATGTGGTCCCTCACCAAGTAAGCCAGAGCCGTACCTGTTGCATACACTCAAGTCAGGCATAAAAGCAGCACACAGGTTGGATTTTTTTCTTTTAAATGTTGAACATATTTTTACAGTTCTCTGTCAAATGGAAGCCTAAGGACATCCACAATCAAATGGGTTCTTAAGTGAGTATCATTTCATTTCAGTTTAAAGTTTCTGAATTCATACATTATTATTTCTCAAAACCTGTGAGACTAAGTTCATTTCAAACATTAGAAGTGCATGTTACCAAGCACTTATACAAAGAATGCATATTTGCACTTTAATTCTGTAATGTGAACACTAGCCAACAAGTAACATCCAAGTCACGTTTTTCAAAACAATCATTCTTTGGTGGTACTAAGCAACCACAGCTGGATGCCCCATGAAATTTAGCTTATTGGGGAAAAACACAGCTTGAATTAAAGTGAGAGAACAATGTACATCAAAATGTAGCAAAAATGTGACATTTAAAAAAGAACTCTTACATAAAATTTTAAAAAGACCCCAAAATGGAATCTGTTGAATCTTGGAGATATTTAACAAAAAAGAAGCATGTTTTGACTAAGTCACATCGGCAGAATTTGCTCAAACGTAGACAGAGAATAGTGTATATGTATGTAAATGAATGATTTAAAAACTTGGTCAACTGATCTGCTGTGTGCTGATCACTGCACTGAATTCTCCTGTATGAACAACTGAACACTGGGCAACCACATTCAAATCCAGGTGTTGTACTTCCTTAAACAAACATATTCACCATATATGCTTCCTTTTTTCATTTTCCCACAAGGGGAGAAGTCCAGCCATTCCTCAGCTCCCACGCAGAAGGTTATGCTGAAACATATTTTACTTTCCTACCTTTATCATCTGAACAGTCTGGTATGTGGCCTTACTCTGACAATTGCGGAACAAGAGTGTCCTATTCATGACATCAGTTACAACACGATCTGCTTGCAGGCTCCAGAGAGACCTTTGCTAAAGTACTTCTATCAAGTTGTAAGAGCAGAGATAATTGCAAAGGCTTCTCTGGAATTCTTCAGCTGTCTCTATCAAAAATATCTCATCTCTGAGAACTGCATAAGTACTCACTGAGAAATTCTTTTAGGGAATTAATTAGATTGTATCATGAGTCACCAGCACCAAATTCCTCTTTCATTTTCAGAAACTGAGCACTGTAATATAACAGCATAGCTACTTTCTGTATTCTCCAATGGCACCTCCAAATATTACAAGAAAAAAAATGAATCTTAATGAATGTGAATTTGATAAGTGTGAGGGCTTCCTTATTTGATTAGGATAACAGAACATGCTTGTTTAAATGAGTAAACATGTGCCTATCATTTCCTCCCTGTGACTGAAATGTAAAATGTTTAAATTAATTCCAAGGGGTTTTGTCTTTGGATAACCCAAACAATAGCCATGAGAGGAAGGAAGGAAGGAGATAAGTATATGCAGATTACGCAGCATCACTAGTACAAAATGTCACAATATGAGACTATCCTGAGGGTCTTAGTCCAGGCCATTGTTCAGTGACACACTGAATACCTTATGTACACAAGCAACCCAACTTAAATTCCACAGCCTACACACATAAAACTGAACAAGTAACTGTGTACTTGGTTGATTGTAGGTCTGACTGGTTTCCCTGCACTTGGTAACAACTGTTAAAAGGTAAGGGACTAATTTCATTAAAAGGAGCCCAAACAAAAACCATCCCTACTTAATTTTAACAATACAGACTAGGAAAAAAAAAATCAGTCATTTAATTCACCTTCTTTCCTTTTTAAAGCAATAGAATTTCAAATGGCTATTTGCTTTTCAAGCAGTGCACAGTCACAAATTAACAGGCTGTTAATATTCAGCAATAAAAACAGGATATATTTTAATAAAGAAAATAAAGCTACAGTATTTTTAGAACTTTATTAACAGGGTAAGCCAGTATTTTTAAAATCAGCAAATATACCTACAAACCTGTAATGTACTGTGCTAAATCCTCAAAGATGCATAAAGGCACCTTATGTTGTTTTTATAGAATGAAAGGCCATTTATCTGATGCCAAAACATCACTGAAAAAGCAACATTATACTCAAGTAGAGCTTTTCACTTGGAAATCATAATCATTTTCTATTCTGACAAACACAGCTGTTCTAGGGCTGGATAATAGCAAAATGGTCAGATAGTAAGACGGCTTTGGTGAAATGCTTGTCTTAGACATAAATTCCATTGCAAATTTTAGGAACATGACACAAAGAACAAAATTCATGGGTAAATGACCATAACTAATCATGTTCTTTAGCTGGATATTGTCACATCATTTTCCTTGAATAATAAAACGTTATCCATTGCCCAGACAAAATGCTATCGTGACTCAATTTACAACAAGAGTTTTATTTAGCCTCACCACCAAAACTCCTCTTACATGTTCTGACAGCAGTGACAAGGACAAAGGAATGTAATACTTTTTCCATTAACTGTTTTTATGTTAAAATCTTCAAGAAAAATTAACATTCTTTTTAGTTCACTAAATACCACATAAGAATTTAAATCCATTTGCCTAAGACTGATTTGCAGCTATCTATATAACTAAACCTGTCATTCTACTTTCTTTTTTTTAATATCGCCTTTAAACTTTATAAATTATCTGATACTTAAACAAGCCTTTAAAAAGAACAGCAACAACAATAAAATAGTGTGCCAGAGGTTGTTCCAGAGAGTCCCCTTTTGATGAAAAGTCCTGTGGGATCATATTTTGATCAAAATATTGACCATATTCTTATTTCAAGTTTTTTGTTCCTTTTACTCTATTTTATTATTTCCAATTTATTTTCTATTTCTAATTCTTACAACTTCTTCCAAGTTACTTTAACACATTTATATGTTGCTCTTCTTTTGCTGATCTAAACTAGGATGTGTATCAGCAAAATCAACCCTTGCCTGGCACAGGCATTGTTTTTTGGACTCCTTCAGGGAAAAAAACAGAAAATACTTGTAACTTTCTGCTTTGCCCTTTGATAAAAGTGATCATTACAAAGCAGAAACAGAGAAGTAGAAAAGGCAAGTGCACTTCAGGAACTCTGTTGCATAGGCTGGTGTACCTCTGTATATACCTATCTTTATGAACACTCTATTTTAATCCATGGAACATCTGAGACACAGATGCACTATTTTGTTCCTTCTAATGGCTTCCTGTTGGGGAAGGAAGGATGGTAGGGCATGATGTCTAGACCTACTGTTGCCATTTCTGCTTTGGTCATTTCCTCCAGCCCGTGGCAGCTGCCATTTGCCACTGCCTTTCCATGGGAACAGACAGAAGGCTTGTACCATAGGTGGTGTTGTCCCGATCATTCTACCTTGATGGAACAATCTAGTCTAATCAGCTCTTCTTTAAAATAAAATGCTTTCACTGACATTTGTGCTCCATCCTCACCATTTATAAACACACCCATATATAACTGTCCCTGGTGTGGGGAACATAACACTTCTGAAGCACCATCCGTGTGTAGCTGCTTCTGTACCACACATAGTGGCTACCACACTTCTTCTTCAGTAAAATTATATCTAGCAGACACTAACCAGTATAACAGATTAAAGACAGTTTGTTCCTGCTTGAGTCAGGATAGTACAAAGATGAGTTAAGAGAAGTATTTTAAGTATCTTGAAGCACCTGTCTAGCTTTATGCATTGGCACCCACCAGCTGGATGGGGACAGCCTCTGTACTTTAGGACAGGCATGCTTGGGGCTGCTCTTAACTTGAACTTACAGGTTTCACTGACTGCATTTCAATGATTTTCATATTGGAAGCAGTAACAACCTACAGCCTTTTTATCTAAACAGAAAGACATTCTTTTCATTACAACATGCTTCCTCTGTTACAATGCATTAGGAACAAATGGCTCCTGAAAGCACCTTCTGCAATCTAGGCACTGACCTGTTGCACTCACAAGTCATGGAAGAAAAACCAGCATCACAGAAATGTGCACCCTTTGGACTTAATGGCACTCACAGACAACAGCACAGCTATATTAGGGAGAACAAAAAGCTCTCCCTTTATACCGTGGTAAGCGACTGGGTTCTAAAGCCATCTCTACTGTATTTTAAGATTTTCAACTAGTCTCATATTGCCTTATGTTATCAATTTAACTAAGAGAAAAATTCAAAATAAAACCTATTTTACAATTTATAAGCATTTATCTAGTATTTCTTTCATTGTTAATGAGCTACTCTTACTTTTCAGTGGTCACTTCACAGATGCATATCGCCACAATTCACTGCACTCATGAACTGGCTTTCTTATGAACCACTATTCCTGGACAGAACATGGGGTGGTGGTTTTGAGGGTTTTTATTTGTTTTTATTTTGTTATTACAATGCGAATGTCCTTCCCAGTGCCTGAGGACCAGAAGTAAAAAGAATAAAGCTTTTAGAGAGCCTTTCCAGTGACTGCATTAGCCCTCCTGTTCTTCCACATTCTTGCAGAACATGCTACAACATATAAACTTTCAAAGACAATTACACTCAAAAGGGTGAGCAAGCCACTGCTTTCAATTTCATAAATTCTCCTTTGCCAGAATATAGGGAAGCTGCGCATTTTCCTTTATGTAATGTTTTAGTTGAACAGATCTCCTACTGTAGAAACTCGCTTTTGAGAGGAAGCAGGGAGCATGGTCTCCTTTTATTACTATCAGAAATAGATCTTCCTTCCATCACTTGACACAGAGCGCAGAAAAAGGAAATTTTAAAGATGTGGCATAGAGTTAAGAGAGAAAAGGACATTATACATATAGGCTTTAGGAAATAATTAATTGTTTGCATTACAAAGTCAGTGCCAGTAACTGATCTCACTGCTGAGGTTAATTTTGCTTAGAGGGAGGAAAAAAAAATGAATACTCTTCTCTATTCCAGTCATCCTCTTCCTTGTTTTGATTATTGTTTGCCACTTGCCAAGACATAGTCTACTGGGGGTACTTTTATAGTTACACTCCATCATACTGGTCTTGCCTGCGCTGATTGCTGCCAGAATCTTCAACCAGCACACTTCAAAGCATGCAGCAGGCTGACAGAAACGACTTTAGATATCTGGCTCTCTACATGTCCTTTCATCCCTTCTCTTATCTGGCTGTGGCTGCTCATCTAGGGCTATGACTCCTTTAGTTCTGTCTGGGATCGCTCTCCCTCACGTTGCTCTGGGTCTGGCTGCTTCCTTTGAGATGCAGCTGCCTTGTTTCTCCATTTTATTACAGCCTGTTGTTCCATGCTGATTGTTGCTCCTCGTGTTATTCTTGCTGCACTCTCTCCTCCTCTGATGCTGCAGCTCTCCAGGGCTATGATTCCTGCTGTCAGTTATTTCTGGTGTGGAAAGGCTGTCACGCTTTTTGCTTTGATTTAACAATTCTCAGTTCTACTCTTGTGTTCAACAGGCTATATTTTCTACTGCACTTGGGATATAACCACTTTTCCCGTCATCGTGGGAGGACACTATCTCACTTCCAGCTGCACTAGGAAGACATATGCACTCTCTGATGTAACTTGAGGGCCTTGAATCATCTACCAGTACTGTTTATTAATGAACTATCACGATTTCTCATTTTTCTCTACTTATTTGCGGCCCTAGTGGAGGATGACATGCTTCTATCTGAAGAATGACTAGTATGATGCTTTTGAAAGAGGCAAACATTACCCTCAACAGTTTAAGTGGAAAAACCTTGTGTGCTGCCAGGCTGTAGTGTCTGTTTCACTCTGCTTGTGGGATTACCTGAATGCCATTCTGCAGGGGTTTATGTCATGGAATTCTTAACATGTGCAATCACCAAGGATGAGAAAATGGAAATGAAAAATATATTCAGCTCTGAGGCATTTAAATAGCACATTTTCAATGGACATTTCTGAACTGTATAGAAAGAGGCCTGCCTTTAGAATGACATCTGAGCATCTAGCAGAGATGGGCACTTCCATGGTGTCTGATTTATGCCATATTGATGACAGTAAAGCCAATGAAATAATAATGACATTCTATTACTGTCATTTCACTGAACAAAAATTAGATGGGAGAAAGTTTTATCATTTCAATACCATGTAGAAAATTGTGAAAATAGATCACATGGACGATCCAAGGTCTCAAGGAGCACAAGGTAAGCATTTAAAAAAAAAGTTAAAAGAGAATTTTAAAAAATCAAAAATGTAGGGAAAAGATACTGCACATAGTGGTAAACTGATTAAGAACATTTTATTTAAGACAGTAGGAAAGTCCTCACTGATGGTCCTGATCCAAAGTTTAGTAAAGTCAACACAAAAAACTTCCTGATAACTTAGTATTTTACAGCAATTCTAAAAGTCAGTTAACAGACAACCAAAAAGCCATCCCAGAAACACCAGCAACAATTTTTCTCCAGCTGGGCTCATTGTGTATTGAGGGCTTTGAGGCACCTGAAAATATTTGAGCACATGCCTGACCAGGTGAAAGCCTTCAGCGTCATTTTAGAGTGTGGATTTTATTGACATACTATTCACCACAGCATTTATATTGGCAGACACTAGAGACCTAGAGGAATAGGCAAATATTCTAGATATCTAATAAACGAGCTCGTTTCCATTGCTGGTTTTCAGTGTAAGCAATGCATGCATGTATACAAGGTTTTGTAGGAGAGAAACTATGTAAGATATAAGGTATGTTAAATTTGCTCTAATTTATCCTCAGAAGGAAACAGTGTCAGGTGTTTGGAGGAAGGTACAGAAACAGTGAAAAGAACAGCTATAAAGTCAAGTCAGGAAAGTTTCTTCCTTTGAGACAATACTTGTATCTTAAACCAAAAGGATGAATGGCTATACAGAATAGTAGACAAATTATCAGACAGGAAAACAAAGCCTAACAGGTGAAAGAGTGAGTATTTTAATCTCTTCACATATGAAGACGTGTAAGTAAATTCTTCCATTGCCATTCCCTAAGGCAGTGTGTTAGACCTGGTAGTTGGGTTCAGAATTTACAGGACCATGCCCTGCTACGAACACATTCAGCATCACCTGAGGATCAGGAGAGTTGACCACCAGAGAAGCTGAGTGGAGAAACACAGCTGTATCCACTGGGCATGGCCACTGTTACACTGAAAAAGGAACCTTTAAATAGAGAGATACAACACAAAGATTGCACAGTAATCTTCATAAAAACCAAATAGATTCTATTAGCCTGCATAAAACAGCAAACAGTATACAGATGTGTCCTACTGTCCTATTTGTCATTTAAATGTAAATTAAAATTACTTGATGTTTGCAAAGTGTTCATAAAATGAAAAGTGTCATGTACTACAGTTAGCTGTGTGCTATTACTATTACTGAATTAATTTGAAAAAATAATTAGATTGAAATATAAAGATACTTATGTGAGATAAGCCTCTGAACTGACCAAAATCCAGCTATCACCAGAAAGCATATGATTGAAAGATTTAAACAATGAAAATATTCAGTATGCTAAAAGCTGCTGGCTATTATAGCTTAATCGACCTAGAGCAATGTTTTCCAAGATAGCTAAGGAATTTTTGAAAATGTTACTTGGGCTCCTGAGCAACTCCAGCATTTTAAAATCTTTTCCTAAGTATTTTGTGGTTTTATATTACATTGTAGGTACCTATTACATGCTCATGTACACACATACACTCTCATTTGCTCATGCTTAAAGGCATATGATTCTTTCATGGAAGAGGATCAGGGTGAAGTTATTGCTGTCTAGGAATACCTTATGACTATAAGAGAGGATAACACCTCTTTTTTTAGCCCAGAATGAGCACTGGATAAACTGAAGGCTGAGTCACCACGTCAGTGCTATGCTGCTGCTGCCTTGCTATAGTCTAATGTTAGCCAGAAAACGATGCAGAAGATTATCAGATGCAAAGGTGATAGTCAAAAGACTCTTGTAACTGAATCATCATCAGAGAGCTCCAGTACAGAAAGGCTGCAGGCAGCAGCCACTGTGTCACGCAGCAAACACATTTGGTCAAGATACTAGGACACAGCATTCCATGTCATACCCTGTCACAGGGAATAAGCATGTGGTATGATGGAAACACCAGCTTTCAGGCCATATGCCAACAGCAAGCCCAGTCATGGTACAGAGGAGGGGAAAGCATGCAAACATCTCACTTCTGCACAGAAGCGGTTGAATCCAGAAACTGATCAAAAGAGTTTCTAATCATTGCAACACAATTTGAAATGGCTTGAATTTAATACATACTCCTCCACCACCCCAGAAGGCAGTTTCTCCACTCTCACTGTTCAGCAATGACTTCAGAGGTTTCACTAGCTGACAGAAAAAACAATATTGCACAGAAAAAACTTTACATTTAACTTTAGCCCTTGACAAGTTTTCTAGAGAGTTTCAATAGGACAAAAACTAGACATCCTTCTGCTTTTTAAAACATCTAACATAATTCAGACACTGTCACAAAATAGATAGTAACAGAAAGCCCTAAATCTTCTTGCTGAATTCTGACAGCCTCACAAGTTTATTTATACCATTTAGTAACACTTGATATGTTGAATGTAATTGGCTAAAACCACTGTAGTATATTCCAAACACATTCAACACAAATTAGTTTCCCATACATAGTTTTACAATGGTATTTCTTTTACAGATGGAATATGATCATCTAACAGCTACTGTAATATCTGTATCATATAGAGAAGCTTAATTTGTCTCACCTTTTTATAGGCAATCCAGTCAAACACCCTGTCAATGTCTGAGGCTTGTTGCACCTCCTGGGATACTGGATGTGAACTGGCCAATCCATCCAGCAACATCACTTCATGTAGGACATCTGTCAGAAATCTCTGCTTTTCCTGAAATATAGCATATGCAGGAGTATCACAGACAAATACAAATTTACTGCAATACAGAAATGATACACAGTTAACAGAGGCAGTTGACTAATATTACAGTTGACTAAAATCAGACCTTCTGGTTTGATTGTAAACCACCATGACCTCCTACAGTCTTGAATAGGAATGTGGAATAGACTCAGACTTGAGATCTTCTGCTGCAATGAAACTTGACGGAAATGGAAGAGTATTAAGTGAATCAAAATGCATCCACAGGTGCAGACTGGAATTCTGATTATGACTACTCATTCACACTTACAAGGGGTGGGGAGAGAGGCAAAATGGAAAAGTCTTCAATCACAAAAATAGATGTATGCTGGAAGTTCTTGAGCTCACTGCATATGCAGGTACAAATCTTTTTGACAAAGATGGGTAAATACAATTACTACTGGCTTAGTTAGCGAAGTTTAAGTCACTTGGCTCTTAGTGCCAAGTTCACATGGCAAATTACATGGACAGGACAATGAATAGAGCTCACAGCAGTGTCACAGCAGATGCCTGCACTGTCTTTCATAATACTAATATAAAAATCCTTTCTCCTCAAGAGCTTGAGTCCCCTACAAACTTTGTAACTTCCATCTGAAGGAAACCATTATCATTTCTCTTTACAAGTGGGAAAACAGCTGCATGTAGTTAAATGACATAGTCAAAGTCACAGCTACATCAGAGGCAGGTACAAACCCAACCAAAATCCACCATAAGCATTTGTTTCAATACCTTCTATGAATATGGATTGCAGAGGTATGCCATAACTGCTGCCTATTTATTCTGGCAGCCACATTAATGAAATGTTCATGCATACTCTATGCACTGTGCTGCACTCATTTTTACAGTACAATTAGATGGGGCTTTTTCAGCTGATAAATGGCATGCTTTTAAAACCCCTCATGTTGCATTCATGTAGATGTCTTTTATCCAAAACACTGTGTCAGGAAAGAAGAGCTTTATTTACTTGCTTTTTCAAGTCACAAATAAACGCAGAGTGAATTAAAAATTATGGAAGGTTTAAATAAGTTCTTTCACCTTGAAATGACATATCTCAAACTTTATCTAAACTATAACAATTCCTGAATCAATGTCAACCTACTGCCATGATATAAAGAAACTTTAGGGAATGCTGCAGCTTTTTTTCAAAAGCCACCTTAATGTCCTCAGGTAAAATAAGCATACAGTTACATAATAAATTCTGTGTTTAATTTCTTGGGTGGCAAGGTATTGGTACCAATGTGTTCATTTAAATTATTTTTATAAGACAGCCGAAAACCTCTTCTAAGGCTGAACCACCTGGAAATAAACCTTTATGTTAAAATTCATTAGACCACAAGAAAGGTACCTTCAGCTGACTATATATCCAGGCAATTAAAAACACAGGATGCAGGAAAGCCAATTACCTAACACACTGTTAGTGTTCTCATCTGGCTGCATGAGGTAAGGTTTGTAAAAGGAAAAGTAATGTCTTCTTCGTCTTATTGTTAACTTCCAAATTTTCTCGTCCATATGCAGTTAGTAACTGTCCTTTTTTAATGGGAAAAAAACGTGTAGGGAAATAATTATAATGACAGTCCTACTCAGAGCAAAACTGCTGAGGTGTAAAGAATTGTAGATATTTTGGTTACACTTCACTCACATTCTCTATTAATCAGTAAAAAAGCCCTAGTGTATGGTATGTATCAAGTGTATGATATGTAACACCTACAGGTATGAACACACAGAGGTATGGATGGACCTGTCTCCAAATTAAAGTTTTGATCTCACAAGACAAACAGTTGTGTGAGTGGATTATTACTGTTTGGAATTAAGTCATTAAAAGGGACTCTGGATAATCACAAATTAATACCTTAAATACAGAACCAGAATCAAGAAAATCAGCACATGGGAAACATAAAGTGAAGCTCTAAGAAGAAAATCACAAAACTTATAAAAAGAACAGGCTACATTTTTGTTTTCTGTTTGTTTCTTTGGTTATGTCCTGAAGAACTGAAAAGGAGAATTTTAGATTCATGGTTTTTCATTCAAGTTATCATAGCTGAAAAGTCTTCCTTGAAAAATACAGCAAACTGTCACACTGGGATACAAATGGAATAGTTAGTATGCCTCCAAAAATGCAAACCTACAGTTTAGTGTGAATTAAGAAGGCTTTTGACCTATAAAGCTAAATTTATTGAACTAAAAGGATTTCCAAAACATTCCCAGCTTCTCCCTGTAGTACAAAGGCCCTGAGAGCAGACTGGAAAAGAAAACTCAAATATAACCACAGTGAGGCACACACGCTCTGCTGGTTGATAAGGGGTCTGCAGCTTGAAGAGGCAACTGGAAGCAGAAATGCAGAAAGAAACTAAAGCTGCCTTAATTATGTTCAAGAAACACTACCTCAGCTGTCGAAGTCCTAATATCACATCAAGGGGAAAAGGCCAACACGTGTGACCAAACTGCTTACAATGATGGAAGAAGGGCTTTCTATTCCCTAGTTATTTTATCCTATGCATACAGCGGAATTGATCTGTTTTAACTGACACCTACAGGAGGAAAGAAACACCCAGGACAGAAATTGTAAAGGAAATCAATCTTGGAATGTTTTTAATGAGACCAGTGAGCTGTCAACATGATAGGTGACAGGTTTGCAGCTACACATGAAACAATGACAAAACATTGTTCAAGATGACCCTCCCCTGAGGGAGTTCAATTGCAAGAAAGAAACCAAAGACTGTGATCCACCTGTGAGGAAAGGAGGGCTTCAGGTGGGTCTTGCAGCCTTGCTTGGAAAGTGTCAAGTAGCCAAGTGTAAGGGCAATGCTGTGCAATGCTAATACAGGGCCAGGGCTCTGAGCAGGAGTGGCTATCGCAGCAGCACAAGCTGAGTCTCAAATAAGGACAGAGTTGCTTCCACACACATTTGTGCCTCCCTTCAAAGACAAAGAGGAAGCCCCTCTACTTCCTATCTTCCTACTGTGCACTTGGAGTCCCGACTCTTCATCTCCTCTCCTCAGAGCCTTCCCTGAACTGTGCATGGTTAAGGTCTGGGACACCAGACCTGAGTTGAAAAGAAAGCACAGCACAATTATTTCTGGCTGCTCTCTTTCTTACTCTTTAGAATGATTCCAGGTCCAGGGACTGAAGAGCTGTTATCAGATGAACATGTCTTTCAAATATTTACATTTTTTGATTGTTTCCCAAACATCTGTGGTCACTAGATTCTCATATTTTTCTCTTCATAGGAATGACTTCTTTCAATCATCGCTAGTAAGACCTTCTCTGCTTTGCACAAGGTTTTCCTAGGACACTTATCCTTTTTCTGTTCTCTCTCCTCCTTAGCCAACATTCAAATTCACCTTGTTCTTGGGAGGAAGGTTTAGAGCAAGGTAGTGGTCCCTCTTCATGTATAAATCTCTAAAGGGGTGCCCACCATTCAACCAGTCTACCTCTAAGTGGGAAGAAAAAAATTGTGAAATAACATTTTTTGCAAAAAAGACCATACCTTCAAGAAACATTAAAAATTTATTGTTCATAATAGGACAACAATGATGTCATGGAGAGAGGTTGCTGCTGGTGATTTTACAACATCATACTGAGGTATAATGTAAGAGTACAAGTTAGCATGACAGTAATGTAATACTTAAAGTTAGTAACATAAAAATAACTTCTAAAATTTAATATAAAATACCAGGGAACAGAACTAAAATGGATCTAAAAAGGAATTAAAGAAACAGCATAATGAAAGCCCAAACTGATAATTAGCACGCAAAAGAGATCAAAGGCCTCAATATTAAAGGCACTGCCTTTCTTCTGGGACAGCCATTTGAACACTTTATGGACTGAGAAATCTACATGAATAAAGCTTAACACTGGTGTGCAAATCTGCAAATGACTTTCCTGACAAATTTTCTGAAAATATCTTCTCCACAATATAGAGTTTTACTAGCCATCAAGAATACAAAGAAGATAAGTGATCTTTCATGCCTGAGAGAACAAGCATTTGCAAGACACAATATTTGGGTTTATAGGGAAAGTGCACCCTAGGGAAAAAGAAACAGGGGCAAATTTTGAAAGCAAACAAAGAATACCAGCATATAGACTACAAGCAGTAGCATTCTAATAAAATATATTTTAGGGTGAAGCTTAACAAAACAGACAAATATCATCTATGAGAAAATCCAAGGTTCACTAAAATACATTAAGGCCAGATAAGACCCACTGAGAGCCAAAAGCAAGTTCTTTCTGTCTACATGCTTATAAATCCTAGGTTGTCATAGCACAGGAAGTCTCCTGAGTACTTGCAAATGAAAGCGATGTTTCTTTCTCTCTTCTCAACATTCATTTTTTGTAAATACCTTGAGCAACTTACAGACTACTTTTTTTTTTAAATTTACAGCTCTGATGTGGGCTTCAATTATGTGTATAGTTTGTTGAAGGAGGCCTGCAACATTCTACACTGATCAGCTGTGAACAGCTCACAGTTCCATGTCTACCTTCATAACCCTCTTTTCTGCATTTTCAGTCAAAGATCTTGCAAAATTTCTGTTCCTGGGCTTGAGAAATTTTCACACTGACAGACAACTTTTGTTGTTACAAGAAGTAGATGTCCTAGGAGTTCATAGTTAAGGAAGACCAGCAACTTCGAGTATCAGGAAGGAGAACTGGATATGTATTTTCTTTTCAATCATGACCACCTGCTTACATTGCCAAGCAGATGGACGATTTGGAGTTCTTAAGCAATTCCACCAGCTACTTCAACTTCTGTTTCCTCTCTCCACTCTGTTTATCAGATACAGCTTTGATTCAGTTGCACACGAGACACATTATGCCAAAAGTACGTCTACAGGATGGGAAGATGCAGTACAAAAAAGGGAGCACTAAAAAAGGAAACAACACATACTGACCACTAGAACTTCACAAAAAAAGGCCAGTTTCACTCTCCAAGATCAGGTTTTGTCACCATGAATGTAGCTGCCTTCACGGAAATAGGGTCATTAAGCAAACAGATTAACAGAGCTGTTTCCTCCTGCTTTTGTCTTCAGAGCATTTTAAAACATTAGGCAACAAATATGAAGCTTATCCTCTAATTCAAACTACACAGAGGAAGCTTGTAGGGGAAAATCACCTCAATTCAAGTAACAGTAAATAATACCTAAAAGAAAAGTGACTTTGAGATGTGGTTGGTATACTGAGTCAACTTCCAGCAACAACTGTCAGAGGTACATCAATGAAAATACGTATCAGGTATTGCACACCTAGACTTTGTTTCAACCTGAAAGTGATGAGATTCAGTGAGCTAAGTCCTGAAGGAACCAAAGATGTTTTGCAGGCACACCAAAAATTACTTACCAATTTGTGCTCCAAGTAAGTGCACACTGCCACAACTTTAAAATAACGTGGTAGCACATTCAGGACTGCCAAAAATTTGAGAAGTGGTCTTTCAGTTAAGAATGCCCTCAAACATGAAACTAAACTTTTCCACTGAATATCCCAGATCAACTATGCTTCCTGATGAAGTGCATATTTTTGTTTCAGCAGGTCAACTCTGCAGTGAGTCCTCTCCTTGACGCAAAGGTCGTTGTAAAGTTTCTATCTCATCTTTACTGAAGACAAAGTGTCTACTAATTCAAAATTATGTGCAATTCACCCAGTTGAGTGAAGTATTTTTCTGAAACTAAAGCTTAATCTAAACCTTGAACTCAGAACGTTTGAACTCACGTGACTCTAAAGCTCTCATCATAATGTCATTTAAACTGCTGTCTCAAGATGAGCAGAAAATGACACCAAGAAAGAAGAGTCACTGACGTTCTCCAAACCTATACTTAATCTCTTGAATAAATGTTTCATCTAAACGTTGATATTCACTTATGTCTGATCTCTAACTGTTAAGAGTTAATTACTTAAAGTTAAGAATTCCCTATATTAATCTACTTTGCCAGAGCATAAAAAAACCCCAAACTTGTGTTCAGGAAGAATATGTGGAAATGAAGATTTATTTTCTTTATTATAAGCAAGCTTAGTATAAGGATTTCTTAACTGGTATACTTAAAAAGGGATAGTAATTAGAAAACAGAAGATCTTGCAACTTACCTTTACAATCTCTTTTTTTCCTGCCAAAGTCAATTATACATGAGATTCTAGTTAATTTTACACTGAAAGCTTCCCCCAAAGTCAAGTTAAAACAGAAAATCATACAAGGACTGACTTCACTGAGCAGTTACTGGAGGAAAAACACTCCATGTGGTATTAATTAAAGGCTTACTTTACACCAGCATGGGGAGCCTTTAACCAAAAAAGAAGAGATGAAAGTACTTTTAAAAAATGAGAGGCTGAATCTGCCTCAATGCTGAGCCAGCACGATATTTATGCTGGGTTAGAAGGATCAAGCAGCCTATAGCTCAGGTCTGAAATGCCAAAATAATAATGAAATAAATCAAAAAGGTCCATGTCTTAAGTCTACTTCAAAACTTATCATGATTTTCTGGGTTTTCTATGAGTCAAACAATGCCTTAGAAATCTTTACAGATGGAGGCAAATGCTTTAGGAGGCATGTGAGTCAAAGCACATTAAAGTTATACAAGTGTCCAATGGCTGAATTTGCTCTCATTCTTTCAACCGAGTCAATGAGAAAGATAGACAATTAAGATCATTTATCAATTTCTTACTTATTAAGATATAGACATGTTGATATGCAACCTCATTATTATTTTCAACTGCCTGTAGTAACAGCAGGATTGTTCAGACTGTGCAACCTAATAGTGTAAAGGAAGCACGGTTCACTTTAAGAAAGAGGAAAGATGCCCTTCTATGTAGGTACAAAGTTTTTAATTTAATACTAAGAAAAACTCTGGCAAATATGACCACCCTTAATTATAAAAGTAGTAAGCAGAAAAGAAAGTGGGAAATCTTATCCCAGGGCATCAATGGATCAAGCAGACATCACATTCAAAGCTATCGCTGATGTGCTACACCTTGACTCAACAAATAGAGTTGTCAGCAAAGTTCACTTTTATATCATAAAGAAAAAGGAGAAGGCAGCTGGGTTCTGTGAAATGCTTTCTCAGCATCAAGCTAGGTACTGACTGCTAAAGTATTTGATGATCATTTGATGGATGTAAGGGCAAATTACATGCCAGTAATTCCTGCTGTCATAGTCCTCAAAACCTACCCCAATACCAGAGACATTCAAGGACAAACATGATGACTCCTTCTACCAGAAAATAAGGAGGGAAAGGGAGGGAAAAGATCAGTCAATAAATTCCTGGATCTGCAAGCCTCAGCTGAATTCCTTCCTTTACAAAGCCACATGAAAAGGACTTCAGGATAATGAGAGAAACAAGCCAAGAGGAAGATAGAATATATAGCTGCAAACAGGCCTCTGAAAGGAGGAAGGTGAGCAGAGTAGATGGGAAAAGACAGCTCTGAAGCAGAAATTACCAGCATGGAGTTTTCTGCTGTAATTTTCTCTTTTCTCTGATCCTAAAACCATCAGAGGCCCCTTCCACGGAGGTGAGATTACCTTGTATCGGTCATAAGATCTTACAGCTCAAGAACTCACATCCAGCTGCAGTTGCTTTTTGATGGCATGGAGAGACACTCATACGGTAAGTCTCTAATACAGAAATCTCATCTCCTTCTAAGGCACGAGATAGCAACAGCCAGGGAATTCACATGCAGATGACTGCTCTGAGCACACATGATCAAGCTAAATTCTCTGATCGTGGAGGAACACTTTGCAAAGATAGCTTTCTTTTTGAAATCATCCTGACAACACAGAAGCAACTGTTTAAACTTCCAAGACCTTTAAGAATGAGATAAGAATAAGAATTTGAGGCATCTCAGGAAAAGAATTTTTTAAAACTCTTGATTTGGAAGACAAGCAAGCCCAGAGGCTGAAATGGGAAGAATGGTGAATTCCTTCCTATGGCAGACATCTAATCACTGTATAGTAGAGAGAGATCTCCTGCACAATCAAATGTAGCTTCACCTTCATGAGGTAAAAAGTAACATGCAGGGACTTATTTCTTAGCTGAGGTAAGGAAATGAGAATTTCTAGCTTTAATCTGAAGCAATTTAACTTTGAGAAAGGATATTAAGACAGTTAGGTACCATTAAAGATCTTTCTGTTTTAAAACCAGCAAAATTTCATTCACTTCCTTGGGAAAGTTCTGATGTATTTTACATTAACTGCAATGGATAACAGACACCTCCATCAAAATGCCTCTTCATTCTGTTTTTCACCCGAAATTTTAATCACAGAATAAGATGAGCTGGAAGGGACCCATCAGGATCATCAAGTCCAGCTCCTGGCCCTGGACAGGATGATGCCCGAGTCACACCTTGTGCCTGAGAGCATTGTCCTAACACTTCTTGAACTGTGGCTGGCTTAGTGCTGTGACCACTTCCCTGGGGAGCCTGTTCCAGCGCACAACCACTCTCTAGGTGAAGAACCTTTTCCTGATATCCAACCTAAACCTCCACTGACTTCAGGCCGTTCCCCCAGGTTCTGTCATTGGTCATCACAGGGAAGAGATCAGTGTCTGCCCCTCCTCTTCCCCTCAAGAGGAAGCTCTAGACTGCAATGAGGTCTCCCCTCAGTCTCCTCCAGGCTGAACAGACCAAGTGATCTCAGACAGAGGATCCAGAACGTAAGGATGGCAAGGGTTTAATAAGAACTGGATTTTCTTTCTCGTTAAGATTATGCAAGCCTTATGAAGTATGTAAATGCCTTCTCGACAAGACAAGAAATTCCAGACCTGCTGGAATGCTCAATAAATTGTTCCAGCTCCATGGCAGTTGTCACTGTTATCCATCCATCTTTCCTCCTGTAAGAGTCTATGAAACAATTGAAGAAAAACTGATAAAATGAAAAATTGCAGAGGAAAGAAATATTTAAGCAAGCTAAAGAACCTAGAGAAGAAGGAAAAGCCCAGAAAAGGGTTTCAGACAAAAGCCATGGATCTCTACTCGTGCAGAACTCGGTGCCGTCGGTTTCAGTTAAAATGGTGTGAACATGCCTAACAGACAGCTCTCCTCAAGAATCTCAGGTTCAGCCTTGCCAAGGCTGTAAATGCTAAATAAGACGGACACAGAAAAACACTCAGCTCTGCTAAAAGAGAAGCGTCTTCAGACAAGCAGTATCAAAATTTAGGGGCTTATGAGCCTTAGTGGTGAAAGCCTGTAGCTTATAAACATCCAACAACTCAGAGAGGATAGATCCATTTTTTCAGATGTATCCATATTGCCCAAGTTGCACTTCCAGACAAAAGTTCTGTTTGTGGAATGAACTACCAGTCGTCTGCTTGTACAGTTACCCAAAAGAAAACGTGACAAAGTCTTTAGTAAGCTGGAAAAAAGCTGAATTTGACATTTTAGTCCATGGGCTTCTTCAGCAAACTTTCAAGGCTAACATTTCTGAACTACAAGAGAAAGAAGTTAGCTATTCAACTTTCCCAATTCTTTAGAAATAAAGAGGATTTTGGTATATCACTCTATTTCTGTGACGCAAAGAGCTGTGATAATATGCACCATCTTATATTTCTATTTTTATTTCACAGGTATGAATTACTGCTGAAGAGCACCAACCAGAATGCTGGAATATTGAACTGTTTGACCATCACTGCAGAAAGTAAGATTTGTAGGTCTTGTTTTTGCAACAGATTCATGAAGCTTGTACTGCATCCTTCACTTCTGAACAACAGTAAGTTGTCTGGAACTGCTTCTCTTTTCAGACATGATCACTTTAATTTTTTCAAGTTTACAAATGCCAGTCAGTATCATCAAACAGCAAATTATACCAAAACCAAAATTTTGAGCAAGCCAAATTTCAGTAACTGTAACTTTTGTTGCCTCTTCCTACAATGTCTCTAATAAACATGCTTAAACATGAGAGTATTGATTTCTACTCTAGTCTGCAAAAGAATGAAGCATGTTTAAACATTTAACTCATTATGAGTTTCATCTCATTTTCTCATCATTTAAATATGTCAATATGGTCATTTTTATAACAAAAGCCAAAGATATCCAAAGCCTTATGAACAGTTTATATCTCCCTTCCTTTTAATTTAAGGAAAAACTTGACAGATTAATACTTTTTCAGGCACAGCAGTATTACTGTAGTTAGTTCTAATTTATGCAGCACATTTTTGATTTTCCAGTTTAGCTACCATATCTTTTTCAACCCATTCTTTTTGCTTATATTCTGCTAAGATGCCAAGATTTCACATGATGGGCATGTAATTTGCATAACAGTGAATATTATATTCATTCCACAGAAATTTCAAGCAAATATACTATATTCCAAATGACTTCTAAAGCAAAGTTATTCTGAATTTGTTGGACTGATTATGTGAAAAACAAATGACTTGAACAAATGATTTGAAGATAAAATTCAGTGTATAAATGTTGTCATCTACGACACTTCACTATGCTAAAATCACAAAGTCCTGCCAGATTTCATTGCATTCATAACTAGAATCATTACATTGTAATTCAGGTTGTGTTTCTCATAAAGATGAATAGAATGAGTTTTAATATAGCCAAAGTCAGGTAAACCCAACAAGCCTACCTATGCAAGACAGTTGTCAGTTCAGATAAAGATTTGTTTTCCTTTTCATAATGCAATTATAAACCAAAATTGACACCTGAAAGAAAAAATTAAAATACTACAAAGAATTCAAATTTCACAAGAAGCATACCTAAATCAAGAGTACCTGTATACAAGTATTTTTTTTTAAATTGGCTTTAACTCATAGTTTTATGGCATACAAAAGTTAATGGGTTGAGTATACCAAATAAATCACTCAGAAATGGGGAAAAAAATTTTCAGAAGTTAGTTCGTAAGAGTTTAAGCAAAACACTGAAGCCCCAGCAAATCTCTATCAGACAATTTGGATCTATAATAAATATTTTGCCACATAATTTAATGTGTGTAAGCACAAAAGGTTAGCAAACAGAAACATGTCTGCAATGGACAATAAAATCTCTATATGAACCTTCAACATGGTCTCATACATGCTTTCCTTGTACTGAGATCTCATCTCTCTTATTTTTCTTATAAATATAATACAGCTAGACTACAGCAATTTCTATAAACTGGAACCTGAGTAGGTACAATATAATCTAACAGAAGGACTCCAAAATAATGTCCCAGCATGGAATTCCCAGTTTGCCCTCAGAGAGCTCTGGTATTTGCACACTGGGTGAAAAAGTATGTCCAACTGTGTACAGCTAGAAATCATACTGAAACCTAGATTCTCAATTCATATGCTCCAGGTTAATTTAGCATGTACTGCTAGATGTCCAAACAATAGCAGGAAGATAAAAAGAGTATACTTTGGGAGAGGAGAACAGAATACTGTAAGAAAAAACATAGTCAGCTTTATAGAATGTTTTAGCCAAACATTTCTTTCCAATTTATCTTGTGGATAAAATTCAATATTCTCAACGTTTTTAAAAATGGTCCATGTTAAATCATAACTGCTTTAATCCAAAACATTTCTGAGCAGAGAGACAGTAGCTATTTTAATGCTGGGTTATGATAGACATGACATTATTTCTTTTGCAGTAAATTGCAGATTACACTTTTGGAATGCTGTCAAATTATTTCACACCTAGTGATTTTGCTTCATTCGACATCTGATACTTGCATGCATCATTTGATATTTTTCAGTAGTCCCTGTCTATAACAGTAGAGCAATTCTTCTGTGGAGTGTCCACATTAACAAAACAGAACTGACTTACCATATTCCACCCTGGGTAGAGGTAGTCTGTCCCAACAAATTCAAAATAGTGAGCAAAACCTTCTTTCAACCACACATCCTCCCACCAAACTGGAGTCACAAGATCACCAAACCACTGCAAAAAAAAAAGGTTCAAATGAACAACTTTTAGGAAACCATGTTTGCATATATTTCACTTACACAGAACACATTCTCCACAAGTATTAATAAAAACAGTATTATTTGCCAACCACTGAAACTCACTAACTGTGTTTTTCTTGTATTAATTCAACTTTACAGGACACAAAGGTTAATGAAGTAAAATATTAGAAGAGAACAAGCAGGGGAAAAGAAGCACTGGGGACAGTTCTAACAGTGTCATCTTTAGTTGTCTAAAGCAGACGCTCACCTAGGTTTAAGGGACTAACATATACACTGGACAGAAAAGGGCTTCTAACTCAAGTAATCCGATCCATTACCTGGAAACTTCATGATGTATAGTGTGAGTCTTGAAAAACTGGCAGCACATTCTCCACCTCAGACCTAAATTTTAGTACTTTTTTATCCACATTGTCTGCCCACTAAGATTTACAGGCCTACCAATGTTCCTTTCCTTTGCAGGTTTCCTAAGGAAAGCAGTTTTATACAATAATGCCACCTCTCTGTGGGTAAGAGTCAGACGCCTAAAAGCAGGTAGTTGATGCCACTTAGAAAATATACTAGGATATCTGAGGTACCCACATAGGCCTAGGAAGTTTCACAGTTACAGGACATCTGCAGCCTTCCCAAACAGCAACCAGAAGCAGAGGTATCAGAAATGGCACAGCTCACCTGTGTACATGCAAAGGAACCGTACCTGAGCTGACTGCCTTCCCCGCTGATTTCAATCTAATTTAGCAAGAAGGACCAAAATCTCAAGGATAGTTAAATTCCTATGAAAGTACATAAAAGATCATCAGCTGAAAAGAGAAGGGCCTGAACTGAGGACTAGGCAAGAGCACAGCCATTACATACTCTGCTCAGTGACAGGTCAACAGACCCAAATCTCATGGTACAAGACATGTAGCAGAGGGATTTTACACAGAGCTGGGATGATCACTGGAAGATGGACAAGGACAAGAATTCACAGGAAATCAGACGTCATATATTCATCTGCTGAGTGATGACCCTGCTTTAATGATTGTAATGTCCCTGTGCAACCTGAATAATGTAATACCAGTGGTAAGAGCAGAAACATAGTATTATAAAACATATTTCATACTCTCTGTAGCCCCTCTTCTGCCAAACAAATACCAAAACTTTGTTTCAGTAAAATTATCTGCCAGTTTTCTCTTAACATTTAAAAAAATTAGATTAATTCATAATCGACCTAGATAATTTTGAGCTTTCATGTGTAAGCAAGCTCTAAAAATACATAGCAAGGGAGCAGGAATTAAGTATTCTAGAGGGAGAGACTCAGGTCAGAGCAGAGGAGCTGCTGCTGAACTGTAATGAGAGTGAGGAATGAATGAAAGCAGAGTTGGCCAATAAGCAGTTTGATTTCATGACGGCTGGCTTGTTTGAAGGCTTTGTAGGGGACCTGAATGAAAGGTGTCACTTCTGTACATGTCTTTGTGGAGTGAGAATGGCACCACGGAAGGATCGATGCTGCAACGAGGATCCATAGTGAAGTGAACAAAGAACAGACTAGCAGGCAAAGACCAGACTAGCAAGAAGATTAACAGATGGTCACACAAGGTTCACTAAATAGGATTTGAATGAAAAAAAAAAGAAAAAGAAAAACATGACAATGAAAGTCACTGACAATCAACTTAAGAATTTAGAGAAAAAAGATGAGGTTGCTGGAAGTCATATTCATACACTAAATGAGCCTAAACAATGCACATTCAGTGTTCATAATATAGTTGAAGGCTATCAATAATTTAACTCTCTACAGGGCCACTAAAGATAGATCCTGATCTTAAGAACATGTAACTGAAAAGACAAATACTGGAAATATATTCATATAGCTAATGCATTTCTCAGAATTTGAAACATTGATATGAATATAACTTTCATACACCAAAGAGTATGGCAGTTAAATTCATACTAGAGTAGGTTGCTTAATTGATTTCTAACAGACAGGCTAAACATAACAGCATAGAGTTTATTTCCTGAATTGCAAGAGTACTACTGAACAAATATGAAACCAGTAGTAAAATAGTAATTTTGTGCTATGACTACTCAGAGAGATTTTAAAAAAATAAAGGTTGTGAAGTTCATAATACCTCCTCCTGTAATTTGAATTAATAATATTAATTTAAGATGCCACAAAAGAGAATATCTTCTACTCCTTTGTAAGTTTTCTGGGTTCATTTATTAACGATACAATTAAAACAATTTGTTTAGTTATGTACCTAAAGGAAGAAATGTTTTAAAGGTATTAAACCAGAATGTGATATCAGTATGAAAACGTAGGGAATGTGCTTAACTACTTTTGCACAGTATCAGAGAGAGTTACGGATGTCAGAGACAGAGCAGTACCAGAAACTGCAAGTAAGAAAGTCAAATTTTCCAGCAGAAAGGTGGTATTATCTTCCCAGGTGTTACAGTTCTGAAAAGAAAACTGTAAATAAAGCATTTAATTTCTGTAAGCCATTATTTATTTATTTATTTATTTGTGCGTTTTACTATAGGCTTTATCTGCCTGGAGTGAAGACTATTACTTCTTTTCATTTTGAAATGTATTGATTACATAAATTTCTCATCTCCCTCAGGTACTATGTTCAACCTGATATGCAGAAGGTGCTTATTTTACAGACACACTGAAAGGACACTCTTTCCTATATGCTTTCTTTACAGATTATTTTAAAAATGTTGATTTAGAAATTTTTAATTTTCTTTCTGCTTCCATGCCTCTGTAATTCAATCCGTCACACCAAGTTTTGTGCTCAGGTGGGAAAACTATCACAAAAAATCATGATGTACAAATTCAAATGACTTTTTCTTCAAAGGCTGTAGGTGGAACTGATCTGTGATATGCAAATAAAACTGATTACTACCTTAATAGAATTATTTTAATAAATTATGGTAATTATTTCAGGCTATCAAAATAAGCTGCTAGAAATACATATGTTTTGACCAATTCATGGTTTGGAGATTGAAGAACAAGCTTTTATGCCAAAATACTCATACTTTCAATTATTATTTTTTTTAATTAAACAAATGAAATATTCTGAAAGAACACTCAAGATAAAATACCAAAAAATAGCACCCTACAAAATTGCTAAACCAAAACTACCTAAGTAACTTTAATGCATCTCTCCTAAAACATGCACCTAAAATAACTGATCAAGCATGATGAAGTCAACTATGAAGAAACCAGACATGAAATTCTTTCTTACACACTTTTTACTGTATTTTAACAACCACAGAACCGTTTTCTATCTGTCTGAGCACTGTGCTCAAGCATTAATACACAGCAGGTTTGGGAATTACAATTTTTAAACAGTCAAATCTAAAGGGAACAATCTGGATTTTTAATATTCATCTGATTTTCCTAATCTTGGAAACAACATTAGTAAAGCAATTGCTGTGTTACTCTAAGTAACAGGGGTCTCATACAGATCACTTTACTACATGCTCAGATATGTTCCATAAATCTTAAACTCATGGGTTTGAAGTCAGGGAAACTGGACAATGACAAAATTGTTTAAAAAAAGCAAAACCCCTCATGTTTTAGAAGAGTTCCGTTTCCTCTTCCCTGATATTTTCTTAAAAATTAACAAATAAAAAGTAAAACTGGAGATGTGGAGATGTGGATTCTACTTTTGCCTGCACCAGAGACATTTTGGTTAATTCCTGTTATTCTGTGTGTGAAAATGAGTGAAAGGGAAGAATATCCATGTGCCACCACAGATTAAGAGGTAATACGATGCACAGCAAAAGACAATGAAAAATGCAGTGAATAATTAACAATTAAACAGCAGAGGCAAGAGATCCTGGACCCAACCTGGTCTCAGTTCAGTACATTCTCAGCTAAGATAGTATTGTTTAGGGTTCCTTGAGGGGTTTCTGAGTATGGTAAGATAAAAGTAGAAGGGGCTTCTGAGTATGGTAAGATAAAAGTAGAAAAAAAATGGCTAAATAAAGACAATACTGTGATGGAGGTGCTAGACAGTGGTTTTTGGCTTATATTTTTTGAGTGTTTCTCCCTTTAAACTTGATCTGTGGATGAAAAATCAATATTCTGTGACAATTCTGCATCCAAAAAGCAGAAATAACGGTTCTTTCACTTGAATATTTTCTATCTTGTCTAGTTATCCAGTGAAGCAGCTGAGCAAAGACCTGATCTGCATGGTACTGAAACAGAAACAGCAGCAACAGGAATAGAGGAAGCTACTTTTAATTAAGCAAACAGCACTGGAAGTAATATCAACATGAACATCAAGCAAACCTTCTCATCTGCAATTTTAAGGTCACTTAAATGCACTTTATGACCACATTTCTACCCTAAAAAAAATTCAGTTATAGTTTTTGCCCACTTCATGATCCTCCAACATTCCCAGAACAAGGTAAAAACGCTTCCGTTTCTGTAAGAATCAAATAAACAAACTTGACAAGTTACTGATGTGATAATTGCCCACATCTGAAGTACAAATCGCTCTGGAAGCAGAGGAAATTATAAAAGCAGTGCAAAGAATAACTGGAAGTAATGGAAGAACTTCACAAAAATGAAGAGTTAAGCTTTTTTCCTTGGAAAAAGTTACCGACTATCAGATTTAATCAAAAGGTTTTAAGGGAAGCCGTATAAGCCTGTAGTCAGGAGCACTGAACCCGGCACTACAAACACACCACACGGAAGAATCTAATACTCACAGGAGCTGGGACTTGATGACCTAATGTGTGTTTTCCACACATGATTCCTAAGGCACTGTAATTTTTCTAGCTGAACAGTGTACTACTCTACTGCACAACTAAGAGCTTATAACAAAATCAGATGATAGTATCAAGATCAAACCAGCAATAACTTTCAATAAAAATTTCATGTTTTGTTTCATGTAATTGAAGACGTCATATTTATTGACCAACTTAATGTGAAACATGAACATGAACCAAACACTATTTTCAGGTTCATCTGCCACAACTCCATTACAATGGCTCCCTTTTATCATGGTACTTTTTATCTGCAGAAAGTGTTAAGAATTTGCACTGCCTTTGAAGAATACTGTGTAAAGTCACAGATGTAAGCCATGGTGAAGAATACTGTGTAAAGTCACAGATGTAAGCCATGGTGATTACACAGCAGGATTTCATTCATTTTAACCTGAAGGCTATGATTATGCCTCTTATGAGTGTAAGAAAGCGTTTCCTGCCCCTGTAGCAAATTTCTTCAATAACACTTGCATTCAACTCAATATTACTAACACTTGTAATGTGTTTAGTTTGAGATAAGAAGATGGGAAAAACGTAAAATAATTGTAATATGGGTCTATTATTTTGAGTTTTCTTATTGACACAATAGTTTCCGTACACATAAAGACTCAATTACCCACCATTAGTGAACAGAGAGGGTCAATACCAAATTGGAAAAAAAATGAAAAGAAAAAGGACATGGAAGTATGTGTATATATGACAAAGGACAAAGATGACTACCAAATTGAATTCAGCCAAAACATTTTTTGACATGAACATGAAACTCAGCACGAATCTGCTATAGTTCTGCAATCAATCATTTTCTACAGCTATCAACGTGCTTATTCTCCACACCAGCAAGAAACACACTGACACCCAAACACATAGAATATAATCATACGGAAGACAGGGAAGTTGTTCATTGCTACCAGTTTTCTCTTCTATCCCCATTCTGACTCTTCACAGTTTCTGTATTGTAGGGCTGTGTCTCACAGACCTCTGTGTTATTCAGATTCCAGTAACAACAGGAATCACAACCATCCATATATACAATACAAATTCATTTTCAGTTATGAAAAGGAGCACATGGTTTCTGACATTAAGATCAAATATGTGAACACCTTTAATACCTGATGACATAGCTCATGTACAATGACCATGGTGACATCCAGTAGGTATAATATCGAAGAAATGCTTGGATCTAGCAGAATCCTTTGTTCCACAAAAACGCTCAGTCCCCAGTTTTCCATAGCAGCATATGGGTGCTTAGGCACAGCTAACAGATCTAGAAATAGAAAAAATATATGTTAACTCCTTGTGGGAGTTTCTACGCTGAAGAGCTACTCTAAACAGGATCATAAATCACTAAAAGCATTTTAGATAACATATATGTTAAAAAAACCAACAAAAACAAAAAAAAAAAACTTTATTTCAGTTCTCTAGTAATATTTCTTAGGAAACACAAATAAAATATTAATTTTTATCTTATGCCACTATCCGCTCACACATGATTACCATGTTATTGATGTAATATAGTACTTAGTATTTCTAATTGAAGGTTTCTAATCAGAATCCAGCTTATTTACAACACCTTGTTGATTTACTTCTAGGTTTGATACTGCTTCTCATGTTTACTATACCATATCAACATAGTAGCACAGACTTTTACCACAAGTATTTTTTATCTTTTCATTAAAGCAACTCCTTTGTGAACATCTTACACATCAAACTGTATGTAATGAGTGACATTAAGGAGTGCACTGGAGAAATACTGCTTCATAACATCAAGAAAAATGGCAAATTGTTCAGAATCATCAGTTCTTACAAAACACGGCATCTTCCATCTAGCACGTGTCCTCTGGGAATAAGACTGCTGACAGCCACCTCTCAGCCTTGCAGGCTGAACAATGGGACCATACACAACTTCAGGAGCATTACTTCAGTTTTGTATTTGGTACGTGAGACAATATTAGGAAGAAGATGGGAAGGTCCTTCATCAGGTTAAAAAAAAAAAACAAGGCAACAAGGAATCTCTCAGTGGCATGAGGTTGAACAAGACAATACCACAACACGTGTTAGGAAAATCTTACTGCAGAAGATTGAAAAGGAACTAAATTAACTATCAGTCTGGAAAGAAATCTAAAATTACAGTAAATTTCCATAGGGAATGAACCAATACACAATGCTGTTTCATGACAAAAAACATCTGAAAGAGCACAGAAAAAACTTGTATGTGTATTAGAAGCCCAGTGTAACCCATGAACAAATCAGACAGAATTCTGGAAGCTACAATGTCACTTCAGCATGGTGCTCCCATCAGGCAAACTAATTAGCCTGACTTCTAATTAATTTGCCTGGCTGCGACACTCCTCTCTCATTTGGCTCTACTACTTCTGGTTCCAAAGCTAGTTCATTGGCAGTTATCACAAGTATATCTAGGTGGTGCTTCACTGGGTGACTTCCTAATCTGAACAAGACAAATTTTTCCCTACCTATTCTAAATAATACTTTAAATAATATTACAGCACTGACACATCTCCTAGGTTTGTCTCTTTTGGCTTGCTGATATGTGTGGTGGAATTGGCTTGGAGAACAAACAGACTGCAGGAACTCTACTGCAAGATTCATAGAAGTTGCCACTGAAATATTGGAAACAGAGAACTTGGGTATATTCTGGCATTCCCAAAAAAGGAATGCTTCAAGAAGCATAAAAATACCAGCCTCCTAGTGGAAGCAGGGGAAGTCCAGCAGCTACTTCCAAATACATGCACACTGAAAATATAGAAATCACAAACAGATACATACTTCAAATGCTAAAGAATAAATATTTTATAGAAAAGTAGACACTAGAACATGAGCCTAATTAAAGAAAATCAAGTAAAAATCCAGAACGTGGTGTTCAAGATTAGACATGCGAGTAAATTAAAAATTACATGCTTTCCTTTTCTTCTTCAGTTGAAGCTCGAACTGTAAGATTATTTTAGAATAACTGCAATTTGTTGTAAATGACATGCAAAATGAAAAACTCCTGTCTGCTATACGAAGAAGGAACAGGGATGAAAAAAGAAAAAAGGAAAAAGGACATAAACATTACTGGGTGGAATCACTGAAGTTAATGGCAAATCTTCATTAACATTAAACAGGGATCTCTCTCATTCTCAACTCTGTAAAGAAAGCCATAACTTCTCCTACATCAATTAAACTTTCCTGCAAAAGGTGTTTTCAGAAGATGAATACAGAGAATACTGTTCTTATAGACCCCAACTGAGTTTTTGCAATTCCCTTCAAACACCGAACAGAACTAGTAGGAAAGTAAAATCAGTACCCCACTTTTCACTGATCCTTTTGTCTCTTTATTCTCCTTTGGGCTCATTTGTAGTTTTTGGTCTTTCTTTGCAGTCGTAATGGATAGCTTTTGTCATCATCATCCATTAATAAACTGATATAACTCTTGTGGAACTGGGAAACACAGGTGAGGTCCCACACTAAACACCTTTACAAGCTAATTATAGACTGTCTTTCACTATTTGTGTGGTTGGTATTGCTCTGCTGGTTTAGACTGATACTTTATAGCACTGACATATCAATAAAACCTTCCAATCTGATGGACAGATAACTGCCTTGCAGGTAGGCAACCACAGAGGGATATTCTAAATCACTTTCATCCAACACAGCCCCATTGCTCTGCAAGCCTGAAAACTCCTTTCATGCATCGGCTACTGCTTAAAGGGCTTTTCTGAAGAGAGAAAACAAAATATATTAGATAACCCTGTCAGTTTCCAGAATGCTAATCCCTGCAGGTGACATGAGCATACCAATAATGTTGAGTGAATATGAGCACACTACCTTTTCCTACTGCAGGGTCTGATACACTGCACTTTAATGCCAAAGAAGAGACTTAATCTCCAGTGACTGACAGAATGGTCTCTGAAAATACTCATTGCCACAAATTTCTTTGCTTCTAATTGTCCATATCTAAGTTCTGAATATCCAAGTCTTGATGTTAATTTTTCAGTGGTTGGTCTTTGTTTCAAAAATTCCTCCTCTCTTTAAATAAAATTTCAAACACGTCTAGTTTTGTGGTAAAAGACACAATAATCTATATCTTTCTCTGGGGAGTAATAAACGTTTGATTTCAGAGGAACAATGTGTGATGTTCAAGACTCAACATGAGAATTTGTATTTCCCTGTTTATCACACCATTAGAGCCCTGAGGAAGGTATCCTGTGCTCCTGGAGGTGACATCTGTTAAGGTTTTAGTGCCATTTTTAAGGAGTAAGGTACAAAAGGAGGGGTGATGATGCACATTTTGATGGAAATATCATTCACACATATTACTGCATGAAAGTATTCTGCACTAACTGCAAAATGGGAACTACTGAATATATAACAGCTTGTGTACATGCTGCATCCAGTCACTCTGCACACTATTTAATTAAATTCTTTGTAAAGCACTTGTGAATGTTTGATTATGTGGATATTGCTGGGGAAATAGAAATGTGTGTTATTGCTTGCAGAGAATAATATCCTCATGCATCATAAAACTGTTACTTGAGATTTCCTGATACAGCACTGTAGAGTCCTGTGTAGTGCTGGAATAATAGAGGGTTTCCACCTCCTGGCCTTCACAGAGACTAAATTCATGACCAAGGAGTAAAAACTACACAGCTAAAATAAAATTACAAGACAAAAATGTGTTGGAGCTTCACACTAACATGCTATACTGGTACAATTATTTGAATACAACGACAGCATTTGGATTTTTTAAAAATCTATTTCTGTGTGAACGTCACAAAAAAAAATTAAGTTACAAAAACCGTACATAGCTCAACAGCTTCTTTTATTTCCAAGCATTTAATTAAGGCATCGTAACTATGCCTTTTTACATCAAAATATAATCCTCTGATATTATTAGCAAGTTATCACCAAATAGAATAGAAATTAGCCATTTAACACCTAATTTGCTCACTGCCCCCTCACAGCTGGACAGAGGACAGAAAAAAAAATTCAAAGCGTTCATGAGGTTTGTGATTAAGGATTCGAGAGAGGCTTCAACTTGAGATATAAGAGTAAATTTATTACACTAAAGCTAACAGTAAGGGATAATGAGAAGTAAAATGAGCCTTTGGAGAACACCTTCTTTCCCCCCACTCGCTCCAGCCAGCTGCTACCGTCCTAGCCAAACGACGCGGGGAGACAGAGAATGGGGGTTTTTTGGTCAGTTCATCATCGTTCAAGGATTGGAGTCTTCCCCTGCTGGACGGTGGGGTGCCTCCTGGGAGACAGTTTTTCCACAAAAGTCCATCTCACAAGCAGCAGCCTTCTGCTAACCAACATGAGT
>WBMZ01002654.1:0-42179 GCA_013400975.1 Atrichornis clamosus | reverse complement strand
TAGGCCTCCATGGGCTGCAGGGGGGACATCCCACTTCACCATGGTCTTCACCACCAGCTGCAGAGGAATCTCGGCTCTGACTCCTGCACCTCCTCCCACTTCTTCCGAACTGACCTTGGTGCTTCCATGTTGTTTTTCTGCTCACATCTTCTCACTCACCCCCTATTCCCTGGCTGGAAGTAGAACTGCACCATCAGGATTGTTCTGAATTCCTTCTTAAATATGTTATCACAGAGGCATTATCACTTTTTATTTGGCCTGTGGCATGTCCATCTTTGCAGCCAGCCAGACATTGGCCCTGCAGGACATGATGGTGGGGCTTCTAGCAACTTCTCACAGGAGCCACCCTGTAGGCCCCCCCCGCTACCAAAAACCAGCTCTTGCAAAACTATGACAGGTGTTTTCTAAGTTCTGTTAAAAACCATTCAATTCCCCAAACCACACAACTGGGAACATCACTCTTACTTTAAATGACAGCAGAGTTAGAACAGAATAGGATTAAATGCAAAATGATCCAACTCTCTCATGCAGAGTACTGTGAATTTGTGTGGCCTTTTCCCCTCCTTTATCATCCTACTCTTTTACAAACATCAAAGCACCTTCTTCATCACCATGATTCCACTATATTTAACCATCTCCATTTGGAGTTGGATAAGGATATTGGTAAACAGGCACACATCCTTACTATACGTATAAATCTGAGCGTGTGTATAAACACTACCAAAAACCAGCATCCACATTTACTAACATTATGTACTGCAATCATATTTGGTTTAGCTGCTGATTGTAATGTAACCAAGGGCTAGATACTCCAGAATACATGGTAGTATTAAATTTCTAATACTCATGGTGGAAGTTAAAAAACACCTAAACTAGATGTATGAATGATTTCTGCAAAGTTTCTGTTAGCATACATGAGAAGTTTCCCAAATAAAGATCTGAAACCCCTGAAACACTGCAAGTTATAAACAAAAACATACCGTGAGAAACAAGAATTTTCTGTCAAGCATCTTTACACATATATTTTCCTTAATAAACCCCGGAGGCACGCAGGGATAAACTGCTCACTCTATGAACTCCATGTTTTTCCCTTATAATCCCTGTTTTTATTACAAAAATAATTTGAATTTATCTATGTGCCTCTCACAATGTTATTTTCTTTCACTTCTTCAGAGAAGATTTCTTCAGGATATCAATGTAGCTATCTTGCTCCCAGGACTTCCACTTTTTTTTGACAACAAATTAAGAGGAAGCGTAGACTAATATTAGTTTATTTAAGTCATACTGTAAGTATGGGTTTTGCCCTTTCCTAATACTGTATAATGTAACCAATAGCTTTATTAAATCTCTCCAAAGGCCTAGTGCAATTTGCTAAATGAATGGTGCTGTAGCAAAAGAGAAAAAAAAGAACTATTTTACTAGAAGGGTTTACACTTCTGCCACTCGATTCCTTAATCCAAGTAATTTGTTTTACTAAGTAGAAGATGCTTTGCTATAGCACAATACTATTGCATGATTTATGCAGATTTTAAGGAACAAGCCAAATACAAAAGGTGACAGCTCTCATTAAAAAACACAAAGTCAAACAGTAGTTCTTGTAAAAAATATCCAAATTTTCTACTGATAAAGAACTACTGATAATGGTACTTATAAGAAATAGCTAAATTAACTACCAAAAAAAAAATTTTCTGTACTGTTATATAACAGAGAAGTTTGCTCTGGAAAACCAAGTTATTTCTCTATATACTTTCATTCCCTTAAAAAGATATGGGGAAAAGGGGGGGAGGCAGGCAGGGAACGACACAACAGAATGACACCCCAAAAAACCCAAACATCCCAGGGTTAGTGAAAGCTCTCTAAAGCCAGTGTTCTCCTTGAGACACGTTGAGACACTGATTTTCAGAAAATACTAAGTGCATGTTTCCCGGAAACTAAATTCATTCAGTATTTCACTTTTGGCAGTTAGGACCTAAACACCCTAAATTAGCTGACTTTAAACTTAACAGTACTCTTCTGTCTTATCTCAGTACATGCAAAGTATTCAAACGCACAGAAGCCACAGATAACCTGGATGCCACCCCCACAGAAAAGCTTCAATTAACGTTTCTGTTCACCCAAATGCTTATTCTGGCACCCATCAGTTTTTATCTCTAGGACTACACCACCAATACCCTTCTGCAAGCGTGACACTTACCAACCCACACAGACTTTGGCCTGCAGAGTTAATGCAAAGGTCTTAAACTGTTTGCCGTTATTTCAGTCAAATCAAATGGCTTGTTGCAGACCCTGAGGAGAAATCACTACCACACATCAGTTTATTGCTGGGTTTTTTATTGCTTCTTATTCCTGTACTAAGTATTACTTAACATTAACTGACATAAACAATGGATGGATTCTCAGAGTGTTTGATACACAGAGCGGATGTTTAATGCAATGTGAATATTAAAGGATTCAAGAGGGAAAAAAAATGTGGGAGAAAAAGCTGGGGAGGGTAAGGAGAGAGACTATGAGAAATACAAAAAGAAAAATTTTGCTATGTTTGCAAGCAACTGAGCCTTGACACTGGGTGATAGCTAGCTTATAGTTTAAGAAAATAAAATAGAAATCTGTTGATTTTATTTGACATGCATATTATTAAATTGCTTTCAATTTTGATACCCCTAGTCCATAGATCATTGCTTTGTTATTTCAAAGTATATCAAATGATTCAATGTTAAAATGAAAAATGAATGCAATCACCCATTGAGGATGAATTGTGCATCATCTTGGTTGTATCGATCTCCACATGAACAATGCCCTTCTTTTAAAATAATACCTGGACAGATCATTATGAATCACTGCACAGTATTAAACAAGGGAAAAAAATCTTTCACAAAGTTTCTCTATAAACATAAACTTTTTTTTCCCAGTTTCAGCCTTATGTGGGAGTTCAAACCAGAAGTTGTATGGATCAAACCGGAACACGGACTGAAACGAGCTCAGGTTTCTGTTACTCCAGGTAACAGGGGTAGTACTGTATGTGCGTCCCCTACAGCACACAAACAACAGATGAGCAGAGAAAATACATTCCAACTCTCAACACCAAAATATCTGGAGAGAGGAAAAAACAAGAAATACTTTTGTTGCCTTCATAAATACTGTTTCTAACGTAAATACTAAGAGCACTGACATGATGGAAAATTGCCAACAGCCATTTTCCTACCACCAGAGTTAATAGAGCATGAGGATTCTATGGTTGAAAACAACACGACACTGATTACTGAGCACTATCAGTATGAATGCTGCTGCAAAGAAAATGATCAAGTGCCACTGCCATATTCCTTCTTTTTGCTGCAAAATCAAGGTGCAGGTACACAGAAAGCTCCAGAAATCCATTCTGTTTAAGAGTAGTAATGAGATAATTTTTTTTTCATCTGGCATACATTAAACTGATTTGCATCACAGTAATAAAGACATGAACGTCTGCATAAGTACAACACTCTATATACCAAGATTTACCTCTTTTATGTTTGCTTTAAAGTGAGATCACATTCGCAGGTGATGGGCACAGTTTAACAGGGAAGGTAGAAATAGGAATTTTGGGAAGACAGGCAGTTATTTCGCATTACCAGTACCTTATATTTCACCTGGAGAGAAAATTACAATATACCTAATCATATTCACTACACCTGAAGGTAATGTTTTTGCAGCGACTGTATCTATTTATCTTCTCCTCTGGAGTAAGATGAGGAAATGCAAATGGACTGTCCTGGATAGCTCCTGAGATATCATTTTTAGATCTTGCTGTTTATCCTAAGCCCTAGAATAGAGTTTATCTTACATTCTTATGCAAATTCTTTAGATATAGTAGATCAGGATAAAATTTTACTATCTTAACACTAAAAATAGTAATCTATTAATCAGTTTATTTACTAAATTATTTTAATAAAAGAAATAGCAACCTTCTGTGAAGTATCACAATAAAAAACCATCATCTTGTATTCTAAAGAAACACAAGTAACAGAGAACCCACTTTGTCCTCATACAAGTTCAACTCTCTCCTTGCCTCTCATGCCTAAGGATACAACCACATAAATTAAGTCTTGTCACAGAATCCATACTCATCAAAGGCTCAAATTACACCCTGATGGATCAGAATATGGGAAGTCCACGGTGAACTTCTTGGTGCATTTAGATATCCTAGAGAGGTTTAACTAAGCGAATTTACTACTTCACTTGATTACCTATCAGCATAGGCACAGCCTGCCAAGCATGTGCTGTGCAGCTATTCATGACAAGTGAAAAATCACAGTTACAAAGCAGGTATGCAAGATTGTGACAGAAGAAGTCATGCCTCTGCACAGTTACCCCATATTTTCCACAGTAAAATGCAGGACCAAGACCTGAAGCACCAAGAGGCTTCACTTCCCTGGCGCAGGAGGGCTGAGCAATAGGCTCCACTCAGTCCACACCCTGTTATGCAGAGGCAGGCAGAACATGTCTCCAAATAAAGAGGGTCTTTTTCAAGCATCTTGGGCCCAGACTTATTCCTCAACCTCCCATGGTTATCAGCAGGGACTGTGGGGGGAAATAATTAAAAGAAAGAAAAGAAATTAGCAGGATGGAAAAGCAGAATAGCTGAAATTCCACCAGAGCTGACAATGTCTCTGAGCATGGAAAACAATGGGAAGAGATGAAAACAGTGCTTCATTCTGCACCTGAAAGCAACTGATACTGGTAAAGAGAAAGACAGTAATTAGAAAGTAGCCTTATTTCTGACAGTTGTGCTACCAGACATACTTTAAGTGTTTAATAGTTTCAATTAACTAGGAGAATAGAACCCAGACATGAAAATCTGTCACAAAAATAGAATATTGCTAACTGTAAAAATAAAAAACTCTAGAAAGAAGTATTTGTTATCTGAAGTTATAAAAGAAAAGCAATACACTAAAGAGAGGCTGGTGACTAATACTAAATGAACTGTACTACTTAAGTTTGGCAAGGAGCTAACCAGAGCTGACAACAAAAGAGGTTGGGACAGACCTGGGACAAGTATTTCAGGAACAGACTCCTGAGAGACTCAGAAAAAAAGGAAAAGTAGAGCCTGACAAACAACAGAAGTCATCTAGTCCACAACAAAGTTTGCAGAGATTAGTCAGATCTCTCATGTAGGGAGTCAGGTTGATAATCCAACATCCCACAAGAAAATAAACGCAAGATAGAAAATCATCCAGAGCTCAGGAAACATGTGGAGCTGCACACCCAGAGACAGCCTGGACAAGCAACAGTCCTCGTCAGCATGGGGGAAGAAATACTGAAAAGGTGATGGATTACATCTCTCCATTCCATCAATGGAGCAACTAGACTGACAAGGGGGATGATGACAGCAACACTAACTCATATTAGTATTTCCTTGGTACTTTTATGATACACAAATGCCCTAGAGTATGGTATTGCTACACTTTTGTACAAAGTATGCCTTGTTAGTCCCCTTAAATCACATTCAAGCCAAATTCAGGTATAAAAATCAGACATACATTTTATCAATAACTTTCAAAACAGTGCTGCTGAATGCTTACAAAAGGTACCACCAAACAGACAAAATCTACGTTTAATGTAATTACACTGTTCCATACTCATAACCATATTGAGCTGGCACAGACAGCTAATCACAACTCAGGTCCTTGTGCACACCTTATGTTTCACATTTTCCCAATCATCAAAAAATTATTCACAAGTTCTGGTCTGAGAATTCATCTGTAAGAGATGAACTTCTCTCAGAGTACTTTCAGGTCCACTCCTCCATTTCCTTGGAGATCTTCCTATTCCTCTATCAGTTAAACCACAATAGGCTTTGAAATGTTCCTGGGATCTAAACAGACTTACATCTTTCATTTGACTCCTTCTGTTCCCTCCATTTTTGAGACACAGTCTGTCCATTTTTCTTAATAGTGCTTGTTCACTTCCTTAGATATGCAAATGTCTGTTTACTAGACTAAAAAACATCTTCCCTGCTAAACTGGCTGATAAGCAACTTCTTACTTTAGTGGGGGATCAAAACATTTTCCCCTCCCTTTCATAATTCATTTGCATTTTTTCAGTGTGCAATGTGACCTCCACCACAGCTTGCATTCTGTATCAATCTTTGTGTGCATTATCCAAAGATCTAAATAAATAAAATGTATGCAGCTCATTGCTGACTGCTAAATGAGACCATTAATCCCAACATACTAGCCACGAACCACTTTGGGCTAACAGCGGGCTTGCAAAGACTGAACCCCACTGCTGCCACGCTGTTCTCAAAGTTAGAGCAGAGTAAGACAACTGCAGAATATACCAAGTAAGACAACATAAAGTAGCTATGTCTTCCCTTGCTTTTTGCACAAGGAAGAACCTAGAACCTTTTTTTACTACCTACAAAAGGAGGTCATTTGAGAGGCCATTGATACCAAGTATTTCTGTGTTAGATGAATATGCAAAACTCAGGCAGATTCCATTTGAAAAGGTTATGCATTCAACTTATGATGCCACAGACAGGGTATCAGGTTTTAGAGAGTAACGTTGCATATGGGAAAACAACTGGAAGAGAGTGGCAAGAGGCTTTCAACAACTTTGGAAAGATTAAGAAAATGCCAAGCTAGAACTAAACACGCCAAAGAACAAAAAGCGTAAAGGACATACATTGGAAACGTTGTAAGGGACGTACAGAGAGCTGTTAGTGCATAAAGATGTGCAAACAGGGTAGAAGAGCAGCATTATCATCATGTCTAGTCAATAGAAAAGATACTAAGATTCCTTGGCATAATGGATTACGTGACCCAATTTGTGCCAAATGTAGGGGGTTTTTAATCAGCAACTACTGCAACCACTACTGAGAAATTCTGTTTACAGACATTGGAGAAGTCCATGAAGAGGCAACAAGAACTGAGATAAAGATACCTCCCTGTAATCCCATTGCCAATTCAGAAATAGTATGACAGAAAACACTAAATTAATGAGGTACCTTTACCATGGCATCAGGGCATTCCTCCAACAGAATCACACAATGCTTGGGACGAAGGGACCTCTAGAGGCTTGTCCAATTCCCCTGCCCAAGCTGGGCCAGCAAGAGCCTGTTGCCCAAGACTGCATCCAGATAGCGTTTTAATATCTCTAAGGATTGAGACACCACAATCTCTGTGCTCTCCGGAGTTTAGCAGATTATCTTTCCAAATTTAGTAATTTGTCATTCTTTACAACTTCATCAAACAGCTTGAATATTACTTCAAATTGAAATTAAAAAAATAGAACACAGATCAATCAGGCCTCCACAAATCCACTACAGCTTATAACTCGAATCTTAGTTCAAAAAAGAGTATTTTATGCTTAAAGTCTGATTTAAAACATGTTTTAAATAAAATATCTTTCTATTAGTGTGCATGATTTCTCTTAAACAGAGAACTCTTGCCATGGCCAAATGGAATAATTGTTTTCAGTACTCAACAGCCATAAGAATTGCAGACAAATATGAATCTCTACTTTTTCCCCATATATTTTGCATCTCACAAATTGCAGGGTGATGACCAAAGAGATAAGAAGGTAGGTGAATGGAGATACATTCAGCCAACAGCCAGTCAGCGGTGGTATTTCCCTGTACGCAGTGTTTGGGCCATTTCTGTTTAATATCTTTATTGATGATCTGGATGAGGGGATCAAGTGCACCCTCACTAAGTTCAAGACGACACCAAGTTGTGCGGGAGTGGTGATCTGCTGGAAGGCAGAAAGGCTCTGCAGAAGGATCTGGACAGGCTGGACCAATGGGCCAAGGTCAATTGCATGAGGTTCAACAAGCCCAAATGCCATGCCCTGCACTTGGGTCACAACAACCCCATGCAATTCTACAGGTTTTGGGCAAGAGGGCTGGAAAATGGACAGAAAAGGTCCTGGTGGTGCTGGCTGACAATGGCAGAACATGATCCAGCTGTGCCAAGGTGGCCAAGACGGCCAATGACATCCTGGCCTGTATCAGCAGTAGTGTGGCCAGCAGGACCAGGGCAGTGATTGTCCCCCTGTACTTGGTACTGGAGAGTTCACACCTCCTGTGTCCTGTTCTGGGCCCCTCACTACAAAAAAGATGTTGAGGTGCTGGAGCATGTCCAGAGAAGGGCAACAGGGCTGGTGAAGGGTCTGGAGCACAAGACTAATGAGGAGTGGCTGAGGAAACGGCAGTTGTTTAGTCTGAAGAAAACAAGGCTCAGGAGAAACCCCACTCCTCTCTACAACTACCTGGAAGGAGTTTGTACCTGGCAGGGGTTGGTTTCTTCTCCCCAGTAACGTGCACCAGGACAAGAGGAAATGGCCTCAACTTGCAACAGGGGAGGTTTAGGTTGGGTATTAGGAAAAATTCTTCAATGAAAGTGCAGTCAGGCATTGGAACAAGCAGCCCAGGGAAGTGATGGGATCACCACCTCTCAAAGTATTCAAAAAAAAGGGTGACTGTGGCACTTGGGGACACAGTTTAGTGGTGAACAGAGCAGTACTGGGTTAACAGTTGGACTTGATGATCTTAAAGGCCTTTTTCAACCTTAACAATGCCATGATTCTATGAAACAGCTTTAAATGGTGAAGTTATATTTGAGAGCAAACCATATACGCAAAATGCAGTGACACAGAGAATTGAGGGACCACAAGTATCAAAGATGTTGAATGAAAAACAGCAGTTAAATTGAACAAGCAAAAGAAACCATAAAAAGTCATTTGAGTAAAGTGAACATAAAGCAGACAGAAATTCAGTACAACCAATTGCATCTGTCAGGTACAGAAGCTGAGAACCTTCCTGATGAGCCCCTAGAAACAAGAAAGGTACCAAAACAGATGCAGCACGTTCTTCTCCTAAAATAGGACTATTTGTCCAAGTACAGTTTTGTTCATGCCCCATGTTATACCATGGCATTACAGTATAGTCATGGAGATAGATGTCTGCTCTCAGTACTACCAGCCCACTGAATACATAAACTCTTCCAGTTATACAGAAATCAGAACGGTTTGCCTGAGTAGAATTCCATTCTCTGCATCATAGATTTAAACATTAAAGTTATATTAAAGTTATATTAAAGAACCATAACAAAGTTAGGTTCACAAACCTCATCGGAACTTGATAACCAATGAATAATTTGCATTAATACAGGTCTCATTTTAAAATGCATCTATTATGCTGACTTTTCTCTCTTAGAACCATAATTTCCCCATACCATTTCACTTCATTATTATTTACAGAAAAAACAATTTCTGATCATTCCTCTTAAAAGTAAAAAATCCAATTAAAGGTTTTGTTGCATCAGTAATGTTTGATGTAGACCATGACTGAGCATACAGGCTTTTCTTTTTGGAAAATGTAAGAATAACTTGCAGAAACCAAGTATTGCAATGTCTATTAGGAGGGAATAGCCTGCTAGATCTTCAATATAACGAAAGGCACAAAAGAATGCCTGGCATGGGATCGGGATCTAATAGTCCTTGAATCTAGAAAGTCTCTTTGTTTTGACTCCTATCAACATAGTTCAGAGTACACAGCTAAATCAATATGCACCATGGAAGAATTCTTTAAAATCTCAGTAATACCATGCAGAGGACCACTGCAGTCCTGTAGTCAACTTAGTAAGCCAGGATGCCAAGTCATCAAATCATCTGCACTGAAAGTATGCAAGATTCACACTGAAGTCTTTGAACCAAGTTCTCTTTCACTCTGCAGACGTGATCTTTTCCTCCTAAAACACATGCTATAAAACAGCCTGAATGGGTGTTTACACATGGCTCCTGGTTCCTTTTCAGTGCTGGAACAATACAAATCAGATTGCTGGTTCAAATGTAAATCAGATTCGGAAGGACTAAGGACTTGCTTAAAGCAAATTACTAAGTATGTGAAAGATCAAAGTCTAGCGCTTCATTGGCATCTGAGAATGCAAATGAGAGATGCAGTAGAAAATGAAGAAAAACAAAGGAGAACTGAGAGAGTCTTTCTTGGTGTAAGCATTAAAAATCTGGTTTAAACCACACAATGATAGTTACATCAGTGGAGGAATCCTCTCCTTATCTCCTGGCTTTACATGATGAAAGGCACATTACGGATATGTCTGTAAGAGGTAAATTTGTTTTGTTTTTTCATGCTAATGTTTTGATACTCCCCAAGAAGGTCTTTTACTCCTTAAGCCACTTTTGTTCTCCCTCATTTAATAAACATTGATTTTTTCCCTCCTGTCTGCATCTCAAATAGAGTTAAAACAAGCAACGGTGGTTTTGTTTAATACCTTCAAAGGTGCTGAACCTCCTCTGGCTAGCTGGAATAAAAATCCACAGCTGTGACTAGTTCTTTGTGAATATTCCAATCCCAATTTCTTATTCTTTAAAGCTTCAATAACTGTTTAAAAGAAGCACAGTGCATTCTTCTTCAAAGATGACAGGAATGGTACTGCACTTGGCATTACCATATATGATCTCAGTACATTCCTTGCTCTCTGTGCTGACTGGGAGTTCAGCTTGGTGTCAGCTTGAAGGTATGACAGTGATGACCAAAGGCAGTCATCCACAGAGACAAATTACTAGGGGCTTCAAGAATACCAGCTATCCTGCTAGCAAGAAAAAATGAAACACATAGTTATTAAAAGGCACTTTTGTCTCTTGCCACAGCTGTATGCTGTACAAGGAACTGCTATTTCATTTACAAGTAAAGATTCAGTGTTGCATTGACAATACAAACTTCAGTGAATGGAGTACTATGCTTGACAAAGTGATGTGGTACAAGATTATTACCTGCCCTTTCAAACTTCAGCACTTGCAGTAACCAACGGAAAACTTTAGAAGCATCAGACAAAACACAAAAAAACCCAATCATCAGAAGAGAGATCCAGAAGAGCACATTCTTTAAGATCCAGAAGAGCACATTCTTCCATTTGGTATTTAACATTCTAGATACTCACCTTTTTCCACAGACATTCTCCCTTCATTTAATATTAACTATTTTTTGTAATAAATGTATGGGTTAGCTACAATTGAAAACAAATGTCCAAACACAATGAATTAATTGTATGCAATCTCTCATACACATAAATGCATATAGAAATATATTCTAGCAGCTAATGAAGACAAAGAATCCTCCTAACAAAAGTTATCACAGAATTCTGCTACTTAGTCTATAGAGTATCAGTCCCTCTGACATTAGCAAAGTGTTATTCCTAGAGATTTCAGCTCCTGAAGTGTTTTTCCATAGTCAGATAAGTATCTTGATTTCTATCAGGATGCAATCTGATCACAATAGTACTGCTGAAATCACAGTTAAGAGAGCACATCTCCAGGCACATGAATCCCTGTAATGACTTGGCCTGGTGAAAATCCAAGCTTCTATAGGCATTCTGGCCTCCCCATAACTCTCACTGTCAATCCAGCGTAACTCTTCCAGTTCATTATATGTGTTAACTTTTCTCCTCTCATAGTACTTTAATAATGCCTCCCTCTTGATCAAAACTCTTCATCCCCTTTTTACCTGTATTAGACTACTGCCTTTCACATCCTTAGGTATATTTGCAATTTTCTGTGTTTGGATGCTGGAAGAGAGTAGAGAAAAAGTGAAGAGAGAAGAGAATCTTGTGTGACCCTCAAGAAAGAAAAGTAGTGGTGTCATCAATCCTCGAAACTCCTTTGGGTGCATGTAATCAAAGACCGAAAGGAATCGCTTTATCAGCCTTTCTTATGCAGCATCAGCAACTGCTTCTTTTTGCCACCTTGTTAGTGCCTCACACTGGCATGTCAGGAACTTTCTCCTAGGTCACAGTGGTACAGGTCCCTAGTACTTTTACTGGTCTAGTCTATCCAGCGATACACCATCAGCTTATCAGGCTCACAGGGGAAATTGTGTTTAACATATCTCCAAGTACAATGAAAATTTCAACCTCTTTGTTTTCTTTGCAACTTTTGAGGCTTTTATCTTTAGTACTAAGGGTTTTAAGGATGCTGCAAGCAGCTGGGAAGTATTTTGTGGATTCTTCTGAACCAAAGGACTATTAAGTAGACATCTGCAATTGAAGGTGACCAGATCATTTTTTTCAATTGTTTTCTTGCAGGTCTGGTAATTTTCTATCCCTCCCTCTCCCTCCAGTACAGTATATCAGAAAACCATACATACCATAACTGTGTGGTCAGATCTGAGGTTGAAGGTAACGCTGACATAAAACTGTAATAACCTGCTACTTCCTAGACTTCATAATCTGTTGAGGTCTACATTGTTTTCAGCAGGCTAGTGAATTTGCAGAAGTTTGACTGTCACTTTGGCTGAAGCAGGATCTCTGATTTTTATCCTTGCTTGCGTCAGAATGTGTCTAGAAGAGCAGACATGCTGCAATGTGCTTTTTCTTGACTATGTCAAGGTTCTATAGAGGTATATGAACAAAGCAAGTGCTGACAAAGCAGTGAAGTGCTCAGGAAAAACATCAACTTAGAACATACCTGAAGCAGCATTGTTCTGCACAGTTCCAGACTACATCTATCTTCCCTTGCCACTTGATGCAGAGTTGTGTCTGCCAGCCCAAATAGGAAATGTGTTGGAGGTGATTGAATGGCTCACCCAAATATGCTGAACTGGCACACGTTGCCACCTCATTGTAATTTTACATCAATAAATCAACAGTTAAAAGGCATATAATACAAGGTAACTTGAAGTGGCTGTCATTAATTATGTTCTATCTTTTGCTTAGTAACCACCACAACACAGTCTTCAATAAAACTTATCCCAATTATAGTCTGACAAGTTTCCCAAATTATGCTTATGATTTATTTTAGCATGACAATTTTGGAAACTGCAAGAGCTGTTCATTCTCTTTTCATTTCGTGAGTATATCAGCAGTTACAGTCAGAGATAAACAAACACATAAAATGTGCCATCTGAACATCCAGAAAGCAGCAAAGCCAGTGTTAGAAGACACAGGTGTAACCTGAAAATATTAAAAATTAAATTTTTAGTAACTACAGTATCAGTTTCAGAAACTGATAAAAAGGTGGCAACTTCCATCTGATCTCTCATTGGAGCCAATTAACCAAAAATTCTCTTCTGTACTTCACTAGAGACTCTTAAAAAGTATTTTCTTCTGTCTATTTCAAGCCAATCTCCTACCAGTTTCAATGAGCATCAGAGGTAGTAGTGTCCCTTGCAAGACGTGATGAATTAGTTACAGTTTTATCCTTCTCTTTAATAAACTCTCTGTGAAGAATTCCCTTAATAATATACCCAGTACTCTCAAAGTCACACAGTTTTAGATAAAAATGGGGAAGACTTGAAAGAAGGGAGAAAGAGAGGAATTTTTAATTTTAAATTACATCTCTCAGAATAATTCTCATCTGAATCATTTCAATGTTGTGAAATACACTTTTCTTTGTTTTTAGCCTCCTTTTCTCCTGGAATCAAGGAAATAAAAAAGGATATTACTGTTTTTGCCCATATTACAAAGAAAATTCAGGATGAAATGTTACAACAGGGAAAAAAAAAATCAGGCTTCACTGCTGAAAGGTAAAGCCAAATCTGGAGAGCTGTGTTTAGGTAACATGGCTTTATAAACTTTTAATAGTTAGCATATCAGCTAGCTTTCTATACTCCTATAACCAGGAAAGGAACCTTCATTTCTGCAACAGTGGCAGTCAGAATGAAATAAAACCCTTAAACTGATGTGTTACAAGACGACTTTCATCATCACACTTCAAAATCATGAATATGCAGCTAACAAAGGAAGTGTCATATCTCCTGCACTCTCAAGTCACTTATACCTGGCACTGTTCCTAGGAAAGGCAGACTCCTTCAGTTGGCCACACCTGTTCTGCCTCGGCTTTGGTACAAAATTGGCTAGTTAATAAAAAATGAAAGAGAAAGTATTTTCTCTGCCTTCAGTCTGCAGTGTACATGTACCAGCCTCTTCCATATATTTTTGCCTGTAGCTGACGTTACTGCTAGACTGGTATATGCTGAAGAAATTTACATAGCACTGGTTGTATAACTTTGCCCCTAAAACTGATTTCAGAGAGGTATCAGCCTCAAAGAACACTGATGCTCTTAGTGCCTTACAGTGAGATTGTAAGAAGCTTGCAAGATGGGGTTTCTTTTCTCAGAAGTCCACTCACACCAGTGCAATGGCTCCGAGTGTTGCTCCACACTCCGTTTGCATTGACCCTCGGCTGCTATCCGGGACACTGCAGATAATGCCAATTATAGGAGTCTCAGACACTGTCAGCAGTTACAGAAGAGCCTCTGCCTGATCTCACTCCCAGCACACCTCATGATCCAGAGTGAAGCAACAGATGGGAAGGAGGGGGGAAGAAAGAGAATCAAAGCTGTTCCACGCTTTTTGCTCAAAGGTTGCCAAAACAGGCACTGACAGCAAGTAGCCATAGGGAACTGAGGCGAGCTTAAATTCTAATTTCTCAGCAGGTGCAAAGCAAGGAGAGAGCATTTCAAAATAATCCCCTAGGAAACTGTACATTTTTCCCCCTTCTCCTACTTTCTTCTTTCTTTTCTCTTAAACAGTTTCATCCTCTAACAAACAAAATTGCCAGTGGCTTTCAACTTACAGCAACAACCTGGAGGCAACTCATGAGTACTTTGTCAACAATGCTAATCCATAAGCCAAAGAAAAAATACTTCCATTTACAGTTAAAAAATAGAAAATAGTTGTTTTCTCTGAAAAACAGCCCTAGGAAAAGTAAACGAACGCAATCAGGTCCCTAGGGCGTTCTAGAATATAAGACTTCTGCTTCTGTTCCAGAACTGCAGATCTGTCTTTCTCTGTCTCACTCTCCTATACGTACACATTTCTACTATATTTCACTTATTCTTGTGTGTATCTCACAGAAATCACAGAGAATGACTCTGTATGCTCCAGTGTGCAGACGTTCACTTAACACACATTACCAATCACATGGCAAAGACTTACCCTTGTTATCACTGGAGGACACTTCTCCGAATCAATGAATCAAAAACTATTCAATGCCATTTAAAGGGAGACATAGCTTTTTTAAATGCCCTTGAATTTGGAAGCAGGGTACTTAGTTCATACGGTACTCCAGTATTCCATCTTTAAGGACTACAAGCAACAGGGAGCATATTGAAGTGAACTGATTATTTTAAAATCAGCCCTAAGTTAAAGCCCTGAGTTAAAGTGAAACAAACATACTCATATTCTAAACCCAAACAACAGTTTGCAGTTAAAAAAAATGTATAATGATAATTTGAAGAGAAGAAAGAACTTTGCACTTCAACCAGCTTTAGAAGTTTCTCCCACACCATATGGTTTAATTAGAAAGCCAATAGTTTTTCTGACTGAGAACTGTGATTTTCACATGTGCCCTGTCTCCTTCACCCACTCTTGACCAGAAAGGAGGCAAATAACAAGATACATTCTTTCTTCTATGACCTAGATCTATCATCAGAATTCTTCACTTCTCAGTCTTTCTTGCTTCCCCATCTTCTGCCAGAAAAACTCTAATTTGTATGCATCAATCCAGGCAGGAAGAAATTTAGTATCTTCACCTATCTTCTTGGCATGTCCTGGTTTGGTAGTGCTAATGTGAGAAGTGACACCCAAACAGTGTTAGCTGCCTGGACTGACAAGAAGTGGACCCTCTACAAGTTATTTTCTACAGGGTATAAGACTCATTCCACTGAAGCCTGAACCATCCCATATACATAGTCTGACTGAAGGACATAAGTCTCTTTATTTTATAAGAGATATACAGAGGACATGTGTGACCCACACAAAAGGCAACATACTCTTTTTACTTGAGAACAACTATGGTGGTAAAAATGATACTATGGTGGTAACAACTCTTTGGGATGATAATGAGTTTGAGATGAACTGATCTTAAACCTGCCTGGAAGGGTACATTGATATCCTAAAAAATATCTTAGGCTGACTTTGCACCCAGAATGAGAAAATGCAACCCCTCATCCCCTCTAGTAATCATGTAACTCTTGCATCTTACTTTATCCAAATGCTTCAGTAAGCAGCACCAGTGGGAATTAACAGTTGTAAAAAACCTACAGCACAAGTTGATCCCTTTTTTCATTTGTTAGCCTCTTTCTCCCTTCTGCCCTTCCATCCCTGTCAATCAGCAGGTGTATTATATGCTAGAGCAAGAGGGTTTACATATCTCAAAAAGTCTCAGAAAATCTACTGTAAATGAGTGCTTTTATTCATCTGACTCTTCAGAAGACCTGCAAGGTTCTGGCCTTGATGAGAACTGGAAACACCAAGTTTTACAAATTAATCTGCCTCCCCAGCAACAGTGTGGATTTTCCAAGAGCCAGCTCTGGGACAGAATTGCCTGTAGTAAAGCTGGGCATGGCCCCTATCAGTACATGAAGTAGAAGAAAACTGAGTGGATTTAGAAAAGATGTGGAACTGACATAGTCTGAAAAAGAAAAGTAACAGCAGTATGACAGTGTTCCACAATGTAGAAACAAGGTAACTGATACAGTTACTGTTACATCTGGACCTCAGTAGTGGCATCTAATGTAAGTGCCAAAACCAGGGCATCCGGATTTTCTCTCTTTCATATTTTTTAAGTAGCTAGTGGTCCTAAGAGGAAATAGGTTACCGTGTCATGCCTAAACTGTCAGACTTGTCCTTGATTACAATGAGCCCTTTTTCTCTGACTTGTTTCACCTTTCTGCTCCAGGCCTAAGGTATGGCAGTAAGTCAAAACATTTTCTTTCAAATCAATGGACTATGCATATGGTCTAGGTTCAGTCTATTTGCATGTTTTCCTTACTGCTCAGCCCCTACAGACCAATGAAAACTATTGAGTCGAAGAAGTAAACAGTTATTTGTTAACTCATTCCTTTACCAAGCTCACTCATTCCTTTACCAAGTCAGGATATATTTACTGTGGAAGAAACAACAAAATTATATATCCAATATCCTATACGCCAGGCTTTAAAATTAATGTTTTAATTTTCTTCCAAAAAGTAGAGTAAAATGAAGCATTCACGGCCACAATGAACTTTGAGAAGCTAGACCTGAAGAATCTTATTAGACACCACAACCAGAATTCAGACTTCACAAGATTGATTTCTGTCAATAAATTCTGAATTCAGAACATTTTCTGTAGGGATATCAGAATCAGAAGACTCTAGATATATTTAAACTGGAGTTTGATGAGTTGCTGATACAGCTTGTTGTCAAACATAGAAGTACAACTGAGTGCAATGACTCAGGAGGTCCCTTTCCAGGCTGTGTCCCAACTACGTGATGCATTCTCTCAACTTGGCTCTAACAAACCCTGCATTTTCTCCTATTCAGCGTGGTCCCACTGCAAGTCATTTTTACTACTGTGAAAATACTTATAGCAAGTGTACAAGTTATCTTTCTGGGGCTGTTGTCCAACAGCAGTTTAGAAGAAATCTCAGACTGGGAGAAGAAAAAAATAACTAATGGCACCCATGTAACTATTTCTGTTTGCCTGTGCTTGTTTCTTGGTCACTTATTTGAAGGATGCCAATACCACAAGTGTGCCAAGTACAGTTAACTGAAGACATTCTTAGCCCTTTCAGAAACCTGACACCAAAAGAACAGTTCTGTACACTTCCTCTAACATAGGATACAAAAAGTACCAGCTTTGATTCTGAATAGTCTGATCCACGAATCAACCACCAAAACATACACCACATGTATGCTATGGAAGAATACATGGGAACCAAGCAGAAATATTACTAAACATGTTTCTATCACTTGACATCTCCCAAAACGAATATGGAGAAAAAGTAAGTCCCCCCCATCCCTGAGAGAGAGTTTGGGATGCTTATGCAAGCACTACAGATGTGAAATCAATAGCTAAAGTAAACTCTATTTTTGCCTTTTTTTCAATTCCTTTCTTTGCTGTCTTCCAAAAGGACACTGCACTGAAGGGAACATACTCCTTGGTGGTCAGAGTGAAGTGACAGCTAGGAGGCAGAATTATTCAGCACTCCTCCAGATAAGACAACATTTGACCAAAGAATCTACTTGTGGAAATGCTGAGTCACTAATGAGTGGCATAACTGAGCAAGAGCAGCAGTGATGTACACATGGCATTGGCTTTGTTTCCCACAGTTTGAGAAACACAAAAGGCTCCTGAATAATCACGCTGCTCTAGAGTAATGTCATTCTTGTCCTCATTTCCTCCGATCAGTCTGCAGCCAAAACACACAGGTGATGCCATGAAAGAAAAAGGAGTGATGCCTATCTATCTGAATCCAAGGGAAGCCTTGCTGGCAGTCTTCTTCAGAAACCCAGGTGCAAAGTTCAGCCCCCTTCCCTTGAAGCAGTGAGAAGAGTCCACCAGTTTACAACACAACAACTTGACAGAGGCACCTGATCAGCAAAAGACCTCTGCTGCAGACAGATCTCTATGTACTTACTCTTAGGACATGCAGAAATCCTTAAGTTGCTTCTCCCATCCAGAAGGGAATACAAATTCCCAGCTACCATCTACAAACTTAAACCTGGAGTCAGATTTAGTTTACAGGGATTCAATGAAATTCAAAGAATTTTGCCACGTGCCATATGGTCTCCCCACATTTCAAAATTCTGTCTCTAGCAGCATTCAGAAGAAAAATGCTAGTCCCTGTTTCAGTAGCCCACTAGGCAGGCACCTCAGTTCTGCAATGCCACAAGCCTGTCTAAAACACAAAGGGACAGTAAATCTACTTCACATGAACAACACGACTGGTTTAGGAAGCCCATCTACCAGAACCTCCTACCAGAGCATGGATCTCCTCTCAGAGAAGGGCATATATTCCTTCAGCTATTGCACAGAGACTCTGCTGTCTTGAGAATCTTGCTCCGTGGTGTTGACGCAGGAAGAAACAATCAGCTACGATATATAGAGACAGCTTTTTTCCAGGGATTTGTGTAGTGTTTCCTTGCAATAAAGATTGTTTCTAGCCATAGAAGAAAGCAACAAAGGTCAGACAACATTCTTTGGTCCTAAGCCTAATATTAAGAGATGGATTAGAGCTTGTGAAGGAATTCCGAATTTATAAAATTGCTTGATAAAAGCAGAGTACAGCTCCTTACATAGAGAAGAGTTGCAAGAAATTGGCTTGCTGTTTCTGCTAGCTCAAAGCTTTGAATTGATGTCTGTGGGAACCATTTCAGGTTTCTCCCATTGACTCCTCTAGGCATGGAATCATGCTTCAGTCAACCTATATAGCCAAAGCTCTAATTATTTTGTTGTACCTGAAGATTATCCCTTGTGGTCTTTTCTGTGATTATTTCCTCCAGATGCTTTCATTCTACTCTAGAAATCATTTAACAAATAATGTAAGTTCTCCACAACATGATAGAAAAGACAATTTGCTTTCTCAGCCAGTAAAAAGTCTATGGTAAATGATTCTGTCTCTTTTTACATTGTTTACTTGCCTTATAGTATCTTTGGATGTCAGTGTACAGGGTCCCTATACTAGTTCTTCAAGGGACTATGGCCGTATTCTTATCAGCAACCCTTCTCACTGCAACATGAACTTAACAAAAGATCTCACAGCAAGAGAGGGGGAAAAGAAAGAGGAAGAGCAATTCTTACCTGATTAACCTGTTGTTTTAGCAACAATAACAATCTGTCCCTTTATATCTCCAGCTACCTTAATCCCAGAGACACTGAAAAGTGGTGACTCAATTTGGCCTCATTTGCACAGGCCTGTATTTCCAGGATGGGAAAATTCTGATGGAGTGTTGTACCGAGCCATTCTATACTGAAGTGCTGTCCAAAAGAGCCAGAGATTCCTCAGGCAGATGTTAGGTGAGAAGGTGACCCCAACCAGTTGTACCACGCGGCAACACGAACATTAGTACTCCTGGATATCTAACAGCATGATATGATACAGCAATTAGAAGATCACCTTTTAAGGAACTGTACGTACACTTTAATATAATTTGCAGTCTACTTGTCATGCAGGCAGGAAGTCAGTTACCAATCTGAGAGGAAAGGATTACTTACAACTGAATATCTAGGACTGAATACATATCAAAAACTCCATCAAACACAAGTGAAAGTAAACTCAGTTTGAAGCACCTTCCATCAACAGAAACATTCTACAAAATTCTTCTCTCCAGTTGAAGAAAACTTGAAAAATGGTTTCTTCCACAACCAAGTATCAGGAAAAAGGTGTTTGAAAATTTGTTCTAAGTACTGGTCATATTTTTACAGTATGAAGCTTACTGTAGCCAACTGCAAACCACTACTTACCACCTGAGTTTTTTTCCATTCTTACAAATTAAAAACTTCAGCATAGTCAATGCTGAAAAGGTCAGCTTACATGTTTGTTCACAAGTCAAGTCTCTAGCAAGTAAAAAAAAAAAAATGTATTGCATCTAGTTCAACTTTTTCTTCATTTATATTTCATTAGATGAATTTTAAACATTTCTTCTGTAAGCGCATTGATATTGACATCTGTTAGCTACCCAACATTCTGTACATTCAATACCACTGCAGATACAAATCACCTGTTGGTATCTCCCAGTTATGTATTTAGAAGTTCAGGGCAATGAGGTACTTAAACATGTTAGGTTTGAGTCAGCAAAAAATAACCAAGTACTTAAATTCCAACACATGACTTGTTGAAATAGCTCCTGAATTGAAATCTCCATTGGCAAATTATTCATTTGAATGTATAGGGTTGCACGACTCTTCCTCTTCTATTATGTTCTAACTGAAAAAAAACCCTATTTTCTATGTCCATTGAGGGTATGCCAGTTAACAGGCCTAAAAAAACCCCACTGGATACATTTTAAACCTGCCTTTCTTCCAAAAATATCTACTGCTATTTGAAAAACAAAAATTAATAGCATTATTTTTAACCACAAAAGACAAGAATGTATTATTACAAGAATAATTGTTATTCAGTGGGAATGTTTTTGGCATATTTGGATATCACTCTACATGCTAATGTTGCCTATTCCAGAAAATCCCTTTAGCAACACTGTTAATCTTTTTATAAATCAAATTTGCAAGCTCTTATAAAACCGACAACCTCGTAGCCATCATACTTCATAATGTCAAATATTTCTGGTCAGAAAGATATTCTTCCAGCCTTACTCATCACCATATGAAAATATATATCTAGCATGTAATTTATTCTGACATTTATAGTACAACACAAGACTTTCATTTCATATTCTATGCATTCAATAGACATTCAATAGACAACATACAGAAATTCAGTGCATCCTACAATATAATTTCATTGAAGAAAAAGTAAGACTACAAATCATATTTTATCTGAACTATAGAATTTAGGTTGGATAACAAGTGATGACAGATTTTATAGCACTTCAATGTTGACTTAATCACTTATTATTCTGAAGTGGTTTTGGCTTAGTGGGGTTTTAGTTGTGGGAGAATCATTGGCATACAAACACAATTCACACTATGGTCCAATTCCACCAAATGTAAGTATCCATATTTTTACCTTACCAAATAGGCAACTATTTTAAGGCATGACATGGTGTAGGATTTCTTTGGGTTTATTTCATCCTATTGCAAAAGAAGAATTGAGTTGGTTTGAAGCAGAACATCACCAACTGAATTAAAAAGACTTTTTTGCCAGCAAGACAGGATCCATCCAAATTCTGGTCATGCCTAGCCATGTTTGATTGATGAGAGCTGATGGGATTATAGCCTAGTTGAGGCAGACCACAATACACAAATGTGCTATTAGTAGCATGGTACATTAATCAATAGTGATGAGTGTAAAAAAATCTAAAGTACTCTGATCTCAGTATGTTTTACTTAGTTTTTGTACGCAATAATGGGAAATTTAAGCACAAACCCATGTATACCCTAATTGTATATTCAAAACTCTTGTTTCAAAAAGCTCTTTGTCTACATAAATACAGAATACAAAAGCTCCCCAATCTCATCTTCTAAAATGGTACAATATTCTTCCTTTGGACACGAAACAAGAAAAGAAAAGAAATTAACTTTTGTTAATTACATCAACATCTAAAAGAAACATAAAGAAAGACAATAAAGTCTGATCCAATTGAATAAAATCTCTTAACTAAAAACATTCTAAATCAGATTTGTGATAATTTCAAGGCTTAAATGAGATATCACCTTTTTAAGATGAAGCAGACAGAACATTGTCTTCATGTCTGAAATTATCTTTTTAAAGTATATGTTTTGGTGCAATCCCGTTTAAAACATAAATCAAGTATGCATACTGAGTACCAAGGACAACCAGTTGGTAGCCCACATGTAAAGTCAGGCAGTTCATACTGATTCTCAAATCTGCAACTCATCCCAGCTCCTGGCAGCTCTCCAACCACATACTGAATTTCTAGTCTAACAGCACCTGGGATTCCCCATCTCAATGCCAATCACAATGTATAAAAACACGAAAGGAAGATGTCAACCAAAGACTGTTGTAAAAGAGTTTAAAGATGGAGAAATGGGTTCAATGTTAGAACAGCTCCAGTGGATGTAAAAATAATGTCAGGAGCAGAGAAGGTAAACAAAAGGTTATTTATATGCTGTTGAGTGCTACAACTATACTGCCTTCATAGTCATGTTGGCAGGGATGCAGAACTTACCACACTAGTGTAGAGAAGCTGTATCCACAGATTCAACAGTTCAGTCTACCGGGCAAACCAAACACTCGAGATAAAGTCCAAGTAAATCCATAATCCCAAATGTCATAAAGTGTGACTTCAGGCGAGATAAATAAAAGAAGGGAAAAAAAATCTTTTTTCATCTCTATTTGAACTGCCAGAGAAAAATTCTTTTTAAAGAATACAAATCTTAGTATGCTGCAAAAACCCATTAAAACATTTTGAGTACCCATAATTTTTAAATCTGAAGTAAATCTCAGATGGTAGTTTTAAACAATCAGGTACAGGATTCAGCTTCAGCTTCCTGTTAACTGAGTCTGAAAAACATCATACACCACAGAAAAGTGTAACATACAAATGAGAAAATAGCTTGACTAAGAGGCCGCTGCTAACATGGCACACCCAGAAAGACCAAAAGAGGATGACAAAGGCAATTAACCCTATAATAATGACACTCAGCTATCAGTCTATACAATAGTCAATCCCCACCAGGACAGCAAAGAGGAGAAAATACTATGAGTAGATTGTGAAGTATAACTCAGTGATCAGCATAAAGGAAGGCGTAAGTCAAGGTTCTTATATTTCTTTACTATAAAATCCAATGTGTGCACCTGCTGTTCCATTTTTCACTAAATCTGCTAAGACAAGAAAGAATCTTTACAGGTGCAACTTTGTAATATAGATTATACCAAAAATGCAACCTATTCCTCCTGAAAGAAATGCAACATTCTGTATGCATTTGAGAATGTACCCTCTGTAACAGATTTGAGAGGACGTAGAAGATGCCTTTCCTTTCTAGGAGTACCCCACATGCACCTCTACAAAAGTGTCAGTCATTGGAAAAGACGGAACTATATATGTCATGAACAAACTCATGCAACTTCTCCATCAGAGCATGAGACACAGAGCTACTGACAAAAAAATCATAAACATGGATGGAGGAAACACCACCAACAAATGAAAATTTACTACTTTTCTATGACGCACATTTCACTAACATGCTTAGTTTGAGGAAGAACACGGTGCTAGAGTATTAGGATAAAGAAATGACATCTTACTGAAGGGACCCCACCCACACGTGGGTGTTTCTCTAAATCCAGTTTTATAAAGACCTATATCAGAAATTAGGTTTTAGCAACTTGAAAAAAGGCATTATCCCACATAGGTAATGATAGATGGATAAAGACATACAAAAAAACTTTTAAATATACCTAGGTGGTTCTGCATTTTAACACCAGGAGCCAATAGTAACATTATCAGGAATTTTCCATCTTCACACAAAGATAGAGTAACACTCTGATGCCTGGACTTGTTCATAATCCTTAGGTCAAAATGCCTTGATCCTGGACGTGCAGTGAAGGCAAATTCCTAGCTAGAAGTGTTAAAATGAGTTTCAGTGAAGTTCACCAGTCTTACAGATCAAAGAATATGCTGTCAAAAGACTGGTTCTGCATGGAATTACCTTCCAAAATATAAAATAGCTTGCTTGTCAAGTCAAAAATTTTGATATGAAGAGAGACATTTATATTATCTCTAGTCCTATTACCTCTCTGTAGGAGCCCTCTTCCTAAATATGAATATTGAAGGGAAACAATTTCACAGCTTCTGTGTCTGTCAACTTTTACTTATAGACTACTTGAATAATGGAAAAGAGCTGTTGGTGGTAGCGTGTAAGACAGTTCTTTCTCTCTAGGTGAGTTGAGTCTGCCACCTTTATTTTGCTAACAGACAGCAACCGGGAGCTTTCTGATGCTGACGTCCCTGATTTGATAACACACACAACAAACATTAGAATCCTACAAGTTACCTTGGAATTACACTTAACTTTACATTGCTACACCACCTGTGACTATAATCTCCCAGAGTTATAGTTTCATGCATACTGGCAGCAGAGCTGACTTAAGAAGTTCTGGATAGCCCAGCCAGCAGCAGCTTCTCAGCAGTGCAGCTAAACTGTGGGACCAGCCTGAAAAACAGCTCTCTGGAAAGGGCTGGTTAAAAATAACCGCCAAAAACGCAAAGGGAAGAAAATTACTTTACACCACTGAAGTTAATGTCTTATAAAACTGCATGTAGGACAGTCTGCTTGCCTGATCTTTCGTGTGTCTAATGAGAAAGTACTGCAGTGAAGAATCTTAAGTGGAGGAGGCAGCTAGAAAAAGGTTAGGAGACTTCTGAAATGAGGGACAACTAGACCATAAGCAGTGAACAGGACCAATCTTCTCCAGGGGACCCACAGATAAGAACCTGAAAACTGCCCCAATGTCATGGTTTAACCCCAACCAGCAGCCAAGCACCACAGAGCAGCTCACTCCTCCACCAGTGGGATCAGGAAGAGAATCAGAAAAATAAAAGCTGGAAATCCTGTGGGTTGAGATAAAGACAATTTAATAGGGAAAGCAAAAGCTGTGCACACAAGCAAAGCAAAACAAATAATTAATTCCCTGCTGCTCATGGGCAGGCAGGTGTTCAGCCATCTCCAGCAGAGCAGGGCCCCATCACACGTAATGGTGACTTGGGAAGACAAATGTCATCACTCCAATTGTCTTCCCCTTTTTCCTTCTTCCCTCCATTTTATATAACTGAGTATGATGTCATATGGTCTGGAATATCCCTTTGGTCAGTTGGGGTCACCTGTTGGGGTCAGTTGGGGTCAACAATAACAGAAATATCTCTGTGTTACCAACCCTGTGTTCAGCACAAATACAAAACACAGGCTCATACCAGCCACTATGAAGAAAATTAACTGTACACCAGCAAAAACCAGCACACCCAATCTTCTCATTATTCACATGTCCAAACTCATCTCATGTTTGTAAGACTCTTTGTTCTCAGACTCCCTGTCCCATGGTGCACACTTCTTGGCTCCATGATCAGACTTAGACCTGTTACATGGGACAGCAGAAAGCTGGGAACTACGGCTTGGGAGAGCCTCCATAAAAGTCTGGCACCTGCTGACTAGAATTTTATCTATAAATAAGTGTTCTTACAACCTTAATTATAGGTTTACCATCATAAAATACAGCCAGGATAATACATATATATATATATATGCACTTATATGTGTCTACATGTACATATGAATGGCTGGAAAGATAAATTAATATTAAAGGAACATTCACAGATAGGTTTATGTAAAATTTCGAGAGGCTAGAACTACTTGTGTGAAGATTTGCTTTTATTGTTTAAAATTACATTTTATTCACTTGTAATGTTATTTTTCTCCAGTACACTATTGCAACATTAAATTATCCTTCAGCTGTGTACTTGGATTTGACCATTTTATACTCCATATCAGAGTTGTAACTCAGCAATTGTATTTTGACTGCAAAGAGCAAGCTTTATTTTTTCCTGGTTTTTTTTTTTTTTTTTGGTTTTTTTTTTTTTTAAGAGACTGTCAAAGATAAAACACAGTGAATTCTTCTGGGGCTGGACTTCCGTTCAGCTGTCCCCAAACACAATATAAGCATTACAGAAAGCTGTGTGTTCACTGTTACTCTGAATGACTTAGAGCTATATCAAATATCCTTTGGTATCACCTGACAATACTTTTGTCTTTGGAAGGTTTTATTAAGAGCTCGATTAGAGCATTTGGTTATCAATCATAACTTACACAATTCAGATCTTTTTAATAACTTGGAAACTGTTGTGTGGTTTCTACAGAAAAACCTGGAGATATGGCATGAAGCATAAAACTGCATTTCTAATGCATCTGTTTGTTACTGAGTAACAGCCTGCTTCTTCATAAAATTCAATTGCCTGTGATCACCTTAAGACAGAAGCGAAGCTTAAAACATTTCAAGAATATGAAGAAAAGATGCCGAGGAAATAATTTTTACATTAGTGGTGAAAAGACATATAATGCACTTTTCTATGTATCTAAGTTATGGCTGACAGCATTGTGAAGCTTTATATATTTCCACACCTGAGAATTAGCACCCTAGGAAGGACAACTCTCAAACAATTTTAAAGTAGGAAATATTGCAGTCCCTTTTATGCCACTCACATGAAACTTAATCATCAATACTTAACTATGAAAGGATGCAAGTTCCAGCTGCCTTCTGTTTCAATACATACTCAAATTCTATCTGACAAGTGAACATTTTATACAAGTCTGATCAACAAAACGTCTGCCTGCCTTCAACTCTCGGCACTCTGGCTTTCAGCTGTGCCTCTAAATTGGACAACAGAACTGTGGTGCTTCTCCGTTTGCAAAATGCATTACATGTAAACAGACAGTAGTGAATACAATGTGCGTAGGTACTATAACACTATGAAAACATCTAACAAAATTTCATATGAGGAATTCAGCCACTGACTTCTGTTACTGTTTGGGAGTGACATCATAAAGAGCCACATTAAGGTTCTGTCAAATTACCTGTGCTTTTACATCGTGACTTTCTAAGGAAATCTAGTGTCATAGTGTCGGTGATAAGCCAACCCCCCTGCTGAATAAAATATGTATTAGGAGCTCTTTTGGCTCGATCCACTCCACTGATAAGTCCCCTATTGTTGCAGAGCTCAGGGATCAGTTACAAAGCCACAAACTCAGGGATTATTTGGAAACAGTTTCTAAAGACTTACCTAAGCCCCCCAGAGAGAAAACCATAGCAGCAGAAACTTAGGAGGAGGGTCTCCAGAACACATTTCTAAGTTCTTCAGTGCATCTGTTGCCTTGCCTCCTGCTCCCACCCACTCCAGGATTCAACTGCCCAGTAACATACTGTCTTGGGTTGAGCATATGATACCATTTTGTTATCTCGTATCGCCGCTGTATACTAAACATGAATTCTGTGCCTCTGACTCCATTCCAAGAATTTTCAAGGACAAACACAAATACTCCCGGGCTGGGACTCAGGCGGGTTTGGTTTTGTTTTTTTTCATGCACGCAGTCCTAAGCTCTCAGCTCTGCCACAGGCAGCAAGGAAGAGAGAGTTGGGTTTTTTCCATTTTTTTCCTTTCTTTTGTTTTGGCCAGTTTTTTGCTTCCACCTGTGTTTCTCAAGGGAAAGAGACGGAAAGCAAATTTTTTTTTTTCCTTGGGATCTTCTTCTTTTGCCCTGAAACTGCTTTTCAACTGAGCTCGGATCCAGGCCAGAAGGTCATCTTAGCACCGGCATCGCTGGGGGAAGGGACCCTGCCTCGCCCGTCACCGGGGGACCATGCCAAGGACTCTGTACCTTACACAGGTTTCTCCATCACAAGTAGTTTATCATTTCATGTTGTTCATTTCTTTCCTATACTTTGTAAATAAACAGGGTTTTTTTCATTCTACCTCTGAGGAATTGCCTCTGTCCGGACCTGGTGGGGGAGGGATGGCTAATAGTCTACCTTCCCCCGGGAGGGCATTTTCCTCCTTATATTGCTTCGTGCAGTATACAGCTTCGTGCAGCCGTGCCAAAGCAGAACACACCAGGAGAAAAAGCGATTTGATTTTTCTATACTAAAATATTGCCCGAGTTTAATTTCAATGAGAAGTAGCATCTGACAAGGAACATATTTTTTGGTTGAACAGTGGGAGTTGTTTTAGCTTAATACACTTTCAGAAGTGTGCTATCACTATGACAAATATACATCTTCACAAGGACAGCTTTGTTAGAAGTGCTACCAGTAAGAATCAGAGAGAGAGAAGGAAATCATGGTCTTCACAGAACTGATCCTGAATCTGAAAATTTTATGGTTTAAATACAGAAGCAGATGGCATTTAAATAAATTAGAAGAAAAGAAATGGAGAATTCTTACACAGCAAGAGAAAACAGGAAAAGCAAGTTTAGCAGTACCTGCCAGAAATCTCCACAGAATTTTAATTAAGTGATTCTTTCAATGTCCATATATCATTTTAAGAAGCTTGCCAGCACAGAGGACGCAGAGTGGGGCAAGGGGGAAATGTACAATGGTAATTCATTTGTTTAAATGAAAGTTGTTCAGTCATTTTAATATTTTCATCTTTACACTGAAAAGCATTGGTTTCCTTAATGTAAAAAAGAAGTTGCTTCAGGCATGGAGCTGCAAACATAGCATAATTCATTGTGTTAGGATATTTTTTCAGTTACAATATCCTTAGCAAAAGCAATGAAAGGTGAGCACATACATCCCGTTGAATTTCAGTAGCTTACAGAAACAAGCTAGTACAGGTTGAAGGTTTATAACTAAGCCAGCAGAATCTAGGCAGCAGCAATAGGTTTATTCAGCTCAGTAGTTATATACTTTTTCACATCTTTTGTATGAACAGAAATCTCTGGCCTACTTAAGTCCCACTTTAATGTGTTATGATCTTTTCAAGACACTGTCATAATCTCTTGAAAGAAACTTCTCATGCTCTTTGCTGACATATGAAAATGTATCTTCTTTACGTCAGTATCTGTAGGGTTTTTTTACAGTACAGAAGTAAAACGTGAAAGCTCATTTTTATACATCGACAAAAAGACTTTTAACCGTTTCTAATATTCAGGACATTTTCAGTAGGCGGTAACTTTTTTCTAACTCTCACTGCACCAGTAATGCAAATCTCTTAAGATTTACTAGGAAGAATATTAATTGTATAGATTATTTTGTGTATGTGTGTGTGGTGTGTACTTCCCTCATCTATTTTCTTTATGACATGAGGTTCATAGTGAAGAAGAATGTTCTTATTAGGGACAATTAGGGAGTTGCCATGATCTTGGCATTACATTATGTGTGAATAAGGTAAGATTTTAAAATACATGCATATCTCAAAACAAGCATAAGAAAATAAAAACAAATACGAATCAGTTTAAGTGAGGCAGTGGGCAAAGTGCTTTCTCATCAGTTTTGCCTAGAGATATTTCTGTTTCTTAAAGTAATATATCTGCTGCCCTCAAATCAGCATCTAATGGAAAACAAACTTTGTCACAATACCATCTGGAGAGCATAACAAACTACCCCAAAGGAGCACAATCCTTCTAAAACTGAAAACATGGAGAGTTAACAGGAACATTTCTCCAGTGCTGCAGAAAAAAACAAAAAACAAAGACCCACTTGTTTTTCTTCTCACATTTGGCAATGATACTGATATGAAAAACAAATAAATTCACATATTCTTAAAAGTCGTAATAATCAGCATGAAACTGACGGAAGTATTTTTGAAACTGCTGAGAAAACAATTGCTGCCTATGCAAAAGGAACAACACAATGCAAGTATTGTTAAAATCTCCTTTTAATCTTTCTGCATGGAAGTTGTCATTCCAGCCATTTAGAGTTTTTCAGTAAGTGGCAGAATGTACATATTAGCTCTGAAACTATAGTTAAGCATCCTAAAACACTTTGCTAACAACACTTCAAACATCCTAAGAGAAGGCAGGCAAGGAGTCAGGCAAACCCTAACAGCTTAATTGCCTCCAGTGAGGGAAAGATGCAGGTGAAATGTCTTCTAAGGTTTTCTTGCCTGTCTTGACCAAGGAAATAGGCTATACTGGTGTTGCTCTGGGACTTTCAGGCCAAATAAAATTGTGCTTCTGAAACAAGACCCTGAACAGGCTTTGTCATGATATTGACTCTTCCAGGGCTGGAGACCAAACACAGCAACTACAGGTTTCAGCAAGCATAACACTAAGCAGGGCTAAAACTGGTACAGAATACGTTTTGAGACAGGAATGGAAAAAAGATTCCAGTATATTGATTTGTAGGTCCTGTTAGACTCATTAGAACTTGCTTCTGAGTCTGGCCTGTCATCTTCACTTTTCAAATCAAGTGTGCAAGGCAAAAACCACAATGCTGAATGAGAAGAAAATACTACTGAAATATATTGTTGGTGCTGCTGAAGTATGTAAATCTACCTCAATAAATTCACACCAAAAATTCTTTAAAAATAATAGAATTGTCCTGTACTCAAACTGCAGATGATAAAAAAAAAGGTCTGAGTGAACTATATTAGTGTTTGATGGGAACAGTACTCTAATCTGCCACTTTTTTTTTACTTTTTTGTTTTTCCTTACCAGCACAATATTTTGATTTTATTGAGCTTCACTCTTCAGCAGAGCCTCTATTTCACATGTAAGACAGAAAAAACAGAAGTCATCATAGTATCCTTGTTTCTCCCCACCCTCCACTTAAAACTGCAGGGCTAAATGAAAACTGGAACCTTCAGGAATTGAACATGAAATTATCTTTAAATAAAGTTTGTCATATGACTATGAACCAAAATTACAAAAAGTCAAGCAAACGTTAATATTTCCTCAAAGGTTGTCATTATGAACACGTTACTGTTATTCCATTAGCTTTGTTTGTGAATATACAGTTCTCTTGAAGGTGCTGTTTAAACAACGACCAATGTATAAGACTGCATTGGGGTACTCTGTTTCATTAGGTCAACAACAGCCATTTCCTTTTCCACCAAAAGACAATATGCTTGAGCAGATTGTGTAACACTTCTGTACTATTTTAGATGTAGATGGTATCAGGTTTCTACCTCAATGACCTTCTCCTTGGTACTCCAATTGGTATAGATCAACCGCATTACCTACTTCACTCAAACTAAACGCTATAGGTACAATTTTCAAAAGAAAAAAAAGCATGGTTTAGAACATCCTACTGCAATCCAATCTTCCTGCACACTGCCCAAGGATTCACACACCACTCTTCCTGAACACCATCTAAATCTATCACAGTACCCTCAGTGGTATCATTTTTCTTTTTTCCAAAACCTATATTTGTTTTTCCGACATGTAGCTCTGAGCATTGCATGGCAACTTTCATAGTGCCATACCATGCAGAGAAAGTAACTCTCACAGTATCTTAATGACATATAGACCCTATCCTGTAATAAAAAACACTGTTCCTAATCCCTATACAAACATGAAGCTCACTGTAAAACCAGGGCCTAAGATTTTTTTCTACATAAGCTCCTCTAAGACAAAGCTACACTTACTGGTATAAAAGATCTCAGCTGCTGATCAAAGTCTCTGATGAACGCTCTTGACTCTCAGATCTAACATGTTATTAAAAATGTTCTGTAGCCTCTCTTAAAAATAAAATGAGTTCAAAAGCTAGACATGGTCAATCTTTGGTCATTATGACGATCATGGTCATCTCTCATGGTCATGAGAGCTCTGCTTAGGCAGAATGAAAGAAACTATAATGAAAACTATTTCAGCCACAGCTATCTAAAAAGTATTTTGGATTCATGTGCTTTTAGGCATTTAACCATACCAGGTAGAAGTTCACACAGTTTTCTCATGATTCACATAATTTCTGTGGCATTTCTGTGTCTAAGATTATACCCCATTTTATAAATCTTACAGAAGTATTCACCTTGTCTTTAATCCATCTAAAAATCAGAGATCAAATTTAAACTAGTCAGATTAGTTTCCTCTCTCTGTAGTCATAAGATGTACCTTTACTAGTACCTCCCTAGTGGAGATTTATTTCTCCTAACTCATGATAAAATGCATCATTTTCTGAAGGCATCTATGTTTCTCATAAGGTAGAGAACTAAGAATAGACACTGCTGAAATTCAGTGCACCCACTTCTACATTGGTACTAACCGCTCAAATGACATACTAAAGAACAGCTTGGGAAAAATCTATTTACATTCAGATGAAGGATTCTCCTGTCTAAGAAACAGTCCTGACATTTCCAGGGAATCTCCCACAATCCCACATCCTGTAACCTTCTCATAATATCATCTTTTAAATTTTTTTTTTTTTTTAATTACTCTTTTAAAAGCCAAGCTGATTTAGCCGAGTAGCCAGTGGGGACACTGTCAGGTTTGGTCACCTTTTTACTATGGGCTGCCTGAACTACTGGCAATAATACTCCTGTCTGAACACTTTCCTTTTTGAGAGGTATGGATTCTATTCATGTCACAGTTAAGAAGGGAGGGAAATTGCAACATAATGGAAAAAAAACCATTTCATTCAGAAGAGGATTATTTCCACCAGGGCCCATTCATCTTTATTCTATGTAAAGCTGCTTTATTCCTCTACATAACTTTTCCCATCTCCTGCAAACAAAATCAGACTTGCCACACTAAGGCAACAGCGAGAGATCAAGTATGCCTTAACAAACTTCCAAAACCTGTTACAATGCCTACTGTGAGCCATATTAAACTCACTAGCGGTAATAATTGGTTTATCATTTGAAATAGTTTAGAGAGATACAGTAAGTCCTAAGTGAGGACTACTTTCTCCCTTCTTTCTTAACATCATACTATAGAATCATGTCCTATGTGGTTTGTTTCAGTTTAGGAACTCACAGTTCCTCTTCATATCTCAAAGCATTGTTCTGAGCAAATACATTGCTTTTCTCTATGGCTGGAGCTGGAATTTTTCACCCTGCTGTCCTGACCACTGCTTTGAAGTGCTCACAGCTTAGAAATTAAAAAAACAAACAAACAAAAAACCATACCAAAAAACCCACACACACCAAAACCACACCCCAAATCTCAAAACAGAGGCTTCAACGGCCAGGGTAGAAATGACACCATTTTTTCTGTATAGGAATGATCTGTATCAATAAATAGTCCATTGTGTGCAGAAGCATTATACTTGTTTCAAGTAGTCGGTCAAAGAAAATAGCAGGCTTCAATTCCGCAGCCTAAACATGGATGATAGCCCCAACTGAGATGTTCAAAGTTATTAAAAAACAATAAATCCATGTGAAATTGTCAAGTATGGGCCAGCCATGGCCCAACAGGATCTCACTGGGAAGCCAGCAGGACAGTAGCTAAGAGTTCTCAGGATACCTCATGGCATTTAACAGTACCAGTTAATTATGTTTAGGCATATGAACCAAATTCTTAGTGCCTGCTCTCCTACCCTTCCTAATTCCAGAAGTCTTAAATTTTCAGGTTGGCAACTTAAATCAAAATGAACAATTAATCACTAGTGCTAACAGCAAGTCACCTGGCCAACATAACAACAGCATCTCAACACTTTTACTCTGGGCCTGCAATGACTCACAATGCACCAGGCAGCAGCAGTCTCTCTCACCAAAATATTCACTGTCAACAGGCAGGGAATGGAACAGAGGTACATGAGTTTCCTTTAAAAATCAGAACAAGAACAGTCCCCTGTTAACTTCTTCTTTCTAATGGCTGAGCTGTTTTTTACATCATTAGAAAGAGTTTAAATTCTTCAGTGACACACTTTAAAAACTGAATCCTGTTCTCCAAAAATACTTCACGAGCAAATGGTAATGGTCCAATCTTGTCTTCCATTGTGTGACATGTTCACTAAACCCCTTGGAAAATCATTTTCTGAGACTTTGCATTTACAACCTCAAAGTGCTTTATGTAGCATAATGAAAACAAAACCATGTAATTTTTGCATGAAGTAGGTAATTAGTACGCCAAACATATGTGCAAAGGAAAAAGAAACCCACAAAACAATAACCACATAAAATATATCAGATGAAACTCCAAAGTTTACTACACAGCCAACCTATAGAAAAAGACTTTAAGAAGTCTGAAAATATATTTCACTTGAGGGTGTTGGTGGATGAGAGGCTGGACATGAGCTGGCAATGTGAGCTCACAGTCCAGAAAGCCAAATGTGTCCTGGGCTGCATCCAAAGCAGTGTGGTCAGCAGGGCAAGGGAGGGGATTCCATCGCACTACTCCACTCTCATGTGACCCCCACCTGGAGTGCTGCCTCCAGCTCTGGGGTCCCCAGCACACAAAGGACATAAACCTGTTGGAGCAAGTCCAGAGGAGGGCCATTCAGACAATTAGAAGGATGGAGCACCTCTCCTATGAGAGAAGGCTGAAAGAACTGGGATTGTTCAGTATGGAAAAGAAAAGGCTTCAAGGTGACCAACTGCATCTTTCCAGTACCTGAAGGGCATCTACATGAAAACTGGAGAGGGACTTTTTACAAGGGCACGTAGTGATAGGACAAGGGCTTCAAACTGAAGGAGAGTAGATTTAGATCAGATATCAGCAAGAAATTGTTGCCTGTGAGGGTGGTGAGGCACTGGAACAGGTTGCCCGGAGAAGCTGTGGATGCCCCATCCCTGGCAGTGTTCAAGGCCAAGTTGGATAGGGCTTTGAGCAACCTGGTCAAGTGAAACGTGTCCCGGCCCATGGCAGGAGGGTTAGAACTAGATGATCTTCAGGGTCCCTTCCAACTAAGGCCATTCTGTGATATTTTAACAAAGCAGTGATCACACAAACTGCAGTAGTTACAAATATAATAATTATAAATTTCATATTGATTCATACCCACTGACCTCCAAACAGCTAGGGGATTTTCACCCAGTCTTTCTGTAACATATGCAGTCATGTCCTAAAGTGGATTCTTCAGCTACTTGTATTTCCACCTTTCAGGACACTTTCTATGGGAAATTAAAAGCATTCTAAAAAGCCCAAGTTCTCCCCAACTCTTATTTGCAGCTCTTCATCACTAAACATCTCTTTCCCAAGTCTCCAAATTGTGAAAATTTAATGGTGCAGATGACAAATTAAACTCAGACATTAATAAAACATTTTTCCTCTTACTTAGGCAGCTGAAGCTCAAACCTTCCACACGAATATCTCCTCTACTGATGAATAAGGAAGCTAGGGCTAACAGCTTGCTAGTTTAGATATGCCAGTTGACTGCCTAAAGTTGAATGAATCCAAAGAAAGTGTCTTTGAGTCAGGCACTATGTCCAACTCTTGAGACATCTGAATTCCTTTGCACAGCCCATTGAGACTATGCTAATTACATGGACATCTAAAGACAGTACTCAGAATAAAATGAGTTGTAAAACAAGTTTTCAGAAAAACAGTAAGCACATCCCACTAACACTATGATACTGCAATGATGTTAAGAGGAGGCAAACCAGGGTCCAGAAAACCAAAATTCTTCACAGAAATGGCTCACTTATGCACCACACATGGAAGTTTCTGTAGCCTTTCATAACTGGAGCCTTATAAAGTTCCCCCATTTCAGTACACAAAGCATTCTGGAAAAGAGTTTCTGTGGTCCTTTAGTAAAAAGACTTGGGAAACTGGAAGACTATGAACATATGGATAACCTTGCCAGCTTTAAATTTCTAAGCTGTGTGCACTTCAAAACAGCAACTGCTCAGGACTCCAGAGGGAAAAATCCAAAACTATTCCAGTCTCAAAGATCCTCATAAGGAAAAGCTCTATGCAATCAAAGTGGTTTTTTGTGTATTGCAAATGGGATTAAAAATAACTGTGTGATACAAAATACAGAAATACCTTGTATTCACCAGCCATAGGAACATAATTAAAAACCCTTCTGCATATCTTTTTTATATTAAATAAAACCCAATACTTTATCTACCCATCATTTTAACTAGTGTTTACAATGATATAGTCTTGGAAAATATAATAGTCTTACAATACAATAGTCTTGGAAAAATCTATTTTTTTTAAGATGTGACTTATTTTTCATAAATGAACTTCATATAAAAACTATCAGTTTGAAACTCTATACAAGCACCTTCCAGTTCAGAGTATGATTTGGGGGAAAAAAGCACAGACCAACATGCTAAGTAGAACATTTAACTGCGGAAATCAGTAATTCAAATTAGAGAAATTCCCAATTCACATTCATTACCAGACTTCACATCAATTGGCAAACAAATCTACTGCTCCAGTACATTCAGAAGGCAGTACAGACAACATGAGAACTAAAAAAATCTTAGCCACAGCCATCTGACTGCACATAAGCATAGTAAGAAAGCCTGGCCACAAACAGCCAGGTAGTCAAGAGTATCAGGAGGATCCTGTAGAGAACACTGGCTGATGTATTCTAAACCCAGACCAGGAGCACTAGTTTCAAACGCCTTGGAAACAGGCCGCAATGACGTAAGAAGTGAATAAATGAACACAGATCTTTCCGATACAGCAACACATCTGAAGAGCCTAAATGTCCTCTGACACTCCTACTATGTAGAGAGTTCAAAGGGATGACCACATAGATGACCAAGGTCTTTGCCAAGGGTTGCAGGTCCCTCACCCAGGGAGGATCACCCGTGGTTCCAACTGTAATACACATCCCCCAGCATACACCACTGACACTAACAATGCCTCCCTCAGTAGCTGGCACAGCCCCTCCATAGTAAACTGGTCAGTATTTCAACAACAGAATTATTTTTTAAACATAAATTGTGCTTTCAACCAAAATAATTACATTTGGTTAAGTTTCTTCTTGTTAGAACTGGACTGTACATGAAACAATTTTTTTTAAAACATCGGTGTTTGAAACAGAACATTTTCTACAAAACTGATGTTGACGTTAAAAAGCTTTCGAAACTACATTCATTTTTCACACCCACTTACACATTTAGAAGTAAAATTTAAAACTCCTGAAATGTCCCAAAAAAAACCCATTCTCATTTTTCTTAAAACCTTAATAAAGTACTCAATCCTTTGCAGTGGTGACAGCAGTGAATCACCTGAGAGTCCTAAGCCTTGGAAGAGCCCAGATGCATTTTCAGTATCAACACATCTTCCTAATGTACATGCTTTTCCCACTGCTGTCACTAATGCTGTTATGTCTTTTCATTTAGAAAATTCTTTAATACGTCTGCAAAATTCCTATCATAGATAGATTACAGTATTACCATTTCTAGTCCTTCCATTCATCCATCAGACTATTGTCCCTAACCTTCTAACCTTGGAATTTTTTTTCAAGTTTAAAACAAAAATAAAAATTCAGCACTCTCGGGTTAAAGATACCAGCACATGCTTAAACATAGCAATCAGTGCTTGGATGAACTGGAAACAAATTTACCTGGATTAATATGCAAATAAAATTTTCAAAAATATTTACATCACTGAGTTTAGAAGTTTTTCTTCCTATACTTACATTAAATGAATTCAACCTTACTGTAGTATTAAAAACCTTTGAAATTATTCTCTATAGTAATTATTCTCATAGTACCACTATAGAATACCTAAAGTTCTCAAGCAGTATTTCCTATTACCTCAACAATTTTACTAAAAATATCTGATGAAAAGATACAATTTCACTTGTGACTATCACTCCTGCTCTGCTCCAAAAAAATCCGAACTGGAATATACTCACTTCCAATGTGATATTTGTAAAAGATATGCCACAGCATAAAGACAATGGACATAGCATGTTAGGTTTAAAGACCATATATTGCAATTTTGAAACATATTCTGAAGTAGATACTACCGCTGCTGCGAGATGGCATTCTCAATAAAGTACCTGAAGTAATGATGTTTGGATGTTTAGATGAACTTTAAGATCCCTTACAACCTAAACCATTCTGTGGTCATTTTTCCATTCAACAGCAAGTCCTTGATTATTTTTGCTTCTCTAAATTTTGGCCCCTGTAAGTCTGAAACTTCCTTTACAAAACACCATTAACATAGCTGAAGTCATTTATGAAAGCATACACAGAAAGTCTGTGTATAGTAAAATATGCCATATGCCTGTTTAATCCATCTGCATATTTCTGCAGAACACTGCCTGTAAGCCGTTATTAAAAGATACCAAGAAATAAATGCCACAACATACTTATAAAAATATTCATGCAATGCCCTCATCTAGCAACTTCAATTACATTATCTATCTGCTACACCATTATCTGTAAGTCCAATAAAGCTACTCAGCAGGCAAGGGATTTAATGAAATAAACCCTGACTTCCTGGGAGGATCACCTGTGGTTCCAACTGTAACACTTCTGATCAAATACATGCTCTCTTCCTGCTGCTGAGCAATAGGCTTCTCTGGATCTTTATCAACCATGCCCCAAAAGCAGGAGGGTGTAATAATATGGTGTAAAGTATTTAAGTGTGTAGGAGAACAACTGATTGTGGTGAAAGGGAGGATGAAAAGAAACTATTTTTAAAGAAACGGTAGAAATCGACAGGGTTTACATTTAGGTCACAGCAAAAAATATTCACAGCAATTCTTCCAATAAACAACAAGATAATTAAGTTTATTTACTAATTATCATTAATAAGCCATATCAGCCATTAAAAAAACCCCCACAAACCCACAGTCTTGCAGTACTACAGGTTCTCAGTTACCACCAATACTTTCACTTGTGTTCCCCATTTAAGGCTGAGGCACCAAGATACAAATATTATAGAACAAACATCTTCCAGTGGCTATCTCAAGAAAGTAAGGACCAAAACAGACACCATCCAAAAAACAAAAACAAAACAAACAAAGAAAACAAACAAACAAACAAAAAAAAAACCAAAAACCAAAAAACAACCCAGCCCATCTATCAGTGAAATCAGAGAAAGTCTTGAGTTCTCTGTCCATTGTCTAACAAATGTGAATACTGTCTGCTTCCTGCTCTCCTTTCAGTTTCAGGCTGGAAAAAGCAGTTCGGCTTCCCTTCCTCAACAAGGAAAAGTTCCTTACTTATTGATCCTTCTAAATTAACCCAAACATTTCTTAACTTGAAATCCAATATCTTACAGTCTTAAAATTCCTTTAAAATAGCTGACTTAATCTGTCATTTCTGGATTGACTTCACATGTTTTGGGAAATCTTACCTAATTTTGGCAGAGAATAGGGCACTTTAAAATAATCTTCATAAAACTCAATGAGTCTCCTTGTAATATTTAGAGCATAGTCCCCCGATCCTCTTCGGATTGCATCAGGCCTTGCATATAACCGTACCTGTTAAAAAAACAAAGCAAAACACCAATTTCAGCATCTGCCTTTTAAACCTATCCTACCTCCAGAGGTGAATTATTCTTAGGTTGCTGTGAGGTGGGAGGATTATTTCCTTATAGCCAAATATGACTGTCATACATTTGTCAAAACATGTCATAGCTGAAAACTAGAACTACCACAATTAAAGTTACTAAGTTCAGAAGTCACAATCTCCTACTTGTTTGTGTTAGCAAATAAAAAACTTAGCACTCCTTGCATCAAAAAACTTACAGAGAAAACACATGTGTTTGCTAGAGATATGATGGGAGAATGGATTAGTATAATGGTTCTCTGCCTACACTGAATGTAGGCAGGATGCAGTGACTCAGTAGGAGAGAAGTTCATGGTTTGTTAAAGGCACATTATATCAAGTCCTGAAAATATTAGTAGACTGTGGAGAAAAAAAGATTGTTCTCTTTTTTTTTCTCTGGCAGTGACACCGTTACCCTCAATGAGCTATGGGAAGACTGCAAAAACAACCATTTCTAAGCTCATTCGTGTATACAATTAACATTCCTGAAACTTCCATGACTGCTTCAGGCCTGTTTTCAGAAGGCAATAAATTAAAGCTATTTATATAAGCCACAGACTGCTCTGTTCAGTATAACACAGCTCACACATTTGACTACCTGGAGTGAACCAAGTGAACACAACTCACCTTCATAATTCAGCATTCAAGTGTGACCCTGATTAGGGAGGTAGCAGAAAGCACTGCCAGGTTATTACTTCTTCCCTGTCCTTACAGTCCTTAGCACTTCCTTCATGCAAAGGTGACATAGAGCTGAGGGCTGCTAACCAAGAAGGGGACAGAAAGGAGAGCCACTTTTCCTCCTCATACACTGCCTGATGGAAGTAGTGTGTAGCTTTGTCTCTAGTGTCTGTGGCAGAAGGTCTCTCCCTGCAGTACATAATGACCTGGCATAAACGAGACTCTACTAAATGTCAGTCCTAATAATAATATCTGACTCGCCAATACTTTCAGTGGTAGGATTAAATCCCAGCCAGGGTTCTGAGGAAAGTAATAGGGCAGAAATCAGAAAATATCAATGCAAACATGAAGGAGAAATATCACTTTTTGAATTTTTCTAAGTGCTCTATTCTGGATCAAGAAAAGCCAATGGGATTTTTGGCTTCAGTGAAAGCATTACCAAGTATTGCTTTACTGCTCTTTTTCTCAACCAGTTCAGTTATCCAAGTGGAAACCAGATATCAAACCTAAGTACAGTGTACCTGTCAATTCTGTTTTAACCCACTATCTCTTTGTTTTCAGTATGCAGACATATTATTTGCTTCATTACAATGTCCATCTTTATGTTTAATCTTTATGTTGTATTAGACTCGGTGCACAATCAACCATACATCATTATCATTTGCAATGTAAAACAGGTAACGGTGTAACCTAATGAGATATGTAATAAAGCACACTTCTTATCATCACCACCTGGAAGCACATAAATCATTATCTTAACCCCTCTAAATCACTATTTTTATTTATTGCTTCCTTTTGAAGTTAACGGTGATACATACATTAAATGTTCCCTTATCTGATAAACTAAATATATATTTTAACAAAACAGACATTAACCACAGAGATCCTAATCCAAACATTTCAAAACCTTTAGTTTATGGAAGGATGTTAAGAATCACAATTAGATTTGTGATGAACACTGTTTTGTATCATTAAACCTTTATACACAATTTTGTATAATTGCTTTACTGGCACAGTTGACTGTATCAGTAAATTAGGGGGAAAAAAGAGTCAGCCAACCAAGTATGCAAAAAACCATTCAATTTGACAGTGGCCAAATCTGTCCATAATAAGAAATAGGACAACAGAAGGGAAGAAAATAATAGGTAGCTACAAGAAAAAGTAAGGTTCAACTTATTGCATTACAATGAGCATCTTCTGGCAAATGCAGAAAAGGCATTTAATGGTGTCTGAGATGGAGCCAAGATACCAAAGATACAATGCTGCAAACTTTCATTTGTCTCCTGCATAATGCTGGATTATAGTTTTATTTTGCCATAAAGTTTCCCTCGGTGCCACTCTGCCTGCCCACAACAGCTCTGGACTGCCAGGCCTCCATGGCTCACACCAAGGTCATCCCTAAGCTGGAATGCAGTTCAGAAATTACCCATGTCTTTGCCCACGTCTCTCATGGGCTTTGAGGCAACAGGTACTGCCAAAGCAGCCAGCCATCTTCAAATGGTGGGTCTGCTTCTGCCTTTCACCCAGCAACGACTGACCATGAAATACATGGAGACACACCATCGCAGACCTCCCCCGGCCTCAGAAATTCCCCCTTGGTTAGCAGAGGACTACTGTAGGGGACAATCTGTGACACTCTGCCTACCTGGCTAGCTGTTTTGGATGACGTATTCTGAGGTGTCATACACAATGTAAGGAGCTTGATCCAGAGTTCAGTCTAAAGCTTGGCACCTATAAGCTTGAAATTGAAGCCCCTAACTTTCACACACTGATGTCTTTTTAATGTGTATGGCCTTATTTTTACCATGTTGTACCTCCAAATCCATCAAATGGGGATTATATTATTTCCTTAGCTTATAAGAAGATTCTGAGTGTATAGTAACACACTATAAAGTTTTTATACACTGCTTCAAAGAGGAACTTAAGTAAATAAAACAGAATGAAGATTAAGACATGAGATTTGTTTAGAATAATTTGTTTGTTTGTTTACTGCTTTCACTTCAAAAGGCAGGTAGGTAGTGTTACTTTAAAACTGTGTTGGACTGAACAATAATGCCTAATTATTATATATTTTCCCACAGGCTGTTTGATCACTACACTAAGAATTTGATTTTACAATAGTTTAAATAAAAGAAAAAACAGAAAGTTTTCTGCAGGGTCAGGCCTAAATATAGAAATAAAAGCAGTACATGTTCTCCTACTAAAGATAAATAAGTTTCTAGCTTAGGTGCATAATGCATCACTCACTGCAATGGCACTGTCTTAGTTCGAAAGACA